>VZTZ01036321.1:40073-52617 GCA_013400955.1 Drymodes brunneopygia
ACATACCCCTCACCCCCCCGGCAGGGTAATGGCTCAGCCCGCTCCGCGCGGCCCCGCCCCTGGGGCGTGTTGGCGGGAGAATCGAGCGCGGCGGCGCGCGGTTTTGGCGCGCGTTGGCGGCGGGACCCACGTGAATCAACAGGAAAAAAGCCCAGCCCAAACAAAAGTAAAAATACAAATTCCTGCGATTTAAATATGGAGGACGGCCATCCCTGGCACGGCTCTACAGTCGATGAAGCGCACAGGGTATTTCAAGGGCCAGTTCAAACCCCACACCAGATGGTTACCACATAAATTTCACAATTACATGGTATTAAATTTCTTATCAATAGTGAAGAAGGTATGCCTTGGTTCGTGGAGCTTTCTGGGTTTTTTAATTGCACATGCATGCACAGTGAAATCTCGTTTGTCCTGCTATTGGGCATACACTCACAGTTTAGAACAGTAATTTAGGAACAACTTGAAGAACTCCAGCAGAACACAAACAGCTTTAAGCAATAATACATTTGCAGGCTGAAGACTGGTGGGACACTTCAGAGAGATGGTTTTCTTCTGGCCTCACAATCACAGGTTCATTAAGGTTGGAAGAGCCCTCTGAGATCAAGTACAAACATTATTAACCAGGCACTGCTAAGCCCAGGCACATGCTAAACCACGTCCCCAAGTAGAACATCTGGTGAAATGGATAGCAGAAGTAGCAAAAAAAAAGTTGTTTAGTGTTTTTTTTATCAGCTTAAAACACAAAAGCAAATATCAAAGTGCAGCAATGTTTTTGGAGAGACTGAGCACAAAATAACAGGTGGTGTTTGATTTTTTTTTTTTAAATAAAGATATGCTGCAGCCTTGCTATGCGTGGAGGGATTTACCTTGAAAATTCCCTTCATGTTGCCTGGCCTTACAGTAGTAAATTTTGTACAAACTCACATATCTTCTGTGTGGCATCTGCACAAACATCCACATTCCTGCAGAAAAGTGTGTTGTGCTGGCACCTCTCCTTTCCCACACACCACTATGGAAAACAGAACTGTGTTCCTGGACCAAGGTCATGCTTCAAGTACAGCAGAGGTTCAAAACATGCACAAACAAACTCCCCTCCCTTCAGCCTGGCTCTGACACAACCTAGAGCAGCATGTTTACCTGAATACACCCAAGCAAGGCAGACAGAGGACAGCTACAGCCTGGAAGCCACACAGTACTTTTATCACAACACTATGTACAAAATAAATTCAGTTTATCCAGCAGAACTATCTGCTGGGACACAGCTCAGGGATTACAGCTGCACTGCTTCTTTCTGTCCTTGCCAGCAACAAAAATCCTTCAGAAAGTGGTTTCACACCACGGTGGGAATTTAAGGGGAGGAGATATCCTCAGCTGTAACCTCAAAGGAGTTTTACAAACGAAACAAAGTACACAGAACCCGTGGCATTTCAGAACTGGCAGTGAAGGACGGTTTCCACAAGCACAGATAGTGTATCATCTGTAAGGAGATTCTCCCAGTGGAAGCACGCCAACAGAAGATACTTGTCACTTCTAGCGAGAAATTGAAACCTGTCTGCTGAAATTCAGGGTATATTTTGGCTTAATTACAAACTGAGCACAGATTTCTGCAGAGGAGATTTAATTAAGTTGGATAAAATTAAAGGAAAAACTGGGGGTGGAGTGCCAGACTTCTGCTTCACTTACCTCAGTTGTAAACTGTGTCAGACAGCCTTGGGTGGGTAAACGAGTGAGTGGACAGGCTGCATTCCAGTTTTGACTGCTCTGTTTAGACTAATGAGGTTTCTAATTAGAGCACAGGATGATTCTACATCCAGTGGCAGCACTGCATGAAATGACTTTAGCAGACCTCAAACGTCATTTGCTGTTTTGGTCCTTCCCTCGTGCTACCACAGCTTGTTCAAGCACACAGAATCTGGATTAGGGAGTGAATCTGCCCAAAATTTAACTGCCACAGGCAGATTGGTTATGCTATGTCTAGTCTAGTATCTTCAACTAAGAAATACAAAGATCTTTTAAGAACTGCTGAACTGCAAATCCTATGGATGTGTCCCTAAATCCACTGCAGGCCCTGTCCATCATAGGCAAAAGTTAAAGGGCTCTTAATACTCATGAAGTACTTGAGTTTATATATTCCTTGACAGCCTATTACTTTCATCTAGCAGTTTCATCTTCTCCAGCAGGACATCCTTCCATGGCAGAATGGGTGCTGGGACTTCAGCTGCTCCCTTCCACTAAGTTACAATGCCCTAAATACAAACTGAGGGGCTGGACAAAACCAGAATTGTAAACTGCCTAATTTTAATCTCTGAAGACTCCTTCTTTCCCCTTTTAGCAAGCACTAAAAATCCAAAATCACCACCCAAACCAAATACCCTAAAACAAACAAGAAAGGACTACTGAATCCACATATTCCTTTTATAATCAAACTGACAAAAAAGCAGACCAACAAAGATTTTTAAAGTTAAAGTCTTTAATTCTTCTGCATAAAGGCAAATTGTCAAAAATGTAACACATCCCCTTATTTACAATCATCATAAATCACAAGGAAACATGCACACTGGAACAACAAGGTTCTAAATATTACTTCTCAGAAAAGTGCTGTACAGATGTGTCCCTTGTACACACATGCTCTGTGCTCTGTGGTGTGTGACTGACACACCCTTGGTGTTGGGAACAACGCCTGAGCATGCCTGGAAATAACATTTTGGAAGTGAGAGCAGTTTCTGGGGAAGAAGTTTACTTCCCAATCAGCAGCACAATGGGCTCTTGGCCCTGGGTACTGCCAGCCCCACAGCAAGGGAAAGCAAAACCAAACTCCTGCAGAGAGACAACTCCCAGCTCCAGCAGACATCAGTATCCCAGAACATGCTACACAAGGACTGCAAAATTCTAGTAACTGGCACATTAATTTAATCTAAACCACTGTAGCCACAGCTCTCACTTCAAACTTCTGCACACAGTGCTGCAGAGTAAAACAAAGGAGAGCCTATCCCAACACCGTAACAACCCTTAGCCCGGACAAGAGCAGCTCCACACCTGCAAATACTACTATTCATCCCCAATAATTGTAGGAACAACAGGCACTGAATGCATCCTCTCCTACTCTTTTAACTGTAGACTGGCTCTTTGGCTCAGGCTGCAGCACACATAAAAGCAAAATCCAAGTATTTAAGCTGTGCTGCTGTTCTAACAGTCACTCAGCCCCTTCAGGAAAAGGATCTGATTTTGATAAACCATCTATCTTTTATTTTCTCTCACCTGGCTTAGGCAAATGCCAGCTTAATACATCTCAGAGAACAATAAATAGGCCAAACGGGTGATCACCCAATCCAAAAGTTATGAACAGCTTATCTTTAATGACTGGAGGAAGGCTGAAATTATCTACATTCTTTTGAAACAGTTCATCAGGTTGGATGTCCAGTTCTGGTCCAGTGGAGCAGAGGGGGCTCCTTGGTTTGAGGGGTGGCATTCTTCAGTCTGACTTGACACTGGACCAGTTCACTGGTGAAACATCAGCACACTCTGAGGAACAAGATCTCCAGAGGGAATGGCAGGATCCATCACCTGAAGCAGCCTTTGAAATATAATGCACATGTCACCTGCCAAGGCAGGCACAGCAGAAATGTCCTCACAAAAGCTTTAAGGAACATCCACTGTCATTGCAGCACAGGCTTCATGAAATCTGAAATTTTACACTTGAGGCACAGCTTGCAGGAAACAATCTATCCTTATAAAGATCTGGAGAAACCTAAACAAAAAAGCAGGTAACAGCATTTTATAAATGTGCTACAACCAGGCATTAACAGCAAAACATTTCCCCTTTCAAGCTGTAGTGTTACAGTAGCAGCAAATGGAAGAGAGCACTGCATATGTTGAGCTTATAGCACAACAGAAAGGAGAAACCCACATTGTCCATGAAGAAAAGTGTTCCGGCTGGTATGAACATTCTGAGAACATAAATTACTGAAAAAACACAGTACTAGATTCCCTACATTCCTAAAATATTTGTCAGAGAGAAAAGGAAGCAGCTGAGCCTATTTTTCCCAACCCTTCACATAATTTTCATCTAAAAGTCATTATTAATTCATAAAAGAGACTTTTATCTCAATTCTAATTAACAAATTTCTGCCTATGGACTAAGGTTCTTCCCTAGAAAACAACCAGATATATTCACTTTCATTTCTGCTAAGACAGAAATTTTCTTTTAGCAAAAGGGAAGGTAGTGTGGAATTCTACCATGGAACCCACCATCTGGTTTTCAAGTAAGATTAACCTTCCACAGATAAAGTTCCTGACACTTGAGATTTGGAGCTCACCACACCTAAAAGCTAAGGTTAAAGACAATGTTGCTCTAAATACTGATCTTTCCATCCCAGAAAACCAATGTGTTGCTCCACAGAGAAGGTATTTACTTCACTTTATACATTCCAAATCTAACAGAGGTATTTTTTCAATTACAAGTGATTACAAACCCACCAAATCTATAAACTCTTTAATACAGCCTTATTTACAACAAAGACCATTGCAAAAAAAGCTAAGTATCAACTATGTGGAAACTAGAAAGGCTCTTAACTGTGACACAGAGATGCTTCTTTTACCTGAATAATTTCACCTTATGTTGATTGCACGTATGCTGACTGTAAATCTCCTCCTCTTTCAGAGCAGATCCTACATGACAACACCAGTTTTCCAAGACTTGATGTGCTGATCTCACACTACATCCCTATTCTTCAAGTCTTTTTCAGGAGAAATTCCTTCTTCAATACTTCTATATACAAAGAGAGACTAGATATTTTCAAATATTGAATTAGCACTTTAGCAAAGTGAATTAATATTAAATCTTATTCATGCTCAAAGAATTTAAATTAAAAACCAATAAAGTCAAAAGAAAAATGCCATCAGCAAAATTTTTAAAAAACTGTAGCTGCCTTTTCCTCGTACTGCTATAATCCAAAATCTGAGTGTAAAACTAATTTTGATCACATTCTTAATGAGTTTTATAATGCAAAATATTCAAAGATCACTGTTTAACAGACATTTATATCCCAGTCTATGTTTCAGAGTCTGCATCAAATGTAGATCAAAGAATCTAACTACAAAAAACTACCTGCTAATAAAACCTGCTTGACCCAGATTACCACCCATCCTATTAATGCACTACAATAATCTACAGCCCAAGAGAAAATTTTCACTAAAATCTACTGCTGCAAATGCCAACTTGTGACTTCATCACAAAAATATTAAGAGGCAGAAAAGGTGCTACTGAAATACTTTAAAAAACTGGCCCCTTTCATTTGAGTGATAAAAACACATTTTCTGGCAGATAGGTAATAACTTCAATTTACTAAGTCTGAAGCATTAGATCTTTTAATTAAGGTGCTGTATTAAGTGCAAGAGGATGGGATAAAACACTAACAAAATTAAGGAATAAAAGAGAAATTAATCTGCCTGAACTGAACAGTTTGATTCTGTAGAATGATACTGTGGATGAGCCACTGAAACAGATTAGGTCACATAAGCAGTCAGCCCAAACTCACCTTGGTATTTAGATTTTTTTCAATATTGTATCTTCAGCATTTGCACTTTCCCATCCTCTGTCAGGGTATTCTGACGGATGTCCTTCCAATAAACTGCTACAAAGTTTAAGCCTACAAATTAAAAAAAAAAAACAACAAAACTCAGAGACTAAGTAGCTTTATTATGGTAACTGTTAAATATTAAATGCAGCTACAATCCATTTACATTAACACAGATTATAACATGAGAACATAAGGACAGAATTTTACCACACAACCAACGTATCAATATTGACCAACACATTCCTAAGAAAAATAGTAACAAATGAAAATTAAAAAGCAAAGTTTATAATAAAAGCTTGGATTGAATTACAGCAAAAAAGCAACTAAGCTTCTAAATTAATATGCAAAAATACCCCTCAAACCCCAATTGATTATCTGCATTTGATACCTCTCCAGCCTGCAGTCTGCATCTCTGCAAGTCTTGCTGTCAGGCAGGAAGAAACTGGATTTCTTCTGTTTGGGATTGTTCCACCCTGAAGAACAACTGGCTGGAATTGGGTCACTGCATAAAAACAAACAACTATCACTGTTATCAGCTACAAAACAATCTCTACGGAGACACAGAGGAAGCTTCGACCTCTTAGGCTGAGGAAGTGAGAGGCAAAATTCCAATTCTTTCCACAGGACAAAGAGTGTGAAAGGGGCTCATCATTTTCCAGCATTACCTGGGATGACAGAGGCAGCAGAAAGCAACAGATGGAGAGTCAGACTCGAAAAAACTCAAAGAACAGAAATAACAACCAAACATCACTTGGAGGAAACTTAAGAAGGCAAAAATCCCCAAAAGTAGTAGTAACCAGTGAAGGAAAAGATTAAAAAGAAAAAGGACACCTTTACAGAATAAGCAATAAACAGAAATAACATCATAACCACTGGAGTATTTACCTTGTTATTTCTATACTTTGTTGTACTGTCATTACGTCATCTTTTCCACCAAAGGCTTCCCACTCTGAGGTCTTTGAAACAGCCTCCTGATGTCCTGAGTCAGTAAGGCTGGAAAGAAAATGAAAAGGTCTGAATCTATGCACTGTAGTAACACAGTTCCTCTTAATTTTTCAGAAGGGGGCTAAGAAGACAGAAAAACTCACACCTGTATAAACGTTTTTACTAAGGTTAGTGTGAAATGTCTACTAAACTGCCAAAACTCAGTGTTGCCTAAATCTACACACAAAATGCAACGTGTGCTGTGTCTTCTGACACTTTGCAATGGAGCACTGTAAATATTTGCTATCATACAGCACAATTACTCTGGCATGATTTCCCTTATTAAATCACACACGTGTTTAGATAAAATTAAAGCTATTAACAAAGGGAGGGGAAAATACCGATCATATTCCAAAAGTCAGTTCATAATATCCAAGAATTCCCATATGGAGAATATTTAATACCTTTCCAGTGTGTGGTACATCTGCAGATAAGGGTTTTTGCTCTCTGAAACCACAGAGGAGTCAGAATTGTTTCTTTTTCTGCGCTTCCATACTGGAGAAGAATCAGGAGAACAGGAACTACAAAAGTAAGACACAGATTTTACAGACATAACATTTTTGATCTATGTCTAATGGCATATGCTACAGAGGAAGTTTTCTTTTGAGGTATGATTCTTCAGTCACAGAGAGGAACACTGAGCAAATGTCTGATATTTTGAAAGCAGAACCATTTTGAGCTCCACACGCATCCCTCTGGGCAAGACATTTCAGTAAACAGGGAAGTGCATGTCACAGTCAGTCTCCCTGCAGTTCTGCAGACAGGCACAATGCCACCAAGGAGGGGGACTCCTACTTCTGAAAAAGTTCCCCTACTTTCAGAACACTACAGCAATGGTTAAAGAAATCTCAGTACTCTGCTGTATAAACTGAGAAACTGAAAAAACACTGCCTCTCCTTCTGTTAAATCATGTAATTCTGCAATGCTGGTAATCTTTCCACATTTAATGTTCTGTACCATCGATGGATTACATTCAACAGCAAAAGTGCCAAACTCCAAAGGTGAGCATTAACTGCCCTTCCACAGTAAAACATTTCCTACAGAAACCTGACAGCACTGGCATGTACTGAATTATTTCCCTCAGTTAAGCACCAAAATTTTCTCTCATACCTCTCAGGTGTGTAGTCAGTCTGTCTGCATTCATCTTCACACTCATTTCTCTTCTGCTTTTCATCAAACACAGAGGAGACAGAAACATCCTCATCTTTGCACAACAATTCCTGGGAACTACCTGAAGGTTCTGTACTACTAAAAACAGGAAGAAAAAAAAGCTTTAATAAACTACCCATCTGGCTTACTGCTCTAACCAGAAAACAATTAAGCTGCAGTAATAATTAACAGTTCATCTCATATGACACCCAAATGGTGTAGAAACTGCAACTTCTACCACAGGTCAATTGCAAAACAGGTAAAATTTTACACAGTGCAGTTACAGAGCTAACAGAATTCCATTCACTCTTCTCCCAATTTACTACTTCAAATCTTGTAAAGTATGAGGTGGCATCAATTAGCAGAGCTAGCCTTGTTACAGAAATTCAAAGTTGTGAAAAGATAAAAGTATTTCCAACTTGAACACAGTTGCCACCATCCTGAAGAGAGCACAGAAATCTCTCTCTTATCTTCTTAAACATCTCAAATCCTCAAACATATTGTCATATGTCTCCCATACATATTGTCTCGTAAAACACATTATGGGAGACGTGGTTCCACTGACATCAGGAAAAGGAAAGGAAAGGTTATCTAAGTCAAGGAACAGTAATCACCAAATTTCTGCTTATATAGATTATTTCTGCTCTCTAGAGAAGTAATGTTACCTTGTGCCCACCTGTGTAAATATAAAGGGAAAGGGAATGTACTACTGTAGGCAGACCAAATGCCTTCCTCCCCAAAACACCTGATTGCAGATTAACTTAGACTAAATAACTGGAATATCTTGAAAACCAACAGGAAAACAGATGGAAAACAAAGCATTCAAGGAGACTCCCCTTTCTGAATCTTATCTTTTTTCTCCCAGGCAGGAATGCTCTAAAGGAACTACAGAGCCCTCCTTAAGTCCTGACTTAATTCACCCATATACACACACGGGCTGCAGATCCCAGGTTTCTTCAGCAGGAGGATCCCAGGCATGCAGTGCTATCTTCCACAGCCTGATCTGCTGGTCCCAGGACCTACGGCTGTACTTCTTAAATTTGTTGGGAGTTCTAGGGTGAACTCCTGGAATTCGCTGGTTCCTATAAACACACAGTAACATTTATTATTTCAGAACATAAGGGGGTTTTTTTCTTAAAAAGAATCCTTAGTCCATCAGATCACGCAGGCATCAGTAGTCTGATAAAGTGTTCGTATTTTTAAACACTTAATTGAAACGTGTATAGTATAAGACAGTATTAAAAACAGATCACAAAAGCAACAACTAACCATAATGTGCTGAGTCAGACTGGTGGCTCATTCAGTCCAGTGCTCTAACAGCTGCCCATGGACAAGGATGAAACAGAAGCACAACTCATACACCTTCAATAGTATCCTAAACTCCAGCTCCTTCTACTTTACCTGAGTCAAGTGCAGCCTCTTTTATTTAGTATTGTACTGGGTCTGGCAAGGATGGCATTACCTTCCTTCACAGAAGTCCCTGTAGTGCTGTGTTTTCCATTTATGGCTAAAACAGTGCTGATAACACACTGATTCTTGGCCATTACTGAACAGGGCTTGCACAACTTCAAGGCCTTCTCCTTTCCCCATCCCACAGACACTAAGTTGAGGGTGAACACTAAGTTGTGAGGGAAAACTGCTGGGACAGCTGACTCAAATTATCCAGAGATATCACAAACCATATAATGTCACACTCAGCAATAAAAACCACAGGAAGAATCTGAAGAGAACTAAGGCTGTGTGCTACTCTACACACACACACACACACCAGGAATAAATAAGAGTTCATTTGGAAACCTACAACACAGTGCAACTTACTTTGGAACTTCTTTAATGTATCTGTCATATGCGAGGGTATTCTTTCCAAAATTGATCTGTTTTTGTCTTCTTCTCAGGACCACTTCATCAGTTTCCCTTTCAGCTGGATTAGCAGAGTTGCTTGAAACAGAACTTGAAATTAAAAATAAGAATTTGAAAACTGAAATAAGAAGTTGAAAAGAACCTTAATAGCTTTGCAAGAAGTTAGATAAACATATATTCTAGAACTGCCCTGTATTCTTACAGATAGACAGTGAGCACAACTTTTACTTTTCTAGTTCACAGAAGTGAAAGCTGTGCTAATCAAATCTGAATCTCAAATAATCACACAAGTAGCTTTTATGATAAAACTTCTCAGTGCTACTCCTTCCTTAAGGCTTCCTTCAGGCTTGCTATGAAACCACCTGTCTGTGGTTTCACATCTTCATTAAAGCATGTAAAGCAGAGATCATCAGAAGGTCACTGTTAAAACCAGTGCAACAATAAGCAATAATAGTTCAATACCTACTTTGTTATTTTTTTATTTGATGTCCTCATTGTTTTGCCTTCTTCAATTCTACCTTCCCAGCTGGAGCAACTGGAAGGAGGCCTAGAATGTTCTGATGTTGTAGAGCTAGAAAATAATGGGAATTCAACATGAATGTTTTCTGCTTGTAACACATTTAATGAACAGAAACATCAGTAATGGACAAAACCAGCTCCACAACTGTAAAACCACAGGCATGCTCCCCTTCTCTATTTCAGTTCAAAGTCACCTTCAGCCTGCCCTCTTCTGTCAATTTTAATGCCTCAACATTTAACAAGTCACGTAAGTAATACAGAAGCAGATTTAGCTGATAGTCTTACTTTCCCTAAATGGTTTCACATCAACAGATGAAATTACCATCCATGCTGACAATGTCATTTTAAAACCAGACAAAGATTCCACACCAAAAAGGAAGAACACTCAGCAAAAGAGAAACACAAAACACTGCTGGCACATCCACTTAAGTCTCACACTCATGCCATACTAATATTAATATTTTTTATAACCACATCAAAGACATAGAAAACACTCCTGAATACAAGGCCTTTCCTAAGCCCTTCAAAAGATTCATTTATTAGCAAAGCAAAGTTAAACGTGCCATCAAAAATGAAAATCACTTTTACAGAGTGGAATATTCAGAAATACATGAATTATATAAAAATAATATTTTCATGCACTCTTAGTAAAGTATTTCCTCTTACATTCTGTTCAGTTTTCTGCACATATCTCAGCACTCACCATTTGTCACCCCTGCTATCAGACTGTAAGATACCAGTCTCAATCACTTCCTCCACCTTAGGCCTTTAGTCTAGAATATGCAAAAGCTGAGCAAAATATTCCTAGAATTACCTAAGTGTAAAATTCTATCTCATCTCAAATTGTCCTCAGATAATGGACTGTAGAAAAAAAAAAAAAAAAGGTGCTCACTAGAAACTGCTGTACAGCTGAACAAACCAATTGCACTGTGAAGAGACAAAGTTGGTCTGCCCACATTTACACATAAAGATGCATAAGCAATGTATGAAAATAACAGCATATGGCTTCATTGGGAGTTTCATACTAATATTGAAGACTCAGGACATAGCATTTCTCCCTTTCATTTTGAGTATTTGCTAATACTATGGCATGTATTTCAGTTAGACACACTAGATGGTCTTTAGGCACGATGCAGGTATCATCTCCTAACTCTGTGTCACTCAATCATAAGAAAACACTCAACCTAAGCATGTCCATGCTTTTCTTGGAGTCCTAAAGAGCGAAGTGTAGATTTAAAAAAAATTCACACTTATTCCTTACCTGTCCAGCCAGCGGTCTGTATGGCCACACTGATATTCCTCACACACCAAAGAATCAGAATCATTGCAGCTTCTATGTTCCTGTTCTTGATGCCAGCAGTGCGGATGTTGCACAGAACTAGAAAACAAGAATTTTCATCCGAAATTAAGTCACTGGTAGTTACTGAATATGGCCTATAAAAAACAAATATGGACAATCTGATTTGGCATATGAATATGTGATTTATATCAACTTATTCAGGCAACACTTACTTGACAAAGGTATTAGTACAATTGCTGAGAAAATGTCTTTGATTAATGCAATTAAGACATCAAAATTTTCTAACAGACCTTAATATTTAGCTAACAAAAAATACACTCTATTTGCAAACAAAATGGTGTGAGAAAAAAACCTAATTGAGGACTGTCACCAGTGTTTATAGACCTGTGGACATCTACCAACATCCACAGTCTCTGTCAGCATTGCATTTGACATTCATTTACTGCCCTATCCAGTAGTACACTCATGGAAAAGGCAAGTCCAGAAACTTCAGCGCAATGGCTAAGGAAAAGCAGGTCAAATGTTTATGTGGAAACACTTTTACACAGGAAATTCTTGACCAGATGCAGCTGCAGAGCCCTAACAAGGAAGCCTGGGACAAGGAGCTGACTGTAGTGCTTACGACACACTGGCGGGTCAGCCAGGGATTGCTTAAGGCTCGAGTTCTCCACATTTTCCTCCTCGGTTCTGGCAGCTTTGGCGTCTTAAATGACAGGTTACTAAACAAAACACAATCGCAGCATCTACTAACAGCAGACCTGGCTTCTGGCTAAGGACCACACCTGCTCGAGGGAACGACCTGGTACTGCAGCCCCTGCACTGTAAACACACTGTGTTTCTGTACGTGTGAGTAACAGCAAACACACTGCTCTGGACGTGTCAGGTCTCTGCCCTTAGCTCAACAAGGGATAAAGAAGGAAGGATTTTTGATATTTTACTCCTGTGTTAACCACCCGTGTCTTCTTTCCCTCCCTCCTCCACCCTGTCTGGCTTTGGGAGTTTCCTGCTCCCAGAGGGCTCGAAGTTACCAACAACACCCAGCACCAGCAGCTTCCTCAGAGCCACAGACCCAGGCAAAAGACACTTCCAAACCCAGTCGGTTTTCGCCAAGGCAGTGAACGGATAAAACCCTTCTCTAACCAGCTTCAAAAAT
>VZTZ01036321.1:54017-66264 GCA_013400955.1 Drymodes brunneopygia
TGAAGCCGAGCCCCAGTGCTCCCAGCCGGGCTGGGGCATCTCGCCGAGCCCCCACGCCCTGCCCGTGCTGCTGGTCCCTCACGCCACAGGCAGAGGGGGCCAAAGGAGCCCTTGCTCGGGGCGAGGCCGCAAGACAAGGGGCTGTTCGGCGGAGCAGCACGGGCTGTGTAGCCAGCAGCTGCCCCCCGGAGCAGCCGCCCTGGCACGGGCAGCACCGCACCCCCGCCCGCCCAGCGGGGCGATGCNGGATAACTTGCTCCAATATTTATATCTCAACTCCTTAAATAGCTCGAAGTCAACAAACTTAAGAAAACCACTCAGAACTTTAGTCTTACTAAGGTTATCCTGACTGGAATGATTGAGCTGCAGGCTAGCCAGTTTCATAAAATCACAGAATGGTTTGGTTTGGAAGGGTCCCCGAAGACCAACTACTTCCAATGCCCCTGTCATGGGCAGGGACACCTTCCCCTAGAGCAGGATGCTCAGAGCCCCATCCAGCCTGGCCTTGAACAGGATCCCTTGCAGGGATGGGGCATCCACAGCTTCTCTGGTCAACCTCTGCCAGTGCCTCACCCTCACAGTAAAGAATTTCTTCCCAGTATCTAATCTGAACATTCTCTCTTTCAGTTTAAATCCATTCCTCCTTGTCCTATCATGCCATGGCCTTGTGAAAAGTCCCTCTCCAGATCTCTGGCAGACCCTTTAGGCACTGGAAGGTGTTCCAAGGTCTCCCTGGAGCCTTCTCCCCTCCAAGCTGAACACCTCCTGCTCTCTCAGCCTGTCTCCACAGCAGTGGTGCTCCAGCCCTCTGAGCATCTTCATGGTTCTCCTCTGCACTCACTGCAATAGGTCCTCTACTACAGGAATGTGACAGATTCTTTATTGCTGGTGCTTGGTAATAAATATGAGCAGGTAACGATTAAATAAATGTTTTATATCGGACACATCATTGCTACATGCCAGTGCTTCCTTGGAAAGACAAATTTTTAGTCATTGCCTCTGCTTATTTCATGACATCCAGTGTCACTCCTTCCCATCCTAGTTGTGAAAAGTATTTGGAGGCTTTTTTTCCCTGAGGTTCTCACAGAAATTTCATATGCACTTTGTTCCATTTATGCAATCCTCTGCTTTAAGGTTGTAGTAGGAAAATTCATCCAAGGAGGACTTTCCATGTACACATTCAGGAGAATTTAAGCCCTATTTGTATTTATTCTTGTGCTCTCAGGTAAGATACTGCATACAGGTAAGTCAGACTGATTTCTACCCATATAAAGTTTTACCTGGTAAACATAACTTTAAAATTAAAACCAGAAGTCTTACAAAGAATCAACTGCATTTTTATTCAGCTCTTCAGAGAGTTTTAAGATAACTCCACATATTCATCAAGCCTTCTCCTTAAGTGCTATTCAAATAATACTGTTCACTTTAAACAGGTAAGCTATCTAGCAAAAAAAACCCCAAAAACCACAAATAAGAACTCCTGCAGTATGTCTTTGGAAGAAAATGTCTTGTAATCCACTTGTAAGAGTTTGAGTATTTGTATCTCCACTCCTTAAAGAGTACAAAGTCAACAAAAATTTCTTTTAAAATGGCACTGAGAACCTTGGTCTTACTGAGATTTGTCCTGACTAGAATGGTGCTTCACTGCAGTCTAGCTAAAGTTTTACAAAATCATAGAAAGGTTAGAGTTGGAAGGGACTTTAAAGATCATCCAGTTCCAACCCTCTGCCACGGGCAGGGACACCTTCCTCTAGACCAGGCTGCTCAAAGTCCTGTTCAATCCCTTTAGCACTCCCAAGAATGGGGCAGCCACAACTTCTCTGAGCAACTTGGTCCAGTTTCAACACAATAAAAATACTTATGCTGAAGAGATCACCTGGTAACCTGGTATTTTGGTTTCAAGCTGTGCCAAACCTCATGGTAGAAAAACTGTACTCATATAATGGATTAAAAATATCTCCTGCTTGGAAAAAAAGTGCTTTTTGGGTTGAAAAATTATGTCAACCTAAAAAAACCAACAGATAACATATTTTCCCAATATTTTCTGGAATACTACAATTACAGAAGTAATACAACTGTGGAAATAAATAATATAGCCATGACCCATGTTTGAGAAAGACCTGTTGAGCTGCAGCACACCAGGAAATTTGGGCTGTACATGATACACTCATATGGGGTATTTGTACTGACACAGACCACCCACAGACTGTCTTTAATGACATCACATTCATATACTTCAGATTACTAACACTGCCCACCCACAAGTCAGTGATGTGGAAAAGCATACACACAGCTAGAAATGCAAAACTGAATCACTTCTAGTGATTTACTCACAATAACAAAAAAGAAAATTCTTTCAGTAAATATTCTAGCCACTAGGATTACTTAGTTGGTTGTTTTTCTTTTACAAAATGCTGTAAGAAAACTGATTCTAAACCCTATCCTCATATTTAAGAAACGTATCAAGATTGTGTGGGAGGCAGTGGTGTGTTCTTTACTGCAAACAGAGCAGGTCTTCTCTAGAAATGGCCCTATATGCATATGTGGCTCTTCAGATGATAACCTGAAGCTATCACAAAGACAAATGCCTATTTTTGTACTCTAATATTTTCATGTTCATATGGAGTTTTAACAAGTTGTTTCTCTAACACAACCTTTAAGAAGCTCACAAATGTTGGAGGCATGTCAGATTACTTCGAGAATTTAAACTTGGGGAAAACAACTTGTTTCAAGGAATTTAAGCCAGGTACTATCATTAACATAAATCATAATTTTGTTTTGGTAAGTTTTCTAAGAGGCACTTCTGTGGGTAGCGCATTAAAAGATGCAAGGGTATAAAAATATGTATGACTGTTACTCTGTTGTACTTTTTATGTTGACAAAAGAGGTAGGATGAACAAAAGCAAAGTTCCACTGAAGTGAAAACTTCCAGCCAATTCAGAGTAGATTCCACTGCAAGAGCAATTAGGAACTTAAAGCTTTTATTACATGAGATACTATCGGCAACTGCCCTGGTTTTAACCTATAAAACCATCTGCAACTACATGCATCTAAGATTCTCAAGGCCTTTATGATTTTAGCTTCACATTCTTTACAATATATATTTTTATTCCAAACAAGCGAAGTGCTGTAGGAACTGAATGACTGGCGGCAGCAGAACCACAGCTCCAAAATCCTACCCTCTCTTTTGCAACTATTTCAAGGGCCACAAACCTTGTATCTGTCCCACATTATGTAAACCTTCCAGAAGGAAATGTTACAAAATGCTTATTTGTAGAGGCTGCTGTGTAGTGATAGGTGCATGTCAGACAACACCACCTGGCCTCATAAGAACCTTCCAAAGGTTAAAAAATCCTGCAGAGACCATTTTAAATCTGGAAATAACTTTCCCACAGAAGTACTGGAAAATATTTTAAGTTCAATTGGTGATCAGCTCCTAGATTTTTAAATTCGTTTTCAGTCTTGCCAAGAAATCTGTCTGAAACTCCAGAACTCAGTTTAATTCTATTCAGATGAAAAGTGACATCCACTGAAGATCTCTGTGGGAAAGAGATATAAATCCACATGACCTTTCTCAGTGTCAAATTTTCACTCGGTATAATCCAAAACAACAGGTAATGAAGAACAAAGAAGCCACTGTTATTAACAGGTAGTTTAGATAATTGCATAGTAGATGATGTATATAAAGCAACTGAGATATGCTGAAGCCGTAAGTGTCCTTAAACTCAACCAGTTTGGATTTTTACAAATGAACATTATTTAAAAAATCTATAGTTAAAATCCAACACCAGCAGTATAACATAAATGTTAATCTTCAAGCAAAGCTGTCAGATCTCTTTTCAATTCCTTACCCCATCTGAATCTTTGCTTGCAACCACATTTGTAACCATTTCCTGGCTGGCTCCAAGTGCAGGTGGGTGCATTCACCACCTGTAGCTCAACTGAGACTCATGAAATGTTTCGTGGCTGTGCTTCCAATACTTGTACCATTTTTCCATCCTGCCACCTGTTCCTGCTCAAACCAGTTGTCTGTCATGGTGATCGAGAGGTTTTCATGTAATCACTGGCTATCACCTCTGCCCATGATTTACTAGTAAGATCCTTTTGGTTATTCAGGTGAGAGATATTAAGAGCTTTTATTCTTGTAAACCAAAGCATTAAAGTATTCCTTTCTCTATTTGATCCACCTGTGATTTTAATTTACAAATTAAAGCTCAGATGTTTGTTGCACTCCCTTCAAATGTATATAAAAAAAGTCCCATCACCTGAAGAGCATTGAAACCCTAAGCAATGTAGCTCCTGGAAATCAACAGATTTTAACAAGCATTACTTAACATGTTACGTTAAGTAATGGGTTATGTTGACAAATCCTTCTGTTGTTTGAAATAAATACATCCATCAAAAAGTATGCCAGAGGCAAATTAATGGAATAAAAGGTCCATACAGGACTTGTAAATCTTCCATTTCATAGCGTACCGCAACCCTTTGTGAGTGGAGTAGACCAGCTGAAGGAACACAGCTGGTGCACTTATTTGAAGAACAACTGCAAAGATTAATAATAACTTTACAATTGGATTGAAGAATAACAACAGCATCAATAAAGTCTAACCAAAGCAATTTTCTCAGTTAGCCCTTTATTAAAGAATCAAAACCCAAGTAAAATTTAAAAATGTAAAGAATTTAACCTACGTTAAAACCTGAAAAAACAACAGTACTGCAAATATCGAAGGATAATCTTATTCCATCCAAAATGTAAGAAAGGAAAACAGGGGTTTAAACAAAATTAAAATCCAGAAGCTGACATCAGGTGAGTAAAATCCACAGATACAGGTAAAAGTGGAAAGGAACTGAAAAGATTTACATCTGTTTTCAACATTGTAAAATAAACCTTTAGAGTTCGTACCCTGGTAGAACATGAAGTCTCAAAAAAACAGATCCAGCAGGCCTTTAACCAAACCCACTATGAAACACAGTCAAATTTAAAAAAGTTAAAACATACCCAAGCGCTACTCATCGTATTAGGCAAACATCTAGAATGCAAAATTTGGATCGGCAAGTCGGGCAAGGCACTTGGCTGGAGAGCCAGGTCTCTGGGTGCTGCTGGTCCTGCCTGCTGGCAAACCACTTGCCCATGCAGGTGAGGCACCACATGGGCCGGCAGTAGCACTGCTGGCACTCGCCCTCGTTCGGCTCCTGGCAGTTCTTGATGAGCTTGATGTTGGCAATAGTCTGCATACAGCCTATGCATGGCTCCAGCTCCTGGGGAAGGACAGAAACCACCAAAATCGTGAACTGCACAGAATGGTTACTGGTACTGCTCCTCAAAGGCTTTTAGAAAATCATCTGTGGCAGAATAATCAAGGCAGAACTGCCCCACCAGAGGATATCAAATGGTTTTATTAGAACACTCGCTAACGAACTACAGCAAAGCTTCTCTTTGAACAGAAAACCCAGAACTGCTGTGTGAGACTAATGATTAAACAAAAACGACTGAAAAATAAACATTCTTTCACTCTTTGAAGAGTTTCCAGCATCCACAGCAAGGTAAGCAAGCAGCCAGCTTTGTCATTCAAACTATTTTTCAAAAAACATACCAGTGTAAAGTAAGGAAAACAAACCAAGCAAATAGATCTTACTATTTAAAACAGCAAATGGCTGTTCCTATCTTCCATCTTTCTAAGAGACATAAAAGAGGAAACCAGGGCTGTACTGAACACAAGAACACTCATCCTGAAGGTCCAGAAACTTACTTAATTTTTCTTGGATACAATTGGAATAACTGATTTTCCCCACAGTTAATTATGCCCCGTGAACTTGCAGCTGCATATGGGGACAACATCTTGCTATGAAGTGTTTTACAATTAATAAACAATAATTAGCATTTCCCACATGTCTTCCAGCTGTCCAAGAATTTGACAAAGTTCAAAAGGCAGCACACTGAATAGGCACAGAGACCTGAATCTGTTCATCTAGCTCCTGGTGGAACAAAAACCATCTCTCTCTGTGTTCTCCAGTTCCCATCTCCAGTGACTCCTCCCTTGTCAGCTCAAGTGTCTGCTCAGCTGCACTGGCAGCTGCACTGTGGAGCAGCTCCAGATGAACACAAACCACTCAGATTTAACTTGTGAAATTAGGTCTTATCTTAGCTTTTAAGCAGGAAAAATTCTAGTATAGAAAGATTAACTAACTTTTTCAACATGGAGCTTCAGAATAGGGAAAAATTCAGTGCTGTATTTTTAACATCCTTATCATAATCTGTGATGTCATTTATCACTCAATGACAAACTCAAGTTCAGTAGCTCAGATGCCACTTAAATGTGTCATAAATTAAATGCTCTGCAAGAAAGCAGCTTTAGTATCTTCTCTTTATTGTGACCATCTGTTTTCACTGGCAGTGCAATCAGAACATACAAGATGATGTGCAGACACACCTGATCCAGTTTTATTTTAGCTGGTTCATGGACCATATAAGCTGCACAACACTACCAAAGATACCAGCTCCTCACTCCATTAGCTGAACCACTGGACACAGATCCCTGCAGGATCACCAGGACTGGTTTAATTGGTTCCCTGTGGTACACTGGACAGTGCTCCAGTCACACTCCCAACTGCTGCACAAGTGTAGTAATGACCAGGTCTCTGTGACTATTACTGGAGGTAGGACTCTGTGCTCTTATAATTAACACCATATAATAACAGCCATAGTAATTATAACTAAAGCAAACCCTAATTAAGAATCATTAGTTTATTTCAGCAGAAGATCCAGCAAAACCTGGCGGTCTCGAAAAGCAAGCTGTATTGGAGCAAACTGCCTAAAGAACAGCAAGCTGTGGCTCTGGCTCCCCACAAACATACTGCAAATCATCATTTCCAAATGTTTTTATGTAACATTTTAGTGGAAATTATTACAGGGAACTTTATTTCACTATGTTATTTCTCATGTCTCAAAACCATAATGCCCACAATACAGTTTGTCTCCTCACAGCAGGAACAGAAGCAGCAGCCAGAGCTATGTTTATGATGAGTTTACTGAGATAGCAGGTGAGCCTTTGTGAGGGAAGAATCACCCTGACTGAGCAAAGAGCACTTGGGCTTCTGGCATCACTGACCAGGAGGCCTGACTGGAGTAAGCCTGGCTGTGCAGACCCTAACAAATTGTGCTTGGCTGTATCTTCTCAGGAAGTTAAGGAATCTAGGCCATGTCTCATCAGGGGCCAAGAGATGAAACTGTAATTCCTACAGCTGCACACCCACATCAAGGGGCACCTTAACCACCAGTCACTCTCTAAGAAAGTGACTGCAGCCCCCAAGCCCATGGAGCTCTCCTGGTAAGTAGGACACCTCTCAAGGTTTAGCTCTTGAGGTCAAGAGATCCCTTACCTGGTATCTGTTACCTACAGCAAGGTAAATAACAGTTTATATTAGATCTAAAACATACTGTATACAAGCTAGCCGAATTATTAGAAATGTAGTGAGTAGTAGTGTTTGACTGCTGTTCAATTACTATTTAATTACTGACTGAATACTGCTTAATTATTAAATGAGGATTATTAAGCAGTAATCACATGATAATTATAATTTAATAATCATTCATGGTTTAATCCATATTTTTAATAAAACCTTTTTGTTAACCTCACAACAATGAATTCTCTTAATAATTCACCTGAGATAGCCCTAGGTAAACATTTATCATTTACACAGTAATCACAGGCTCATCTATATTGAAAGCATAATTATCACAGTCTCACATGGATAGAAAGTCTTACCTGAGTGCTTGGAACATGGTATGTCTGGTTTATTTCCACCAGAGATGTAAAGGTTTCTAAAAATAAATCACTAAGGCTTTGATGGATCACAACATTAGCTGCATTGCTGATAGGGGCACGGAGCTTCTCCCGGAGCTCCCCATACTCTGTGGAGTTCAACCTGAAGAAGAAAAGATGGAGCAAAATGTTACCATGGTTATCCACCCTAATACCTCCATAGTACCTTGCAGAGGTTAACATTAAGGATGTGAATCCACAGAAAAGCTGTTTAGTCTGGTACTCATTAGTCAGAATAAATACACAGCATTGGCTTTTCTTGTTTTCTTTTGCTGTTTAGTTATTGGTTTTGGCACAACTTGGTCAACAGAACACGCTGTCCTCATTCACATCTGTGCAAGACTGCCAGCAGGGTATGTCAGAGATCAGCTAAAACATCATACAAAAATAAAGGAAGACTTCTGAAGTATCAGCATGAACAAAAGCAATATAGGTGCGTAAATCATGCATTAACTGCAAAGTGCTGTTTGCATCATTTCTGTCACCTTTTTGATGTCTATTTACTTAGACTATATCTAAATTCTCAATTATAAACTCCTGAGGACAGAAATTAGTTTCATCATGCAGCAGGCATCACAAGGTGATAAAAGTACTACATAAGCAGCACAAGAATGTCAATCTATCAGGGTCTGTGATTTTATGATGCAATTTTAGAGAAACCCATAAATTTCACAAAGGTCACAAACCACTGCTGATTTAAGGCTGCAGCAAGTTGTGTTTCACACCAGCTGTTTCTGTAAATTAAATTTAAGTGATGTCCACAGCACTCAAGTGGCACATGAGACCTCACACAGATCCTGCAGTGACACATCTCTGTTGTCATCCCTTTTTACTGTTAAGAGTTCTGAACTGTAGTGTCAGAACTCTCCAGCTCAATGCTTCTACTCATTAAACAGCTTTCATGAAGGAGTCCTGGGAAGACTGCCCTCATTTTCTTGCCACTCACTGAGTTCCCAGGGCACAGCACAATGCAAGACTGGCTTAGCTCTAGCTCCCAGTCGTCTCCATTGTTTTTACTGCTATAGGATAATGTCATTTAACAGATGCTGTCCATGCCAATCACAGAGACCTTTATATCCAGAGGAACAATTCACACTGAACATGCAGGGCAACATGGCCCACCTGCACAAAAGCATTTTTCCTCCAGAAACATCTCACTGCATTTTATTCTGATTCTGGATATATACAATGATCCTATATGGTTCTGCTACGTTCTAGCAGAGATTTACTATGTCTGACATCTTATTAGAAAAGCTTTTAAACACTGTTCTTGATGCTGTTCTGTTTAGCCACATAACACAGTTTGGGGTTAGGACTTCTTTTCCTGAAAAGGCACTGTCAAACAACTCATGATCTTCGCAGCTGGAGATGTAGTTTTACCACTCTGGCACTGAAGTGCTTGCAGAAGAAAATCATTAGTTGTTTAACACTAATCGCCACTCTCACAGATCTATAAAAGTTTGTTTTCTTAGGATTGTCATGCTTACCCTAACTAACCTCTTGTTCCGAGTTTTGTTCACCTGGATCTCTACCATAATCACCTTTTTGCCTTCCTCATGCTTGCCCTACTGCACACCTACAAGTCTGGTCATCTGCCTGCTTTTAATTACCTAATAAATGCTCCTGACACACAAATTTACAGCAAAAAGACACTCAAATATCTTTTCAAATATAGTCTTTGGAGCACTAACATGGCTCTTAATAACAGCACAACAAAGACTTTAGCACCCTTCTACTCAGAGGTCTCTGCAGAACTTGTACTTTAGCCTGGTTAGAGTGACAGACTGCTGAGATAAACAGCATGAGCTCTTGCAAAACAAGCCCTAACAGTTCACATTTGCTATGATTTACTGCTATGAGAACACATAAATCAGAAAGAGACCAAAATTTCTTCCTTGCTTTAGGGGCAAGAGCTCAATGCAGGAACTCAGTGATAACTCTTCCGAGCAGTGACAAAATTATGAGCCTTAGCACAAGGAAAAATCCAAAGTCGTAGATGAACAACAGACAGTTTTAGATGAATAGCTATTTCTCCTCACCCAAAATTTGGAAGACCAAAAACTCCACCTTTCATTCCTGTTCTCCACCTCTCATCTAATTTTATACAGTTGCTTCTTTCTGCATCCAGCATAATCCTCTCCCTAAGAATGGACCAAAGAGGCCACTCCCTTTGTTTATCTGTTGTGTATTCAATGCTGCACATGTACAAAGCTTTCTAAACAACCTCCCCTGCACTGCATGGCAGAACTGCACACACAGCACCTCTGAACACCAGGCAGGGAGCAGAAAGGAAGGGATGAGACCAGCGAGTCTCCAGATCATGCACAAAAGTTCTCCATCAGCACCATCAAACACCACATGTGTAACATAACAGGTTCAGCAGTTGTTTTACCGGATATCAAATGCCTTAATGTAGGGATTAATGCTGGCAACGCGGATGGTGAGGAACTGCACAGGCACGTTGGAGTCTGGGGTGAGTTCGTGCTGTCTGGAGTCTGTCACTGTCAAGTGAATGTCCTGCTGGTGGGCAACATGTAAACAGTAGGTGGTCACTTTAATCACCCACGTGTCCGTCACGATCACCCTCGCTCCTGGCGCTCCAGTAGCGAATTTGTCAATTCTCCTGAATTCTGTGTTGATGGAAGAAGCTACTGCCCTCCAACCCGACTGTGGGAGAGCATGAGCAGCAAGTGTCCGGGCAAGGGGGTGATTATTCCAACCTTTCCGTGACCAGTAATACGCCAGGGCACTGGTGATTGATGGCAGGAGAATGGCGAAGAAGAAGAAAATTTTCCACTCTTTTGAAGCCAGGTAGAAAAAACAAAGATGCTTTTCAGGTGCAGCAAAGCACATACCAAGGTAATAACCTGCAAGGAAAAAAAATACTTCATTTCAGAAAACAATTAAGTACCTGCAGAAACACATACCCCTGAGTCATATGGTTATTTGTCCAGCGAGCTCACCTCCAAGAGAGGTACTGTACTTCTGGATGACTTCAAATCCAAGCCTCTTGTCTTAAGCAATCTGAGGTAAATTCATAGGCATCAGTGGTTTTTACCAGATTTATATACCTAAAGGAAGGTGATCTGAATTTGTTGGTTGAACAAAATTACCTGCAAGATGCCATTTAGTTTTAGCAGTATATGGCTAAAGGAAGCCAATTTGCTTTCATTGGTTAAATAACAGAATCTCAGAAAATGATGAATTGGAAGGGACTAACAAGGATCATCAAGTCCAACACTTAGCCCTGCATAGGACACCTCAAGAGTCACACCATGTGCGTGAGAACCTTGTCCAAACACTACCTGAACGCTGTCAGGCCGGTGCTGTGACCACTGCCCTGGGGAGCCTGTTCAGTGCCCAACCACTGTATGGGGGCAGAACCTTTTTCTAATATCCAACCTAAACCTCCCCTGACACAATTTCAGACCATTCCCTTAGGTCTTGTCACTGTCACCACAGAGCAGAGATCAGTGCCTGCCCCTCCTCTTCCCCTTGTGAGGTATTTGTAACTGCAGTGAGGTCTCCCCTCAGACTCCTCCAGGCTGAACAGACCAAGTGCCCGCAGCCACTTCTCACATGGCTTCTCCTCAAGGCCTTCCCCATCTTTGTTGCCCTCCTCTGGAAACTCTCTAATAGTTTAATGTCATTTTTATACTGCAGTGTTGAAAGCCACCCTCAGGATTCGAGGTGAGGCCTCCCCAGTGCAGAACAGAGCAGAGCGGGACAATGCCTCCCTTGACCCCCGGGACAGGGATGTCCCTCCTGGCTTGCCAGGGCACTGCTGCCTCAGACCCAACTTTCCATCGACCAGAACCCCCAGGTCCCTTTCCGCGGCGCTGCTCTCCAGCATCTCCTTCCCCAGTCTGTACTTCAACTGCAATTCCTTTGTGAGTGCGTGTGCTGCGGTGCAGCCAGCCGGTTACACAGCTCGGGGTGCTCGTTCCAAGGAAGCCGGAGCTCCCCTACTCACCCAGGGGCAGCAGGGAGTGCGCCAGCAGCGTGCCGGTGCTGCGCCGCAGGTGGTACTGCACGAAGGCCGCATCCTCGCTGCCCAGCCAGGCGGACAGCAGGCTCTGCACCGTCAGCCCCGCCGAGCGCACCTCATCGGGCGGGAACACGAAGCACACGGCAAACACCAGGTAGGCCAGCGTGAAGGTCACCGCGGGGCTCTCCATGCTGCGCCCCGCCGGGCGCCGGGGTTCCCGGGAGCGGTAGTTCCCGCCGCGGCCCCGGATGCTCCAGCGGGGAGCGGCGCCTCCCGCCGCTCCCGCGGTGCTTCCCCCCGCAGCCCCGGATGCTCCAGCGGGACTTCCCCCGCCGCCCCGGATGCTCCAGCGGCAGTTCCCCCCGCTCCAGCGGTAGTTCCCGCCGCACCCCCGGATGCGCGGCGCGGCGTTGCCAGGCTGGCGGGGCCGCCGGGC
>VZTZ01036321.1:67346-285866 GCA_013400955.1 Drymodes brunneopygia
TGAGCTTGAGGCAGCGTGGGGCTGGGAGAGGCTACTCAGGGGCCTCTTTGTGAGATTGGGGGGCTCGGGGACCGCTCTGTGACCGTGGAGTGCTGTGGGGGGAGGGCTTAGGGGCCACTTTGGGAGCTTGGGGACCTTTCAGTGACCCTGGAGTGCTCGGGCAGGGGAGGTCTGGGGCCGCTTTGTGAGTTTGGGGTGGGGATGGAGCTGGGCGGAGGCTTGGTGATCTCTCTGAGTTTGAGCTGGTTTGAGTTTGGTGGGGTAGCCTGGGGGGCTGTGAGGAGCTCGGAACCTCTTTGTGAGGTGGGATGGTGTGCGACTGAGGGGGACGACTTCAGGACTCCTCTGTAATCCTGGGGTGTGTGGGGCTTGATGGGGGGCGTTTCAGACGCTCCTCTGTGAGATTCGTGCTTGGGGTGCTGTAGGACCTGGGGTACCTCCTTGTGTAGGGGTGTCAGGAGCACTTTTGTGATCTTCAGATGAAGACGTTTGGGGGTCATTGCTGTCAGTTTGAGGATGAAGAGAAGGCAGGAGCTTGGGGTTAATGGCAGGAGGGCGTGGTGGCGCTCAGGTGCTCCCCCCATTGAAAGAAATCGGGGATGAGGTGAGGATCTTAGGAGCATCTCTGTGTGTTTTGAGGATGATAAGGGCTTAACGGAGGAGCCGGGGTGAGTCAGGAGTAAAGAGGGACTGGGGCAGAGTTGGGTTTGGGTTTTTGGGGGTTTGTTTTTTGACTTAAAACACGTCCCAGTGCCACGATGGGCAGGGATGATGAAGCACCTGAAGAGCCTTCCCCGGCCTTGCTGCTCCTCCCCTGCAGTCAGGAGAAGGTGATTGTGAGAGAGTCGCTTACCAGGAGCATGTTTATTTGTCCTGAATTGAGATATTTGCACTGAAATAAATATATATATATGTCAGCCAGCTATGTGTCAGTTTGTGTGGAAATATTCACAGCACGTACTAATTGGCTTTGCCATGAGCAAGTGCTCTGCATCTTGGCTGCTGGAGTTCAGAAGGATAATTAAATAGAAAAGTTCCATCTCTGTCCTGCATGTTCAGCGTGGCTTTTTAGGCATTTGAGACCGCATTGGTGTTTTGGATATTGTGACCCAGTATTTGTTAAATTACCTGAAGCACTTTACAAATGATAGATAACTGAGGGTTAATTATCTGACGTCACTGAATTTATGTTGATTCGTAACTTTAGAATGGCAGGTTCCTGCATGTGTCCGCATAAATGTTCTCCTAAAACAAGGAGCACTTTTATTTTTGTGAGCTTTGAGAGATCCATGGAGAAGTTTAGGTTGAAAGGGACCTTGAATATCATCCAGTTCCAACCTCCCTGACAGGGAGGGGACCTCCCAGGGCCATGGACACCTTCCAATAGACCAGGTTGATCCAAGCCCCATTCAGCCTGGCCTTGAACTTTGTTTTGCTACAGTGGGAAAACTTGCTCCCTTTCATAATACTTGTGTGCCTTGGATGCTGACCACTTTAAACAAAGATATGAATAATGCCTCCCTTTCACTTTATCACAGCTACTAGCTAATAAACTTGTGGAACATAATTGAGATCAAATCTCGACTGCGAATTTTTAAAATAAATGATGAATTACTCTTAATATTTTAAACCTAGGGAGAAATTTCAGTTTTAGACTTAATAGCTAAAGTGATATATGTATATGGTGTCAATTTTGTTTGGGTTTGGCTTTGCAATGGTGCACAAGTAGCTCAATGACAAAGCTGAACAAGTCTCCAAACAACCCTCCCCTGCTCATGGAGCTTTTTTAAGAAGGTGTTGACAACTCTACCATGTCCTAAGCTTGTTTCTAAAGTAATTACAGTAAAAAAATGCAGTTTGTAGAGATTCACTTCATCTGTTGTCTCAGTTTTAGTTTGGAATAAAGGAAAGCAATGATGTTCACATCAAGTTCTACGAGTGGTTAATGTAAAAATTCTTAATACATAAAATAACCTGAACTAAAGCATTAATATGATGAATAAAGAAGGAATGAAGAAATAACTAATACCAGCATGCTTTGCTTGCTGTTGTTTCTGTAGCCATTGTTTGCATTCCATCGCTGATTACAAGTGCTGCTGTCAGGCTTGCAGACAAAGCAGCTGGGCTCTGTGGAGAGTAGGAAGCAAATTTTCCCGTAAAGATTAATGTAGGAGTGGAGAAATGCTTGGAGGCTTACGTACAGAAATTTAAATACATGGGGGCAAGGAGATTGAAAACATGACTTACAATTTTCAGTCCAAGTCCAAGTGTCATACTCTTTATGACACTGAAAATTATCATCTGTACTATTCCTCAGCTGATCTTTTAGATTAATCTTGAATATATGATGGAGAAACAGGCTAAGGGTCATGTGTTTGGTAAAATCAAGCATTTGAGATCACTTAGAATGATTACAGATTGCAGAAAGCCAACGTCTCCTCCACTTGATACTGGTTATCTTGCACAGGTGACAGAAGATAATACATCAGCTCTTATGAAATAATTTGCTTTGATAGCAGTTTTTCAGATAACTAACTGCACCTCTCAGGTGTCATCCTTCATGGACAGTCATTACGCTTAGATCTTCCTTGCCTTACCTTCTGTCTGTGTCTTTTTTTTCAAAAGCAGCCGTGTGTCACTGAGTGTTAGTGTTAAACCTTCAAGAACAGCAGAGGCTCCAATGGGAATAAAAAGTAGGCAGAGTTCAATTATATACAGCATGGTGGCTTGCCTGGTGTATTTTAAATGCTTTTTCTCTAATTCTAACTTATTTTCATCCCTAATCTTAGTTGCAGCCCAGGCTTTAGCTTCAAGTCCTTCACACTAGTACAATTAGATCAGTATATAACAATCTGCTACAGCTTGTGCATGTCCAGTGTAAGAACAATATTTCAGAAATACCTTTCTAATGATGATTTTTCCCCGATTTGCATACCAATTATGTCTATGCTGCAAAGGATTCTTGTGTGCTTTATAAGAGTAGCATGTGCTCAGACAGTGCAGGAAAAAGCTAATTTGATCCAGGGCTTGGATCCCAAACACACCCTAACTAGCCAAATCTGTTTCTGCTGTTTGCTGGTGTACAGTGTAGTATTGAAGCCGTGTGAATAAAGAAGGGAGATGATTGTCATCTGTCCCTTGCAGAAGCAGTTGTGTTGCTTAGCTGGATGCCCTATCACAGAGACATGGCTGTACCTCACTGGCTGAAGAGGTTGGGAATGAGGGAACATTGCAGGTGACAAAGCTCTCCTTAGAGGGATGAGCAGCTTAATTCGTAAGGCCATAATGTGAGCTGTGGAAGGCATAATATTAACAATTAGCTTCTTAAGCCTCTAGCAAAAGCAGAGGGGCTGTGCACTGCTGCTTTTAGATAGCTCAGAGTTTTCTGAGATAGACCTTTTCCATAGAGAGACTTTCCCTGCTTCCAACTTTCCCTTTGAAGCTGTTAATCTTGGCTTGTCAGTGCCAGACTGCCAACTTCTTCCATTATCTCAAAGTGCATCTGGCTGACCACACCCTCTCATTCATGCTGCTGTGTGTGTTGATGTTCTAGAATGAGTCTGCAGATTTTAAATGCAGAAAATGGAGAAAATGGAGGAAGCATTAAGGATGACTTAACAGCGGAAGACTGTGGCTTTTTCTTTGCGCCTCCGGAACCTACAGGGAGACCTTCCATTCTCCGCCTGTCCCAGAAAGAAAACTTGCCACCAAAAAGTGTGGGAAAAGCGATGAAGGTAAACTTTTGGTTTTGTATTATTTTTATTCTTCTATGATCTCTGCTACTGAATGCATATGCTGTTTGGTGCTTGAAAAATACTGTGCTCATGTTTTTCTCTTTTCTTTTCCCCCCACCCCTTTCTTAAAGGTAACCTTTCAAACTCCTCAAAGAGATCCTCACACTCGAAAAATCCTGAGTCCTGCTATGACAGACAAACTTCAGACTGCTTTTGCGCTTGATGATTGCCATGAAGATGTGGCAGATGATGTTTTATATGCACCCTCTGATGCTGAGTGAGTAGTGAATCCACTGCTCGCTGTGTAACTCATGTGGGACATGCTCAAGTTAACTGTCACTATTTTAAACCTGTATAGTTATGTTTTAACTTTCTATTCTATAACAAGATGTAAACTGTGCAAGAGGACCAAAATTAATACTGACTTATGTGTGAACTTTCTCAAAGATAAAACTTTCTTTAAAGTAATGATAGTTATCGTGATTGCAATATTAATTATTGAATTTTATTTCTAACTCCTCTGTAACTGTTTTCATCGAGGTGACTTATAGTATGGATAAATAACTTGACAAGAGATACTGTAAGAAATAGTTTTGTATTCTCTACTTGATATAAGGTTTTTGTGTGAGGATGCAACTATTCTGAAGCTAACGCTTAAAATATCTTATCTTGTATGTCAAGTACTATTGTATCTTGAGGAGTAAAACTTAGAGATAAAACTTCTGAAGGCTTAGTGTGAATTGACACCTTGAGTCAGGGAGTATTAAGATTTTCTTTCATCTAGCAACACAAAATAAACGTAACATCAGTCACAAGTGTAAACAAGTTTATGTGCCTTTATAGTCTAGCAGCCTGAGTCTCAAAGTGGCTCATGGTAGCTGTTTGGAGAAGAGCATAAAATCTGTAATGTTTCAGTTTGGGGTGTCATGACAATATTAAATGCAAATTTTTGTAACTGCCTTTACCCCCCCTTTAAACTAGTATAGTCATCTGACACCTGTAATTCCCACCAGCAAGAAGTCTCAGGTCTTAGTTTTGCCTTGCAAGCAAATACACCCTTTTGTTTGTTTTTAACTACCCAATACTTTTATTTGGTCCCTATTTTGTTGTTGGGAAGGGGGGAGGGAAAAAGGTGGCAATGCTTTAATGTTCTTTAAGTGTATAAATTTTCTTAAGCTGTTTATTTGCATGTACAGTCTATTTCAGAAAGCTATTTCTGAACTAACCACCATAATTAAATAATGTAATAGTATTTATGCCCCACACTCATTGCTTGCACAAATAAACAAAGATTTAGTACTTAAAAAGTTCAAGTGAGTTTAAAGGATCAGCACCGAATTGTTTTAGTTAGGGCATAATTGTAACAAAGCACTGCTTGTACTGAACATGTCCTCTCTACTTTCAAAATGTGAGGATTTGTTTGTAGCAAGTAAGTGAAAGGGCTCCGTATTGCTGAACGAGGTCACCTTTGACTCGTCACAAGTGATTGACGTTCCAAGCAGGTGTCTCGCTCCCGACTGGCATTTATTAGGTTAAACACTGAAGGAGAGTGGGAGGGACCTGAGTAGTCGCAGCCTGGGGCTGAGCTATTGCCGGGAAGAGGCGCTCAAACCGGGTGAGAAGAACTTCTTCAACTCTTACTCCCGCCTCTGCTTTCGAGTTTATCAAAGTGGAGTTTTTAGTGAGTGGCTTTTAATCATGTTCTGTTCTGCAGCAGATAAGGATGGTACATAGAAATAATAACATTATGGAGGGACAAAACAATGGGAGGAAATCCTGTTTCAGGAAGTAATGGTTTAACTCTCTGTAGTCTGAGGCTAAGCTTTTAGAAGTTGTCTAGAGTTTGGGGAAATAAAGTGGGGAGCAATAACTTGTAGAATGCTCAGCAACAGTGAGTACCCAAACTCTTTAACCTGTTTCTTTTGCTTATCTTTCTCTTATGGGAGAAGTGTTTTCTTGTATATCACTCTGCTCTCAGATCTGCTGTTGTACATAATTTACAGTGCCTGAAGTCCAGGTTCTGTTTTGGTGTGTAGGCCCCCAAAAATCAAATGCTGGTACATACTTCCAGGGGGGAAAATATTTGCTAGAATGACCAGACAAAGTAATGACTAGCGTGGGAGAACCTGAATCATGACTTGGTTTGGTCCCAGACTTGAGTCTGTCATGACTCAGAGATGAATCTGCATGAAGATGGTACCACAAGTTCTGCTTGTGTTTGAGCTGCTGACAGTCAATAACTCCTCCAAGCAAGGTGTGTTTCACTGCCTAGTGAAAGGGCAGTGTCCAAATGGCAACTTCCAAGTGCTGTGGTGAGTAGAGCAGTCTCCAGGGATGACAGGAATAAGGTAGCAAGGCTGTGTAGAGCAGGTAGCTTAAGAACACTGACTGACCTAAAAGGTTGATCTCCCTATGCTTCATGTGTACCAGAGCTCATAAGTGTTGACTGTTTAGGTAACAACCCAATTCTTGCTGTTATATTTTGCTGTTAGCTGTCTTATTTGAAAAAAAAAAATCAGATTACTCTGAGCATGCAAGTTTTTGTGAAGATAATTGCAAACCATTCCTGCAAAATAACTATGTCATCTTTTTTTTTTTTTAAATGCAGCACATGTCAACAAAAGACTGAAGCTGAAACAAGCAACACACAAATGCCAGAGAAGGTCAGCGTGGCTCCTTACCCAGATGATGAGATGCCAGTGAAGAGTCGGGGTTCCTACAATCTTGATTTTGATAACTTAAATGACATTGATCCTTTTCAAAGCTCAGTACAGTTGCCTCATTCTCCTGGAAACCTGCAGAAGTCTCCTGTAAAAGTATCCAGCAGCCCTGAGAAAACCATTGAAAAAAGTAATGATTCTCTTCTGCAGGATGATGCAGCTCCTTTTGCTTCAGCCACAGCAAGTACTGAGTGTTTAAGTGAAGACAAGGCTCTCATCTCTGAAAAAGAATCTGCACTGAGTGAGCTGGAGTCTAACAAACCCAGGACGTCCCCTGAGCAAGCAACTGGTGACTCTGAGCAGGGTGTGACGTCTGCTTCCACAGATGCAAGCCAAACTGATAATTCAGTGGCATTAGCAGAGGCACCTATACCTCCTGTACAGTCACCTGGCAGCTTAGGTCCCAGTAGTTCTGATGTAAGTAACTCTTTTAAAACGGGAGAATCAAAGCTTCAGAATGTTTCAGTAGCAGAAAAAGCCTCTGTAGAAGAGTCAAAGCCTAATGAAGAGCTGGTAGTCTCCAAAGGGAAACCTGCAGAAAAGCCGGAAGTCACCAAGGCTGGACCAGTAAAACTGGAATTTGACTTTGATAATACCACTGCTAGAAAACCACCTCCTAAGAAACTAGGTAAAAGACCTGGAATTAAGCCACCTTCGAAAAGAATTCCTATTCCCAAAACAAAACCAGAAAATACTGAAGTGCAAAATAAAAGTAACGTGGAAGATGAAATCCCTCTTCCTAAAGCATCTTATAAGTTTGACTGGGACAAACTTGATGATCCAAACTTTAATCCGTTTGGAGGAGGCTCTAAAATTTCCACCTCACCCAAGAGTTCTAAACCCGGCCCTCAGGAAGGTCACCTGCCAGAGGAAGAGGAGAGTACCTCACCAAGAAAGGAACTTCTTCCAGTGGAGCAGGATAACAGTCTGAGTACCTGTGAAACTCTTGAGAAAGAGGAGCCCAAAAATCTGTAAGTAAATCTGTAGCTGAATGCAGAAGCACCTTGAATTCATGTGACAGATGTTATCTAGTATCTCACACTAGTCCATTCCCACTTCGACTGCCTCCCTCCAAGGTTGGCAGTCTGTTGTAATCCATAACACAATTATGTTGCAGCTGCCAAGATCTTAATTGGGGAAACTCCTGAGATGGGTGGCTCTAGGCAAAAGGTGTTCTTAAATCTGGGAGAATGGGAGAGAACAGGCTTAGATGGGAAGCGCATTGTTCAAGTGGTACTTTCCCCACTTCTAAGATTAAAATGTGGAGAATCAGATGACTGCTACTGTCTTTAAATAAAACAGGGAAGTAGACAGCAGTGTTGCACATGGTGCAGCATGGGAAGGGACCATGCAATTTTGTCTGCTGAGGTGCTGTTTCTTCCCTGCATGTTCTTGGTATCTAAATGCTATGTCCAGTAAAAAGACCTGTTTCTGAAGCTGCATTTTTTTTTGGCAGCACACAGACTTTTTGAGGATGGAGTATGTTGTTACCTTTCCTAGAAAGTCTAGTTATTAAAATATCAGTGTTCTATAGACAGTGAGGTGCTTGCCAGAACTAGACTGGCACAAATTGTTCATTTGACAGAAGTGTTTGCAGTCTTGTCCCTGTGTAACATGATCAGTTACTGTTTACCAAGGTGGAAGGTTTCCTTACTGCTGACAGCACAAGTGGAGTATTGGACTTCTCTAGTGAAGTTCACGCCAATAATCACAGCATTGCTTTGGAAAGAGGAGCTTGTGACTGTTATTAATTAAACAAAAAGCCGATCTATAACTTAAAAAAAGCAGTGAGCCTAACAAATGGAAATAAGAGAACAGTTTTAAGTGAATAGAAATAAGTGATGCTGCTGTGACTTTCTGCTTCCCAGATAACACTGCTTCTGATGGAGGGAGAGCTTTCTGTCACATAAGTTGTCACCAGACAAGACAGTAAATTTGCATCCCCACCTTCTGTAAAGCTTTCTGTGCTGTGGCAGTAGAATCTCTCAAAGAAGCTACCTTTGTTCAGTTCATCTGGTAATACAGAATTTGAATTGTGTGACTTAAATACTGATTTTTTGGTTTTTGTTTGATTGATTTTTGTTTTTCTTTAGGGGAATTGTTGAGCAGAGTGTGGTAGAAGACAGACCAGAAGCTCAAGAAGAGAAACCAGGAGTTCAAACAGAAGCTGAACTTCCAGGAAAGAGAGAAGTGGTAAGGTATAGGAAAGATAGCCAGTTCTTACCAAGTTGTTCCATGAAACAGAGTTCTGACTTAATGACTTCATCTTTTGAAACCTATTTTTGATGTTTTGTTGAAGAATTAGTGTGTTTATGCATCTTCACCAGTTCTAGAAGGAATGTCAACTGTGCAGAGCTGTGTTTTGAAGGTAACATCAGAGACAGCCAAATTGCTACCTTGGTGTTTAGTATCTTTGATTAGCAGTTGCATATAAGGACAAACATAAGGGTGTGGACTCTAAAAAAGTGTCTTCTGCATAATGGGAGCTGTGCTCAGAGTTGTTAATTTCTATGCCTGTGAATTCTCATTTTATTGTTGTCTGCCCAGTTAGTTTGTGACAAACCAATTTGATAATTAAAACGTTTTTCATTGCATGTTTAAATAATTATTTTAACAATTAAAAAGATATTGTTCTTCTCATCAGGAGAAACAAATGAGCCCACCTAAAATATCTCCAGCTAAGGTTGCCCCCTCTCAAGATAATTTGGTTTCCACTGACAGTGGAAAAAAGTCAATGTCTGCAGAAGAAATGAAACCTAGTTACCCCAGAACTGAAGTAACAGCAGATGAGACAGCTAATGCTGAACCTGAGGAGATGTTCAGACCATCATCAGAAGGTAAGGGCATTTCTTTTACATGGACTGAAAATGTATTGTTACAATAAAGTATGTATATATTTTTCTACTTAAGTTTTGTTACGGATTCTAGGGTTTTTTTTTCTCTCTCTGCCCTTCTGGAAGGACTCCAGAGCCCCCAATGACTGGCAGTGCATCTAAGGCTATTTCTAACTTTCTCTGGTTTAAGATAAGTTCAAAAAGCTGGCTATTAGAATTCAGCTGCCTGTGAGGATGAAATTTAGGCTGGTAGAGAAACTGTCTTTTTAGCATTTCTGTACTGAAAAATTGCTCCCTTAAAATAATTTCTGGTGTTAAAGACTTTGTAAATTGAGAGCTCTAGAACTATATACTGCTGTGTGAGTCTTGTAGATTACTGCAGGCCTTAGAACTGCTGGTTTCATATTGCAGTGGGAATGGTGTTCCTGGCAAGCGTGCTTGTCTTGAGAGCTTCCTACATAGCTGTGACTTAACCACTTGGGAGGGTTATTCCTGGTGGGATCATTGTGTGGAAGGATGAGCAAATGGTTTGACTGCAGTGCAGTCCGTCACTCACCTTCATACTAGAGTGGAATCACTGTATTGGGAAATGGCTATAGCTTCATCCTTCAAATCTGAGCTGTGTGCTAATTTTAATGGTGAGATTGACAGTCTTGTTCTTCCATGGGATGCTGTGTGTAACAGAATATCTGAATGTGTTTGTCACTTTAGCTGTGGAACAGCAGAAGTTCTTCAGCTGTGTGTTAAGTCCTACATATTCTTACAAGTATTTGGGAACAATTGGAAACTGTAAGTTTGCCTAGCTTAGAAATCTTTGCTTTTTTCAGGTCTAGATAGAAAGACAGTATTTTGAACAAATGAAGAGCTAGAAGCCAGGAGAGTGAGAGCAGGGATTTATTTGCTTTATACACATAATGTTTATTTCTATCTGTGGTAGGACAATTTAATTTGACAATATTGCATCTTCATTGTATTGTTTCCTCCTTTTCCAGTGTTCGGAACCAGCATAGACTATTTGGAACAGTTTGGGTCTTCATCAGTAAGTATGACATTAAATATCTTACTTGCCTTCCTAGCAGTGTGGAAAGGAAAGATGAAACTGTCAAGCCTTAAAGGTTTTCATGAATTAACTTCACTTTGAATTGTCCACAGAAATTGTCATCTGTTCCAAAGGAATGTGATGACAAGGCTGGGTAGGGGTGATGGTGCAAGGAAATGTAGTTATAAGCAGTTCAACTGAAAATCAAAAGTTTCTGGCTGTCAGTGTTCAGAGGTGCTATTTTTCTTTAATAGCAGTGAAACTCAGGTGAATGATGTTTTACTTTTGACCAAAACTGCCAGAACATGATGCTTTAAAACTGCAGGGTCATTGTTTCAAAAACATTTTTTCTAAGCTTTCTTGCTTTATGGCCAGTTTCTGGAAATCTGTCTGTAAGTGGTGCTTGTCATGTTTTAATCAGTTCAACTTAGTTATACTTTCTCCTGCTTGGGTCCAGAATAAAAGTATCTCTGAACAGTGAATGGACTGAATTGAAATTGTTTTGGTCATGCTGTATTTGTTCTTACTATTGTATGAGCAAAGAGAAAATGACATATGCTGCTTTTTCAGCTTGTAATACTATCCTTCCCTCTTAGTGTGTTCTGCTGGTTTGGAATAGTTCATTAATGTTTGCCCTTTTGATTCTGTCTGTGAGCAGACTGAGTTCTCTTGATATTACATAAGGACTTAAGCATGTGGCACAGAGTTCTCTTACATAATTTTCCTCTGGAGAACAATGCTCTGGCCACTGAAGAATAGGCTCACCCACTCTTCAGAGGATGATTTGTGTGTGGGTGGGATGTGTGTGTTGTGCTCTGAAGCAGCAGATCTGCCAGTTTATGCCTCTTTCCCTTCAGTTCAAAGAATCAGCCTTGAGAAAACAGTCACTGTATTTGAAGTTTGACCCTCTGTTGAGAGACAGTCCAAGAAAACCAGTTTGTGGTACTATTGAATTAAGTGCCTGTATCATGACAGCTCCACCTCAGCCTGGGTAGGTATTGACTTAATACATAAAATCAGAGTTGTTTAGCTTGGAAAAGTCCATTCAGATTGTCAAGTCCAACAGTTAACCCAGCACTGGGGAGTCCACCATTAAACCATGTCCCCAGGTGCTGCATCTACATGTCTTTTAAATACCTCCAGGTCTGGTGACTTCCCTGTTCCAATGCTTGACCACCCTTTCAGTGAAGAAATTTCCCCTAATATCTAATCTAAACCTCCCCTGATGCAATTTGATGCTGTTTCATCCATCCTTGTTCCTCAGGAGACCAACCTCCATTTCACTACAATCTCCCTTCAGGTCATTGTAGAGAGTAAGAAGGTCCCCCATGCCTCTTTTTCTCCAGGCTGGGCCCCCTCAGCTGCCCCTCTTCAGATTTGTGCTCCACACCCTTCTCCAGCTCTGTGCCCTTCTTTGGACATGCTCCAGCACTTCAATGTCCTTGTAGTGAGAGGCCCAAAACTGAGCACAGGCTTCAAGGTGTGGCCTCACCAGTGCTGAGTACAGGGAGACAGTCACTGCCCTGGCCCTGCTTGACACACTGTTGCTGGTACAAGAGCTTTGTAAGGAAAGACAGCACTTGAATTTAGCGGGGTGTGTGTTTGTTTATTTTTAGTCCTGCTGCTGATTTAAGTAACTTGGTTGAGGAAGCTGGAAAGCCTCTAGTGAGTCTTCAGAGTGAAGAAAAACCAAAAGGACTGGATCTGCTGGGGACACTTATAACTTCTGTAAGGATGTCTGGAATGCTATTTATGTTGATAGTTTGGGAAGGGGATAGCCTAGCTTCTGGACTTGGGACTTATGGAGATGTTTTAGGGATCACAGAATGTGATGTTTATTTAAACTGTGGTTTTAAACCAGGTTGGATGCTCATTTATATCAAAGTTGAACTTTGTGTGGTGAACTTTTTAAGTATTAAAAGTGTTTTTTGTGGAAACTGGCAGTATTGTACATGGCCTAAGAGAATGTGAGCTGTTTTTAAGAAATACTCTAGTGAAGCAATTTTTTAAATGCAAGTCAAACCTCAAAAGACAAGCTTTGTATTGTAACTGCATTGGTGGGATGAAAAGCACATAGGATGGTCTTGCAGCTATGGTTTATAGTTTGAACAGATCTGCCCACAGCAGTTCATCCTGAAATGGTGTCTTCTTCACTTGTGAGGAACAGCATGGTGTCATCTGCTTTGTTTCTGAAAGCTGTAATTGATGAATAGCAGTTCTGATTCTACCTTGTAAATATTTTTAGAGCTATGTGGTCAACTTCCAATTAAGAAATTTCTGGAGGTACCTTGTATGTTTAAGTGAGATATGTTGACTTGGCATTGAATAATGTGCGTAACAATAGAAATTTGTTGAGACTTTGCATTTGTCTTTTCTTTACAGGACACTGGTCCCCTAATTCCAGACTCCCTTAGTAGTGATGTTCCTCCAGTCCCTTTTGCTGCTCCTACAGACACTGCAGTGGATGCTATTATAGATGTGCTTAAATACAGCCAAAAAGACATGGATGCAGCTGTTGGACTGGTGAAGAGAGAGGTATGGTGGCCTTTTCAAAGAACTTGGCATAGCCTTGGAAGGTCCTTGGGATAAATTTCTCCTTTGCAGTTCTTTTCATCATACTTGACATTCTCATCTTGAAAAGCTTGCTGTGGACTCAAATGGGTGCTATAGGTATAGAACTCTTCAGAGCTGACACTTAAGGGAATAGGATAAATGTTATTAGTCAGGTTCTGTCTTAGATCTGGTCACTATTAAAAGGCACATTGCTATCAGATGGGATAGTTAGGCTGATTATCAGTGATTTGGATACTTCTTATTCAACAGGCAGGAAATACGTTTTCATACCAATGGAAGAGAGTGGCTATGTAGGTAATTTCCCTAAAACAGTATAAGACGACAGTGCCAGTTCAGTGCTATGATCAATTCTTTTCTTGTGGGATGTGAGTGTGCAACAGTACGTCCAGCTAATAAAGTGAAGGTGAGATCTGGAGCTCACTCCAGAGAAGGACATTAGTGAAGGAGGGAAGAAGTAGTTGGTAAGATTTTAAGCCTGTTCTGTAATTACAGAAATTGCCTTTAAAAGCCCATCTTCTGACCGATGCAAGAAGACTCATATATCCACTCATTTCAAATATTAGAGTACTTGATTCATTATAACTTCTGAGTTATGCAACCTCACAAACACTAATGTAAGGAGTATTTTAGCATAAATGTCCTTAAAGCTCATTGTATCACTTCAGTAAAAAATGGAGCTTTCAAAATTCCTGACTGCTGTAGTGCAGGCAGTGGCACTAGGGACACCAAACAAAGATGGCCTGTGATTATCTGCTGCTTTAAGTTATTCTTTTGTTTATCTCTGTTAGAGTACAGAGATAGTCTTTTCTAGAAGTAACTTTTACTTTCTGTCTGCCCTGTAAATAAGTTCATGCAGCATATTGTCCAGTATGGGAAAACAAATGTGGCTTTGACAGGGGACGGCTCTTGGTGCATTGATCTAAAACTAAGAATCTGTATCATAGCAGGGGGTAAAGCTTGTAATATCGTAGAAGTGCTGCTCTACTTTCATGTTTGAAGGAACTATTTTAAACCTGCAAACACTGTTGTATGTGTGACTGAATGACTCCAGCTGTGTCACTCTAAATAAAAAAGCCTGAAATTACAGTATTAACCTGAAAGGAAGACAGGCTAAATTTTAGTAATTTTTTTGCCTCTCTGAAACAGTTCAAGAGTGTGAGGAAAGGGAAAACCTGTTTTCCTTCTGAGCAAATACAGCACTTAGGAAAGCTTGCTGTCTTGGGATTTGCTGAACCCTTTCTGAGTTTGCAAGTGCAAGTTTCTAACGTGTTTCCATCTTCAGACTTCTGCTTTTGTAACTTTTTTCCCTAGCTTAGCTATCACTACTTCTCTTTAGAGTTTGTACATTCTTTTTTCACTAGTGTCCTGCTTCCTGTCATCTGATGTATTGCAATATATTTAAAATGAGTTTGCTCTGAAATAAATACTGAAAAATCAGTGTTCTACAGTTTACTATGCAGTTTTGGAACATAATTGGCAGTAATCATGTGCTTTTGCTTTCTTTTTTTTTTAAATTCCAGGTTATTTTATGTATTTTAGGCCTCTTGTCTTTGAATGCTTCCCACACTGCAGTCAGCTCTGTTACAGTTCCTAAACATAACTTTGTCCCGAGGTCTCAGTTATGGAGCTTGCACAAAGTGTTTAGCTAAGAGTATTTGTGCTGCTTAATTCTGTTACTGTGAGTTCTGCTTTAGTTCAGCTGATGTGAAATAGGTATAATTATTCTCAAATGAATTGAGGCATCTTTTAATCCTCCCCCTTCCATGTTCCCTGATTCAGTGTTGAATATAAATTATTGCAAACAGCAATTTAATCTTGAATAGGCTTATGGTATTTGTTTTCTCATGTGTTAAGATTAGCAGGCTTGTGAAGTGCTTTTTTTTTGTCTGCCCTGTAAATAAGAGGGAAATGTGTCACTTGGGAGAATGTTCCTTGGCCCACTGTGTTCTCTCAGAAGTTCTAGTAATCTACACAGACACTGATTAAGAGTAGCCAAGAAGTTGGTTGGCTGAATTGACTCTGATTTTGCCACTTGATGAGATATTGGCAGTGTGCTGGGAATCATATATGCAAAATCTATGTATTAACCTAAAGCTTATTTGAGTTAAGTTCGCAGTTAAACAACTTTGATTCTGTTAGGCAATTAGAACTTATTTCTCTCTCTATTAAGTTAAAAGTATACCTGAGCTGCCCTTCAGACTGTTTGTAGTATCAAATCTGTTACCTCTTTTTGTGCAAAAAGTAAAGGCTTACCTTTTCACCCTCAAAGGTTCAAGAGAAGGAGCTGGAGATTGAGGAATGGAGTAAGAAGTATAATAAGCTTCATATGGAATACAAGGAAATGGGGTATGAGTCTGTCCTGACTTTTATATCTACTTAGTTATTCCAGATGCTTTTTCTAACTTTTGTTCAACTTCTCTTTTCCATGGTTTTTAGAAAAATAGTTGCTGAATTTGAACAGACAATAACACAAATTATGGGTGAGTTCCATATTTACACTTTGAATGCCTGAGGGGGGCTGGGGCATGCTTAGCCTGGAGTTACTAAATGAGGTTAGTGCTCTTTCACCTTTGACATGAATATTTCAAGTGCTTCCTGGATTAGTGTAGGGTTTAAGACAAGGTAGACTAATAATTTTATGCATATTCCTCCTAGGCTGTGGGAAACATAGCTTGGGTGTGCTAATCCAAACCTGTCCTGAAAGTCTGCTATGCTAGTCTGACTTGTTATCCCAGTCTCCTCCAGATCTTGCAGCTATTGTGTATGTTTCATGAAAAATATTTTTGGATTCCTTGCTCCTGTCACAACATTTGAGTCTCCTGTTAGGGTAAACTCGAGGGGAGTATTTTGACTACAGCGCAGGAGAAAAAATGCTTTTGGCAAGCACCTTGTCATGGTATTTGATGGCCTTAAGTTTGGTGTGAGCTAATTTGTAACAGAGACAAAGACAGACTTTTTAAAAGCACAGACGTGGTGTCTTTCCAGGTGAGAGGCTGTTATGAAACCTTTGTAAGGGGAAGAATTGAAGGTGTGGGAGTTACCTGTCTGTACTGTGGAAGTAGTGTTGTGCTAAAGCAATAACCAGCATGGGTTAATTCCACTTTCTCTAGAGGATGCTCAGAAGCAGAAGGAGGTCTCAAGGCAAGAAATACAGAAGCTGATGGAAGAGAAGCAGCAAGCTCTTTCAGATCTGAACTCTATGGAGAAATCTTTCTCTGACCTCTTCAAACGACTTGAAAAACAGAAAGATGCATTAGAGGGTTACCACAGAGTAAGACAATTTAATGCAAATAATATCCTTCCAAGATAAATGAGATTTAGTGGAGAGGAAATGGTGAAATTTTTAGAACAGCTGTTAATTAGGTAGTATAGGGACTACCTGTAAAACCATGTTCTAAGTTGTTTATTTCAAGATCATTAAAAAACTACTTATTAGTTGTATTTAGTGATTGACTTAAAGTAAGATAGTGATATCTGTTATAGAAAGTTTCTTCAAACAAAAGTGGGCTGCTTTTTGCTGCAGCACATCCTTTTTGTTAATCATAGAGATACTCTAGTGTGGTAACTGCTGCATAAGGGCAGCTTGTTTCCCCTTCATCATATTGAGTGGATGCTGAAGAGGATGTGCAATTACAAGTCAGAATAATGGTTTATTAGGTGCTCTCTAGTAAGATGATGCTTCTGGGGTTTTTCTAAAGCTAAAGTCAAGCCTTTGCTTTGCAGCTTCTTCAGAGGCTGGAGGAAGGAAGCTAATGAGTATAAGCTATGGTTTCTTACTCCATGAAATGCATAAAAATTGATTCATTTGGTGCTTTAAACAGTGCCTTCAAATTTTTTTCATTCAGTTATCCTTTAATGTCCCTGTTTACTAAAACTTAGAAACAGCCTGTTAGAAATTCCATGGTAGTTTTGGTTTGAGAAACAGGCACAGTATCTGTTACAACTTCAGTTTCTTCTTTACTGACATGTCATGCTTCCTTCATCTTGTGTCCCTTCTGACTCCACCCTAAATTCAGAAGCTTTCCTTAGCCTCACTTGGAAACACAGTTCCTAAATTCAAGACCTGCAATTAGTAGAATCCTAGCACTTGTTTCAAACAGTTCCAACTTCCTACAATAGCTAATGAACTATGTCCATAGTGTGACTATCAGGGTAATTTTCTTGCTGTTAATGTTGGATTTGTTTACATCAGGATCCATAGCCTGAATCTTTCCTTGGGTTCTTTGAAGAAGTTGGATTCCTAGCTATTCTAGGAACAACTGCAACTTACTACAAAGCTGATTTAAAAAAAATCAAAGTAAAACAAACAAAACCAAATAGTGACTGTAGTTTTAGTGACCTTCTTTACTAGAGTTTGCTACTAAATAATGTACTGGGGAGAAATATGGTGAATAAACGTTTGCGAAGTTAAGGTGGTTGAAAGGAGGCAGTTTATTCCATATAGGCCTGTGGGATTTCATAGTTGTTCCTGTTACTCCAGTGAGCAAATACTGCTACTTAGGTGTAGTGAAATAACCCATTTGTCAAGTGGGGAGACTCTTCCCTCTACTGCCTTCAACAGCTAACTGAACTTCTTTGGTTTTGGGGCAGAATGAAGAAGTTCTGAAGAAATGTGCAGAAGATTACTTAGCTAGAATTAAAAAAGAGGAGCAGAGATATCAGGCACTCAAAGCACATGCTGAAGAAAAGCTGCAGCAGTAAGTACCATATCAAGAAGCCAAGTACGGGCAGTGAAATGTATAGTTTTCACAGTTGCTGCAGAATGTGGTTCAATAGTGCCAAAACTTGGCTTAAACATGTTTCATTTGATGACTAACCCAAAGTACAAGCATCTAGTGTGATTCTGTGAGCAGTTTTGCCATGCTGTCTGAAGGGGGATGTAAACACCATCTTATACCTGTTTCAGAGCCAATGAGGAAATTGCCCAGGTTCGCAGCAAAGCAAAGTCAGAGACTGCAGCACTCCAAGCCACTCTGCGCAAAGAGCAGATGAGGATCCAGTCTTTAGAGAGGAGCCTTGAACAAAAGGTCAGTCACAATGCTGTAGGTGTGTCTCTTCAAGCTATTGCCTTAGACTGGGTCAAGAACTCCCTTGTATCAGGGCTGGAAGGAGCCTTGCTAACTGTGCTGGTTGTGATGGCTGCTGTCCTGGCAGGCTTTAGGAAATGGACATTGAGATATAAGACAACTGTGTCATGTCAGGACTTTTCTATATGTTTAGATTTGTTTAGAGCACAAGATTAGTTTCCAAACCAGTCTGGGCTGCTGTGTCAGGAGGTAACCTGAACTACTGGAGGAGGTGATGATTAGCAGTTACACATGATGCAGAGCAGGATCTGGGAATAAATTTTGAATAACTGTCTGGCTCAGCTTGTTCATGAACATGACTAGTGTAAGCACTAATATATATTTAACTGTATGTGACTCATGTTTTCAATACTGTTCAGGCCATTAATTCTTGTACTTAATATTGTTTTGTATTGTGTAGGTAGTCTTGAAGTGTTTTGTGAAGGCACATCAGTTTCCTTTGTTGGAACCCTTCAAAGGAATAAGCTTTTTGGAGATTAAAAGTCACTGCTGGAAGTGCATGCTACTAGTTTTACTGCATCATTATTGTCACTGCCAGCATTGATGACTCAAAAATGGATAATGCTGACAAGTTCCTATTATGGAAAAAACCCATACTTGTGAGTCTAAAGTTTGCATAGCTGAAGAAACAGTAGGCCTGTAACTGGAGAGATGAGACAAGCCATTTAACTCAGAACTAAGTTTGGTCTTGTCATAAATACCGTAACACTTCAAGAATTCTTACTGAAATGGTTTTACTGTTCCATAAGGTGTTCTACAAACTGGAAATTGTCACATGTCAGTAAAAGTATCAAGGTGTCATTTTACAGAGTCTGTCTTGTGAAGATTAAGATCTAAGCTGTCCCTGTCTTGAATTTTGGTGTACCTAGCAAAGGCTTTGAGTCCCAAAATTCTCATTTCCCTGGATCAGTTGGTCTCCATTTATTATGGGAATGTCTGTGGAAGAAGCAGAAACAGTAGAGTGGATTCTGGCTCATTTTCTGAGGCTCCTAAGGATGCCATGTGACCTTTGGCACAGTAGACTGTCCTTCACATTAAATTTGCATGAGCCACCATCATGTAAATGGACTTTCTATTCCATGTAGTGGCAAACAGGACTTGTTGCAACTCAGCTTGCTACAAGGTTGTAATGTATTTTGGACATATCTGAAACTCACTTTTTTTTCTTCCACAGACTAAAGAAAATGATGAATTAACGAAAATCTGCGATGACTTGATCTTGAAGATGGAAAAAAGTTGATATCTTAACTGTCTTGTAAATATGTGTAGTTTCTCTGAGTTCCTGTCTTGTGTGTTCACTCACTTTTTTATGTATGTGGGGAAAAAATAAAATTCTTGATTCACACTTGTCTTCCATGTTATTGGCTGTATCTTTTGTAGGAAACATCTTTTAACTTCAGTTACTGCTTCCAGTAAGTAACGATGTCTTTCATAACATTTTCACATGTTACTCAAAGGAAAAACTTCTAATCAGTGTGCTTTGTCTGTTCCCTGTGTAAGAATTTCCAAGTTCTATACTCTTGACCTGGCTCTGCTGGGGAGGGTTGCCATGGGCATTGTCTCTATTTTGCACTTCCTGCTCTCTCACTTCAACCAAGGCATTTCAGTGTTACAAGATTCAAGTAAAACTGAACCTGCACAAATACTATAAAGGATTTAGTAATGTAGAAAGATTTGGAACTTCACTTTTGGCTTTGGTCTGTGGATTTGAGGCCTTTTTAAAATAATTATTAAGAGGAGCTGGAGTGATTTTGTTTTTATAGATAAGCTAAGCAGAGGGTTTAATGGCAGGACTGATTGCTGCGCTCTCTCTCTGTGGTTTTCCATGTCATTAGTGTGACTCTATTGACTTTAAAATCTTTCTGGCCTTGCCTGTAATGGAAAGCCTTGGGAGCTGTGGGCTGCAGGTCACAGGTTATGATGAAGTCAGCCCTAGGCAATAGCAGACATCTTGGATAAGCTGTTAATAGCCAACAGGCATCAGCAGGGTTGTCTTAGTGCAAGCTACAACTTTTGGTTTCTAAAATTACTTGGGAAGTTATTTCCTCACTTAGCTGACTTGTAGATGCATCTTCCTCAGAAGGGCTTTTGCTCCTGAGTGTGCTGAGCTGCACTTGGAGCCCTTCCCTTAAATTAGGGAAGTCTGCCAGGGCAGGTGGAAAAATGAGCAGCAGTGCCTGGGAGTCCAGAGTCAACTCCTCTGTGAGGCAGCAGGAAAACCCTATAGATCAAAGCTAGTTAAATTAACATGCTTCAGGTTCATGATTTGTGGGGTTTTCTTAGTGCAGAAATCACAAATGTGAGAGGGTGACAGCCGTGGCAACAGTATTAAATGCCTGGCTCTTGTAGAAGTTGTACTATACTTTCTAACTTACAGCTTAGGAAAGTGGCAGATGGAAGAGGAGAAAAAGTAGCCATAGAAGAGTGTACAAAACCAAAGTCTACTGCCCCCTGCCTCAAATTCAGATTGTAGGAATTGCTCCAGACTGCCTTGGGAGGCTCCTTTGCACATAACCATACTGATAAGAAATCTTGTACTTGGTCTAATTTGTGACATGTCTTAATTACTGAAACTGGTTTTTACTGGATTTGTAATAGAATGGTTTGGAAGAGACCTCAAAGATCACATCGCTTCAACCTCTGGTTGTGGGCAGGGACACCTTCCATGAGACCAGGTTGCTCAGTGCCCCATCCAGCCTAGCCTTGAACACTTCCAGGGGTGGGGCATCCACAGATATTCTGGGCAACACATGAGGCTGGCAGCAAAGCTGCTGCTACTGTTAGGCTGCAATTAGCAAGTGTTCAGCATTCAGCCCCAGACGTGTGCTTTGCTCCCTGGTGTTGGATTATCTCTGTGGTGTGATGAGCCAGACTGGTCTGGGGGAAAGGGCAGTGGCTGGATGAAGCTGCTGTTTTCTAATGGATCAATGTATTGTGCAGGTTCACTTTGTACATTGTGCATAAAAAGAGGGGTGGGAAACAGCAGAGCGCTTCAGGGATAAAGGGGTATTTATTAGGGACAAGCCTGCAATCATAAATATTTCCACAAGATGTAGCTGCTGCTCTTTGAAATAGGGGCTTCATGGTGTGATGCTTCAGCATGTTGCAGAGCTGGAGGTTGTCCCTCTTCTCCAGTTGTGCTTAATGCTAGTAAGACAATTGTTTTTATGGATTTCTGTTGGAATGGATAAAGAGCTGTACAGTGGTATATCATTAATAGCAAACTGTAAATGGTGACAATGCTGTTGAGTTTTTGTGCTACAGGTGCCAAAGCATTACAGCACTTGTGTGTACCTTTAGGAAACTGCTGCATCAGGGAGCACTGAGCTCTTCCTTACCTTCCTGTATTCTTTCAGGGTAAAATGACTTTCTACTCTTCCCTCTGGCTTTCTATTATTTATGCAGAATATCTCTGATCCAGTTTGCTGGGTGAAGTGAGGAGAGACTTACAATGTATTTTGTTCTGTTTCTTGAATATAGCAGAATATTCCTGAATATAGCTGTACAGACACCACCATCCCCAGTGTGTTGATGGAGGTGAATACAGAAGGCCAGTAGAGACCAGCATGCCAGATACAGTGCAAGGGTTGTGTTGGTGCCTGGCAATTTTTGTCTGATATCAGAAGTTTTATTAAGAATTACACCTTGTGTGTCCAGTTACTGCCTGTTGATATTAAATACTGGAAATTGCCATGTTCCTGCTGTAATCTGTGACCCCCACCTGGGAAATCTGCCTGGGGCTCTCGTTTGCTGCTCGTGTCAGTACCTACCAGAAAACTGACAGTACATGGAAACCAATGCTTTAATGGAGATGGCTGTAAAATGCCAGGGCACTGAGCAGGATGAGTGAGCAGCTTTTGTATGTGTGAGTCCCTGAGGCTCAACTGCAAGGCATTGCCTTGAATAATTTTTCCTTGCCAAAGGCTGGGGGGCTGGGAAGGCCTCTCTGCTCAGAAAGGATGGTTTATTTTTCTCTGCAGGTGCAGTATGTTCTTCCTACTTAACACTCATACCATCTGTAAGAATTTGGTATTTTGTAATTCCTACCTGAAAGCATTTTTTAAGTGTTGCCTTCCTTATTTAAAGAATTGTTCTTGTTACTATCCCAATACTGGACAGTCCTCTTCAGAAGAATTCACCTTTACAGGTGTACAATGGAGGTGCCTAAATACATTTTAATCAACCTGTGTGAATTGTTGTGTGGAAAATACACATGGGTTTCAGTAGGATTAGGTAGTGTTTGCTTATTGAGATAAGAATTAAGCTCTTTTTTTGCCTTATTGCCCTTTACTTACTGATGTGAACTGCCTGCTCTGCAAGCAGGTTATAGGAGGGAAAAGTGATACTGCTGGTGCCTCTGCCCACTTAGTTTTATTTATTACTTGTATGAAAAATTGCCAGGTGCTGTGCAAACAGAGGATGACAGTTCCTTCTCCAGACAGCCTGTTTCCAGTTGAAGTACATGAGAGGATGTATTTTATCTCAAAGCTGATTAAGGTGGAGCAGAGGTACTGAACCTTCTTACCAGCCATTTCCACTCCTGTTCTACCAAAACCAGTTTTCAGCAGAACATTCTTCATGGTCCAAGCACAGACTTTAGTCTCTTGCACAGTTAAAGACTGCTGTTCAGAAATTGCAGTTTAAGTCTCTTTGGAGTTAAGGAATCGCTCCAGATTGGTCAACATACAATGCACTGACTGTAGAATCAATTTTCCAGTCCTGTTGTGCAGCTCTGACAGCACAGAGTATGTAAAGAAACATCACAGTTTGACATAAGGGAATTTCAAGAGTCACTTTGGTGTGAAATTGAAACCAGGCAAGGGCTGAATCAAACTCTTGACTTCAGCTGGACTTCTAAACATACAGCTTCATTTCTCAGGTTGCAAGTTATACCTCCAAAGCTGGTAGTTTTCTACTCCCTGTTGTAAAAATTAAAACCCAGAAGAATATCAGAGAAATAATGAACTGTCTCCTTTTTTTACTCAGTTTGGAGGATGGAATTATTATCTGAACAGAAAAGCCAACAGAATATTTTAAAGCAGAAAAGGGAAATTAGTAGTAGTTTTCCATTAGAAAGCAACCATTAAAACCTTTTAATTTCAGCCTGCTTTGGCTGTATGAGGAACTCTCCATATTTTTAAAAGTGGTTTGATCATGACATGACTCATCCTTTCAAGGTTTTGAAAGATCTGTGTGGTTTGACTTTGACAAATGGATCAGTCACAGCATCTACTTTCTTACAGATTTATTTTCCTTTCCAGCACACCTAATGCAGACAAACTAAATCCTCTGTAGCGGTGAAGGGGAAGAAAGTACCTTATGAGTTTTGTCTTATTTTTGATGATTTGTGCATGTAAAATTAACATCAATTTATATCTGCTATTTGCTTTTCAGGTTCTGCTACCAGATTTTTGCTGGTGATGTCTTTGCTGTTTGAAAGTCTCTCTAGCAGTTTGCAGACAGAACCTGTGTCAGACCCTGTTTTTTTTTTCTTATTGTTGTGAGAGGGTTACACAATGAAGTTCTGTTTTCTCCTCAAGAGGTTTGTGGTGAAACTTCATTCACCTCCATGGAGTCTCTCCTGGCTCTGTGTGTGTAAGGGGACAGTCCCTGGGTTGGTGTCCCCTGTCAGAGCACTGCAGGAGCTGCTGGAGCTGGGGACCAGCCTGCCTCTGTGTGTGTGATAGGTCTTGGTGGCCCAGGAGCAGCTGTGGCTGTTCAGTGGGGCTGACACTTGTTGTGGCATCACTTGTGCTCACTGGTGTCCTGTGGCTTGTTTGGCTTGAGGGAAGGGCCACTGGGGACACAAATGTGGTGAATCTTTCTTCCTACATCTCTTTAAATCTACTTAGACTTGCAGCACCAGACTATGTGGGGAAGATCTTCAAACCCTTCCAGTACTTCTGTATCACCTCAGTCCCAAACTTGATGACTTCTATACAATGCCAGGGTCAGCTTCAGATTCTTCTGGAGGAAATGGTGCAGGATGGCACTGAATTAGCTAATGAGTAATTTAGATTTTTTCTTTTATCTCTGTTTTCCAAGCTTGCTAAGCAATATTGCATCCTGGGGCCCAGTTAACAGCTTTACTTTTTGCTTTTTACTTTTTCATTTCTTCTAATACCTTCTCTCCAGTGCCATATCAATTTTTTTTCTCAAAATCAAGAGCCTATATCACCCCCTCTCAACCTAAGTAAATGTGTGTGTCATATTCAAGGAACCTGTTTCCTTTTGAATAAGTTCTTCAAGCCAGTTCTCCATTATTTCCTCTGGGGAATGTACCAGATAAAAAGAGAACAAAGCTAACTGAAAGCTTCAGGGATCAAGCAGCCTGTGTTAGTCAGTATGAACAGGCTGTGCTTCCTGGAGCTCAGGCAGGTGCCAGTCAAGCCCAGGTGCTGAGGACATCCAAGTGGACTTCATGTCTGGGATTTGTCTTCAGTTTAATGGACAGGTAGCATTAAAGAAACAAAAAACAAACCAGCAATGGATGGTAGACCCAGGAATTTCTGGAAAGGTTAGTTATGTAACATTTCAATATACAGGAAGTTCCATTGGTTGTCTTGTCTCTTGGCATTTTAAACACCATTCCCTGCCTTTCTTTCCATTAGCAAAGCCAACTGGCCTGTGTTGGGAGGCAAGTGACAAGTGTTACCCTGGCTTACACTGAGGAGTTTTGTGAGAGCCTGTGCCTGACAGCTGATAATTTTATTTACGATTGTGGCACCATGCTTCACTGTTCTGTTTGGAGGCGTTGTTGGAAAGGCATTGTTGGAGTTCCATGGGAGAACTATGGTTGGGTTGGAAGAGAGGTAAATGTTGGTCTAAAAATACATCCTGGCTCTTAAACTGAGAAGACATGGATGCAATGACTGCTTTGTTTTCCCAATCACAGCATCATCTGCTGCTACTCTGATTTTTTTCCTGGTATTCACCCTGAGCCCTAGAATTTAGATGCAGAAAGTCACTGGATATAATCTGTAATAACAGTCAATAATGTTGTTTATTGGATATTGCAGTAAATATGGTTCATTGCAGGGTGTAATGATCTAGGTGATATGAGGTGAATCTAAGCACAGGAATCTGAGGGCTGAGTAGTAACATGCTCTTGGAGAAACCACTTTGGTGCTCTGGACCTCTCTTTTCCATGGAGGTGTCTGGAGATTAACAATGTCTGCTGCTTTTCCACCACACACTTGAGGTTTTCAGTTCCAAAAGCTGAGTGTGTTGCTAATATTTTCCATCTGAGGGGCAGCCTGGAGCTAGCACTTCAAATTTTAGCTTCCCAGATCTCGTGATAGGAAAGCTGTTGTTGCAATAGATGAACTAATTAACAATGAAGCATCACATCTGGTTGAAAAATCTCTGCTGTAGTTTCTATGGAGATTTCTGTAAATAAATAAAATCATTTCCAAAACTGTGTTTTGTTCAGTAGTTGGTTTCCAAACAATAGAACTCATATCTGGATCTTAAATCTGACGTCTTCAGACCAGATCTAGTATCACTGGAATCTCGGACAGCAGGGCTGGTGGATTTGCTGTGGATTTAACTCTTTAAAGTAGGTGATGCCCAGAACTCCCCCTTCCAAAGAGAAACCTGACCCAAATTTTTTGTGTGCTTTTTGCATTACCCGTGACTAGCAGTGTAGGAGCTGTGTCTGTTCTTAGAGCACGTGGCAAAACATCACATATTTGTAATGAGAAAAGTGTGATGTTTCAAAATAAAAGTGGAACAGCTCCATGATTTCTGTAAAACGAGTGTTTTTAAGGAGTCTGTAAGATGTGGCTGCTGTTAGGACCCCGAGCCAGGTAGCAGCACCTCGTGGGCATCCCTTTGCAGAGCCTGGAGCAGCTGGTGCTGACAAATCCATCACTCCAGCTCAGGACATTTCAGTGCTTGGAGTGACTCAACACGAGCAGTGAGAGTCATTAACCTCCTTCTGTAGCCTGAGGTCCCTGCAGTGACAATTATGCAAAGTGCAGCCTGGAGTCTGTTTGTCTGGCAGGGATCCGTAATTCATTCTTCCAAGTGTTGTTGTCCTGTTTTACCATAAAGCCCATTTGAGGAGCCCTGGGAAAGCACTTGGATAATGACAGAGTTCAGAGGCTGAAGGAGGATGCTGGTGGTGACACCAGCTGGGGATGTGGAATGAGGTGACTGAGAAATGTGTGTGGCTGATCAATAGCTGGACCAGGTGTGAATGTACCATGAACTGTCCTTGGTATGGACTCAGAAGATGATGTCCATTCAGACCACACACACAAAAAAAATAAATTAGGAAGTATCTGTGTATTCTTGAGAGTAAACAGTGGTTGTGTTTGGCTGGCTCCTGAGAGGGGAAGAGTCCCATCTGGAAAGAAATTAGTCTCCCAGAGACCTTTGGAGTTAGGAATACCTAATCTTAATTTCTAGAATTAGACCTAATCTGAGAATCTATGATATCCTGATCAGGAAACGAACTGCAGTTGGAACTACTGGCAGCATATTTGCCTTTTTTGCTCGTTTATTTATACTTATAGATGTACCTGTATCTGTATGCATGTGCACATATCTGTAGATTTCACTTCTTGCTGTTTTACCAAAGCTTCCTAGGACAGCAGCAGCAGCAGTTGATGTTCGCATCTGTCTGCTAGGAAGTTAAGCATCTTTTTAAAATCCATCTATTCATTTTTATCCCAGGACTGGCTGGGCAAGATGCTAGCTGTGGCAAGTGTAGTCAGCATTGGAGCTGCTGGTCCCTGGTGTCATTTTTGGGGGATCTCTGAGGATGAGCCTGGCTGCAGGGAATTGATTACTCCCCCCTTGCATGAGAAGAGGGTTTCAAAGCCCTCTGTGAAAAATTAATTGTGCTGGACTATTCAGTCAGAGTCCAACCGTCTCCTGAGTACAAGTAGCCAAGGTTCTTGACCTGAGAAGTGATATCCCAAAATCTTCAGGTGCTGTGGAGGAGAGAGGTTCACAGGCCAGTGATGATTAGTTTACCTTAGAGGTCCTACTACAAAACAGCAGTGGTCTTGTCAGGCAGCCTGGTCTCAGCTCCCCATGCCTGGCACTGCCAGGGATATGAAGTGTCCTTCAAGTCCCCCTGGGGCTCACCAGCTCCCAGAGATTCTGCTGTGGTGTTTAACCCCAGCTGGCTACTCAGCCCCATGCAGGGACTCCCTCACCCCTCCAGTGGGTTTGTAGGGAGAAGCAGAAGAGTGAAAGTGAGACAATTCATGGGCTTGGATACTTCCAGTTTAATGGATAAAGCAAAAGTTGTGCATGCAGCAAAGCAGAACAAGGCATTAATTCACCACTCTGCCAGGGCAGGTGTTCAACCATGCCCAGGACAGCCAGGCTCCTAACAGTGACCTGGGAAGACAAACAGCACCACCAAACAACCCCCCTTTCCTCCTTCTTCCCCTGCTTTATATACTGAGCATGATGCCATGTGTATGGTATGGAATATCCTTGGGACATTTGGGGTCAGCTGTCCTGGCTGTGTCCCCTCCCAGCTCCTTGTGCACCCCCAGCCTCCTCTCTGGTGGGGTGGGGTGAGGAGCAGGAACGGCCTTGGCTCTGTGTGAGCCCTGCTCAGCAACAACAAAAACACCCCTGGGTTATCAGCACTGCTTCCAGCACAAAACAGGGCCCCATAGCAGATTCTGTGAAGAAAATTGACTCTATCCCAGCCAAAACCAGCACTCACAGCTGACCAGAATTCCTGATCCACTGACAGGAAAGCACTTTGCATGTGTGCCAGGTGTTTTTCAGCTGATTTGCATGGATGGACAGGGAGCAAAAATGGTTGATTGCTGTAGACAAGGCTGGCTGTGCTGCCTGTCCAAGTGTGACATTGCTGTGTGTTTAATTACTTGCTGTGCTTACAGTATTGTTCAGTTTCTCAGCATTATAAAGAATATAGGAACTTTATCCTCCTGGCAACCAACAAAGTAATTACTTCAGACTGCATCTTTCAATTGGATTTTGCTGTGATTTGTGGCTGTGAAATCCAGAATATGTTAAAGAAATGGATAAAAGGGATTTACAATTGCATTCTAGCAAGTAAAATGAACTGCAGCTTGTGTTTTGGTTTGATTAACAATCAGTAAAATATAAAGGTAAGGGCTTTAGAGATTATAAAGATTGCAGGAGAAATTAACTGGATGTGCCAGTTCGAGTTCCAGGTCCTCTGATGTGGCTGAGGTAGGGCTGTGGGTCCCTGGGTTTGCAGGTTGTGTGTCTCCAGGTCCACACAAGAGTGGTGAGAGGGATCTGAGCTGGGAATTTGTGACAATCAAGACAAGACAGAGCAAAGTACAAGGCAGCATTTCCACACCACCTGCAGCTGGCTGTGTGAAGGAGTTAGGGGGTTTTGCCTTGACTGTCAAACTGTGCACTGTCAACTTTATTTCCACTGCAAAACTTGGGGGGCTGGGTTAGCAGCAACAGAAACCAACATCATCTCAGTAATAATGAGCTCAGTGGGGTGAAGTCTCAGTTCTTCCCCTCCACCGTTTTCCAAGTCACATCCATCCTGACAAAAGCAATGAAAAGCCAACACCTCCTTGCACAGAAATAAGGGGAATTAAACCCACCTTGCTGCAGTAAGACAGCAGCATCTTTATGAGGCACAGAACAAGTCCACAGAGCCATGTGTGTTCTGGGGCCTGTCCCTGGCACAGACCCTGAGGGTGCTGGGGTGTCTGTGTCTCCAGGAGTAGAGGAAGCTGAACTGCAGCAGGAAGGGTTTCCAGCCCCTGTGCCCATGTCCCTGTGGCTGCCCAAAGTGCAGTGTGTCCATGGGCAAAGGCAGCTCTTGGCAGAGGCTCCCAGCTGGGGCAGGCTGATGTGTCTGATATCCACAGGTAACATAAACCCTGGTGCAGCTGGACCTGCTGAGACAGGGTGGAGTCAAGGTGGGGAAGGTGATCTAGCACAGAGGGCAGACACCTCAGCTCCTTCTTGCTGTTACAGGTGGGAATTCAGATGTTTCCTGAGACCAAGAAATTCTTGCAAATGTCCTGAATTTTACTTAGACTTGGAATTTTCAAGCCTCTTAAATGAGTTTTCTAAGAGGCTCTCTCAGACACAAACTTGCTGAGTGAGAGAGAGAAGCAAAACAAGGATTTTATTTACTACCTAATCTCCTTTTTGAAGCCACTGGTGAGGAAACAAGAAGCTGTTTTTTTAAGCCCTCTATTGCTGTCAGTTTTCTGCTGGGAGAGAATGTGTTTTTTTTCCCTATTCTTTATTGTGACTCAGGACTGTGCACACTAGCAAGTGACTGCCTCTGCATAATAAATTGGAGGCGATCTGGAAAAAAAAATGGAAAAGCTGCAGTTTCTAGGGAGTTCAAAAACATATGGTCCAAAATCTGTTTGTCTGTATATTGACTATTATTTCTAATTGCCAAGGAACTACATGTACATTTCTGTTTCTTTCAAGAGCACATTGTGTGTGTTGTTGACAGGAGGCACTTTAGCTCCAAAATCCTGCCAAATAGCCTTGTCAAATGGAGATTTTTTTTTCCTCTCTTTTTCTCCTTCTCTCTTCTCTCTCTGTCCCTCTCCCTGCTTCTCCCTCTCTCCTGTCCTCTCTCTAGAGGATATGGGGTGAGGGGCTGTACTGTGCAAAGGGATGAATTTCAGGCTGTGGGTTCGGCAGTGCCTTTCTGTTTCTTTTGTGTGACTTTTTAACTGCTAAAGGAGCCAGTGCCATGGCAGTGACCTCAACAAGGTGACAGGGCCCATCATCACTCACACAGGAGTGATCATTACCTACAAAAGGACATGAGAAGGTGGCAGCCCTCATGCAGGAATCCCAAAGGTGGGGAGATCAACCCAGGCTCCTAAAGGCATGTGCTGTTGGCAGGGGCCTTAATATTTAATCAATATAAAATTCTGAATTAATATAATTGCGCTCAAGTAATTTAAAGTTACAAAGTTTTTGGGTTGTGTTTAGAAGCAGCAAATGTTACTGAGAAAGGCAAGGAGCTGACGTTGGTATTTTAGCTCAGGAAGTGTAATATGAAAGGGAAAGGTAGATGGCCTTTTTTTCCCTGGGTTTTGTGCCTCTGGTTGTAACATTCTGGTTCAGGAATGTCTATTAATATTAAATAATTCACTTGGGTGACTTTAGTAGGTGGAAACCAGAACCGATTTCAAAGGACTCTGAAGGAGGCCCTTCATAAAGGAAACAAATAATTACACATTGTTTTTTATTTTGTTGTTTTTACCTTATTTGTGTCCAAGAAACTTTTAAATAGGCCTTCTTTGTTTGTCCACACTGGAGCAATATAACCAGGGAATTTGGCAGAGTCCCAGATCCTGGCAGCAGCTGCCAATAAAAGCTCGCTGAGCAAGTACAAAAAATAAAATCACACAATATCATTTTTAACTTTGATTAAGTTGTGCTGAATTGCTCCAAGGGAGGTAATGGCAAGCTCCGAGGGGTTAGGACCAGCCTGGGATGTGAAGGATGTTTATCTTGCAAGTGTTTGCTTTGGGTTGTGTGTGTAGTTCCCACTGCTGGGGAAACACTTTGTCAAAAGCCCACTATTAAAAGAGTTTGGGGAATAAACATTGCAACAATGGGAACAAATAAAATCCTTTATACTGTAATGTGCATAGCAAGCCACTGTCAAATATAAAAGCTGAATATGCTTTAAAATACCCCGAGCCATCCAACAGGGGGCTGCCTGAGGTTTGCCAGCGAGTGGCTGAGCCTGGTCCTGGGGCTGGCGAGTGCCATGAGGAGCAAACAGTGAGGGCACCGCCACGCTGCTGCTGTGGGATGAGCACAGCACTGCTGCTGCTCCTCTGCAGCAGCCTGGGCCACCTGGGGAACTGGCACTTGCTGTTCTGGGCTTGTGTGCTGAGAAATGTGGGGTCTGGGAGGTCTCCCGGAGGAGACACCTCTGGGAAGGGGAGGAGGGGACTGAGGAGCAGCTCCTGGAACGTTGGGCTGCTTGTGTTGGCCAGGGTCATGACTGGAGTTTGGCATGGTGAGGAGTTATGATGGATCCATGTTCATGAAGCCAAAGGATTGGATCCATTCATGGGTTTGTCCCTCACCTGAGTCCATGGGGGCTGCTGGCTGTGCTGTCCCTAGGCCTCTTCCCCCCTCTGGTTCTTCGTTGCTCTGCACTGTTTCAGCAGTTTGGGGCTGGCCTCTTGCTTAGGACACATCCTTATCTGGGTCCTGACTGTCTCTGTGACACAAATTTGAGATTTACCTCTGAGGATATGTTCAGAGAGCTGTCAACCTTCACGTGCTTCACATTTACTTTTTCTTTAGGTGCAGGCTCTTCTGTCAGTGCCCGGGATGCCAGGGACATCAGCTCAGCCTGTCCTGCTCTGCTCCATGGGGGAGGCAGCACATCTTCAGAGCCACGGTTCAGGACAGCCTCTCCCCTGACTTATCCTTGTCCTGCACTAAAAACATCTTTGCCTGGAGGGGAGAAAACTGATGGGGAAAATCCTCTAATCCTGTCTAATTCCACCCAGCCTTGAGACATGCTCGGACATCTGCTGTTATACTGGAGGGTTCCAAGGACTCAGTCACGAAATCTGCCTTTTCCTTGCCTAATTTCTGGCAAGTAGGACTATCTGGGGACACAAAGGAAAACTCTTTCCCCCTCCTCTGGTGTCCAAAATGTAAGTACGTTTTTATTTTTCTATATCCCCGCACTGCCCTGCAAGAGATGATTTTCCCATTCCCAGCCTCCCTTCACTGGAAGCTGTGTCCTTGCTCAGCTCCAGTGTTTGTTGATCACATCCTCTCCCTGGACATTTCTAATGGCCTTCCTGTTTGCAGGTCTCGCCTCTTGCCTGCAGTAATTCCTCCTGAAAGTCTTGGGTCCCACAGAGAGCTCTCTCTCGAGTCAGGAAGCATTTGTGCTTCCTAGTTTGTATGCAGGTGCCAAAGTTCTCAGCTGTGGAGCAGAAGTCTCTCTTCTGTCCTCTGTTCCTTGGTTTCAAGTGAAAAAAAAACCCCACAAAAACTCAAGCCCCAATAACAAAAACCAAACTCCAAAGAATTGTATTTCTTTTCATTCTTCCAGTTGATGGAGTCTCAGTGTTCATCAGATGACTCTTCAGCTTTTGCATTCCTGGGGACATCGTTCTCCAGTGCCTCAATTCACACGTTTCATCATTCTCCAGTGCCTCAATTGACATGTTTTTTATCACAGTGAGGCAGTAATATTAATTGCATTTTTGTTTGCTCCCCTTTATCCCATCACCAGCCCATTACATACCCTGTGCTTGCTTCTACATTGGTCTGAAAGTTGTTTGGTTTGCTTTTTCTCTAGATGTCCATCACTCCTAGAAGTTCTGGCACTGGTTTTCTTTGTTTCCAGCACACTGCTCCAGAGCATCTCTGGTCTGACCCACATCATCACATCTCACAGACACATAGGCTGATGCACCTGGGAGAAGTCAGGGAGCACCCAATGTCCACACAAGTGGAGTGAGAGCTGCCAGCAAGGCAATCAGTGGATGCACAGCTCCAGGATAGCCCCTGGTGCCTCCAACCAGCCAGGAGAGCAGAGGAACTGGGGTGAGTAGTTTATGGCTCAGCAGAGACCCATTGCTCCTGTGCCCAGCAGCAGCTTCTTTAAAACCTTCACCTAGGAGTTGTTTAGACAGGACCTGGCATGAGGGTCTGGCCAGTGCCTGTGGGCAGCCTGGCTGGACATCTGCCAGCCAAAAGGTGAAGGACACACCTGATGTGAAAAATGTGTCCCAAGGCTCTGAATGCGAAATTCTTCTTGTGTGAGAGCACCAAGGAGAGACATTTACTCTCATTGGTTTTCTTTATGAAAACCCACAGGTTTTCTTTGGCTGCTTCTTTAGCACGTTTGAAAACACAAGAAACCATTTCTTAGAGAGCAGCCAACGAGCCCTCCAACTCCCAGTGCGTTTCCATTGACTTTCACATATTTTTGTCATATTTCTCTTGGCCTGGGCTATAATTTAGGCACTTGTTTCTATGCCTCTTTGGTAAAGGTTTATATGGAATTAAAATCCCATGGTGCTTTGCTGTGTAGGCTTGGGTCTGGCTGAATTTTTTTAGGCCCTTCAGCTCTTTTGAGTTTTTTTGTAGGCTGCATAGTACCATTGGTTAAAAGCTCTGCTTTTGCAGTAAATTAAATGGGAACTTGTTTGTATTCCTGGTGTTTCCTCTTGCAGAAATGCCAATAGTCATGAGGAAAGCTTCAGCAGCAAAGGCTTATGTGACTGGTATTTTTTGTATCCTAGAGTTTGAAATGGCTTCCAGTTGTGCCAGGGGAGGTTTAGATTGGGTATTAAGAAAAATTTCTTCACTGAAAGGGTGGTCAAGCATTGAAATGGGCCTAGGGAGGTGTTGGAGTCGCCATCCCTGGAAGTGTCCAAAAAATCTGTGGAAGTGGCACGTGGGGGACATGGTTTAGTGTTGGACTTGACAGTGTCCAGTTACTGGTTTGACTTGATGGTCTTGGAGGCCTTTTCCAGTCTTAATATTCTTCCTTACTGTGCATTTCTTTTTAGTATTTCTGCCCTGTTGTGATGTCTTGTGAGAGAGGGACAGCTTATGCTCTTTGTCAGGAGCTGAGAACGTCCTCTGTGCACTCGACTGCAGGGGATGCAGCTTGAGGAGCAAAGCCCCACACCAAGGGCATGCTGATCTGGAGAGAGCTGGAATCAGTGTGTGCCTGTGAAACTGAACATAAATATGCAAGGCTGAAGAGCTGGTGTGTTTACCCACCCTGCCATCCCCTTTTATAGCAGTGCCTGACAAAGCTTGAAAGGATATTTATACTGGAGCCAGTTCCCATTAAGTGAATTGAACTTCCCCCCTCTCCCCCCCCTGAATCTGGTATCAAAACACATCAGCAGAATAAATATAACAGCTACAAAATGAACTATTTACTTTTGACCCTTTTTAAATTTATTTTACCGCACATTTGCCTGGTTAAACCACTGGCCACTCACTCCAGCCGTGCCTGTGGCAGTGCAAGCTCGTGAAGCCATGCTTAGAGGTGAGGCCCTCCTGCTTAATTTTTTTTAGCAGCTGAAGCTTTTATTTGGTGAGATATTCAGAACCAGATGCTCTTCAGCCCATGGTGAAGCTGAAGCATGGAGAAGCCTGCTAACCTCCAGCAGTGATGTGTCCATCTTCGCACAGCCATGTGGGGACTGCTGGGCCTGGGGCTTACAGCTGGAGACCCTTCCTGGTGCTGAAAACTCTCTGTGGGCTTGTGTCCTCACCCAGAATTTGGCATATTCTCCCTCCTCTGACATTGTCCTAGAGGGTCCTTTCACACTCACAGAGCATGAGGGAGGTTTACCCTTGATGGATGTAGCTCTTTAAAAGTGGGGATATGTGCTTGACCTGAGTCTGTTGTCTTGCTATTTACCTGGTCACTGGGGAGGGCAAGGCATTTCCTGAGGGGGATTCAACCTTCTCAGCATCTTTCTTTAGGATGGGATGGATCAAAACCCCAGAAGGGCTGAGGGGGAACTCAAAACTTGTTTTTGCAGTCCCATGCTCTAAGACGGGGCTGACTTCCATAATTGTCTGAAATATCCCCACAAGAAGTTCTTGAAAGAAGTTAGACTGGCAGTGGTAAATCCAGAGGCATCCCAGCACCTCTCTTATCCCCTGGCCTTTTCCTTCTGATGTCCCTGTGGGACTGTGTGCTGTGTACCTGCACCAGTGTCACTGAGGACCTCTGTCCAGGGTCCTTGGGGACTCTCTGGTCCCACCTGGATGTTTCAGCCAGCCACAAGATTTCTGCCAGAGAAACAAAGCCAGTCTCTGCCTATACCTCTATGACATGAAACTGCAGAGCGAATTTTCATTTGCATGCACAGATAATCAGAAATAGCAGGATATTCAGAATAATCAGAAATCAACATATTTTCATACACTGACATCAGCATTGCTATAATTTCCCTGGCTCTCTTGCAGGGCAGAAGGTCTGCAGAGATCTGACTTAGCTGGTTCATGTGCAGCAGCCTCTTCACATCCCAGTGTTGTTACAGCTCACCCTTAAAGATTAGCACTCCACTTAACAGTTCTTTATATGATAACACACCGTAAGTTAAATTCACTATAGAAGGAAGTATATGCATTCCTGGACCTAGTCTCTGAGCCTTTCTGTTAGGAGTAGAGCTATATTCCAGATTAAGGTGCTGTAATAGCTCTGGACTTTGCCACAATGAAATCATCTTCAGGTTTGAGCTGTCACCTGAGACAGATTCACTTCCTCCTGAACAAAGACATAGAAAGACATGAGAATAGGCTATAATGGGGAAATTGACCAAATGTCTTAATTTCCAGGCAAACATTTTGGGGTGGACGAAGGTATGAAGTGTCTGTGTCAAATACAGAAAGCCGTGAAGAAGCTGCTGTATGTGGGTGGGGGAAGGAGGGATTTGGAGGAGTGGCATTCTGGGGAAGTCACAGAGAGTAGCTTTGGATGCTGCTCTTGTGCCAGCGAGGTCAGCATCTGATCTTGGGATTGAGGCCCCAGGCAGCCACAGGCTGAAGGTGACCCAAGTGAAGTGCTTTTGGGACCTACAGAAGGTTTAATGGAAAGACAATAGAAAAATAGGAAATAGTGATTAATTAAAATTATTTCCAAGGGCCATCACAGCTTCTCTGTCACTGGAAATATCTCCAGCTCAAGAAATACTCAGCCAATGCAAATTCTGGTATCATGCATTGACATAATGCAGATGAGACTCAGGTGGCTTGAGTGGTCTCCAGTGGGGTACACCCTCACACTGGAGAATAGGGACTGTAGCTAGAAATAAAATAAAGCAAGGGAAAAACCTCCTGGCAGGAGGATGGCCTGACAAGAGAAGGCAGACTGAACAACTAGGCTACATTAGATAACCAAAGCCTGGGAATAATTGATACAAAGTAGTGTACTGAGTGGCAAGTGCTGGTGTGGCTTGTGGCATTCACTGTTGTGGGACACTGTGGGGGCTGGGAGCTTATTCTGAGGCAGAAAATGAGCAGACCTTGGGATCAGGTGGGGAAGATCCAGAACCTGATTTTTCACCTCTCCTCTTGCCCTCAAGAGAGTCCTGTAAGTCACATTTAACCTTCAAAACTGTGCCTGTAGATCATCTCCTGAGACAGGCTCCCACAAGGGAGTGGTCTCTGACACTGGTTTTCTCATGCTGGCTTCTGTGGGGCAGATGCAAGGCAAGGGTGAGGGCCATGTGTAACTCTGTGGCTGTGAGGGAATGCTTCAGTTCTTTTAGACTTCAGCAAGCCACCTATAAAGAAAAGAAAGAGCTAGAGGTGTTTAAACCCCATTGTGAAGCCATCCTGGCTGGGGAAATTGGAATGGGATAACAGGTACCACCCCAACTCCTCTGTACAGGGAGGAGTGGTAAGAAATCAGCATATACATATATATACAGTGATGTGTAGGGCTTGTAGTTACAGACACTTCAAGAATGTGGTCGCTGCACATGGGCATTGAAATGCCAATTACACATCCCTGCAGCGTTGTTCAGCCAAGGACAATTGGGAATATGAGTGTATTTCTGCCTCTTGTTAAAAAGGCACACTTTCAAATACTGGGGCCTATCCTGACCTCAATTACTCTGAGTGGCCTCTACACTGTAAGGCAGGTGGTTTGGTTTATGCTGTGATATTGAAATGGGGATCTGTTAGCTGCCTTTTATTTTAATCTAAATACCAAAGCCACTGAAAGGATGGTTGATCTTTAAAATAATAGTTGCTCTCATTAATTGTTCCAAGTGCAGTTCAAACTGGGCTGTAGAATTCATAATTTAAAGGGACGTGTATATTTCAGTCCATCCCAGATTCAGCTGCAATTAGCATTGGCATTAATATGCTGATTTATTCCCATACAGTCCCTTCTTACTCAGAGAATGAGATCAAAGACATGTGGTCCTGGCACTTCAGCCTCTCCTGGGAAATCTCTGCTCCCTCCTGCCAGGAATTTTTGCAGTTGTTGCTCTGGGACTTGGTTGTTGCTGCTCCTGGGTACCCAAAACTGTGGTGTCCTACTGCATATAACCACTTTCCCTAGAGTGAATAAATCAATTCCTCAGGAGGGGCAAAGGTTTCCATCCACATTACCTATTCGAAAACCAGTTCCTGGCCCATGCTGCTTTATTGTGCCCCAGCATCTTGTGGGAGGCCGTGGACACTCATGGGACTATAGACAGGGTATTTTTCCATCTAGGATTCCAGTATGGATGCAGCCACAAGGTGCAGTCTGTTCTCCAGGAGCTCTGTCTAATGAATGCTGGTGGGGTCTGCCTCAGCTGCTCCCTGTACTGCAGGTCCTGCTCTCTGAGAGGAGAGGGAGAAATCTCTCTGTTCCCTTGTGTTCACTGGTCCATGGCTCCTGTAGCAGCAAAACAAAACACAGATTTATTGCAAAAACAGAGAGGCCAGGTTAGGACAGTTTGTTCAATTTTTATTTTTGTACACCCATCTCTTCCTCCCACATTTGTGTCTGTACCACAGTGCAGATGTGCACAGCTGCTGTCACCTCCTCAGTGGTGGCTTCAGCACTGGGGCCATGCAGGACCATCCTTTCCTGTACAAACCTCAGTGTCTGGCTAACCCAGATTTGAGGAAATGACATTTCCAGATCGTTTTGGGGCAGGCACACACTACCCCACACTCATGTCAAGGGTACTGGGTCCCCTGTCCTTCAGAGGCCAGCCCAGGGAATTTGAACTGATGAGTCATGAGGCAGGGTTTTCCCCCAGACCAGAAGAAGGAGGTAAGAAGAGCTTTTTCAGTTTTGCTCTCCTCTGTGAGCATGGGGCACGCTCTGCTTGCCAGCATTATCTCAGAGCTTTGTCTTAAAAATCCCTTCCTATTGAATTTCACAGAATATTCTGAGTTGGAAGGGACCCACTCTGAAGTGAATGGCCCAGAGCCCTGGGTTTCTCCTGCTCTCTTCCACTGGCACATTGGAGTGATTTCCCAAGGTGTTCTGCTGCAGTATATAGGTTGGCCCCTGAGTGGCCCTTGGAAGCACTGCAGAGCACCAGTGCATGCCCAGGTGCATGGGGGACTGTGCCATCTGAACTGGGTGGATGTTTTTGGGACACTGGAGGCAGTGACCCTCTTTGTTTGCCTTTGGAAAAGCAGCACTGACCCCACTGTTGGCTGGGAATCTGTGAGCAGTGGCCACAGCCTGCAGCCCTGGCTCTGTCACCAGCTGCTTTTACAGCTCTGCCCAGGCTGTTTCCCCTGTTTTACATCATGGAAGCAGTGTAAAAGGATCATACACCCCCGAAGAGCTTTCTTTCTGCAAATACATAAAAGTCCTACCTGAGAACAAGATTACAGCTGGAAATCACACCCCTTTTTTCCTCCAGCAGTACAAAGCCTACCTCCCTGCTTTAAGTGCAATACACCAGCTGTATATGACTGTACATTAGCTTTCCTAGCCCCAGAGGGTGCTGTTCAGTCTGCCACCTTCTCTTTTCTTCCCCCCCTAACACCTGCACATTATTTTTGTCTCGTGTTTTCCTCAGCTGTAGCTGGAAGGTGTTCCCGCAGATGGGGACTGCACATGTCGGAGGAGGCTCTAGATGGTGCTGCTGTCCCGGGAAAGCAAAGCTGGGCTCTTCATTCACCGATAATAAAAGCTCCAATAAAAGCAGTGTAAAATGAGTGAGTCAGAGGAACTGAGAAAACCAGGGCAGCTCAGAGCTGTGGGAACACCTTGCTCAGGTAAATCCTGAGCTCCAGGGCCAAACACTGCTCAGTCAAAAATGGGATGCAGAGAGACTGTGGAGTGATCATGGACCACTGTGGGATTCACCAGAGCATTCTCCTTTGGCTGTGCCCTGCAGACCCTGCCTGCCTGAGGTGAAGCAGGACAGTGCTTTGCTCACACCAGTACTGCCTAGGTACAGGCTGGAGGCTCTGGGAGGAGATGTAGCACACCACAAGAGTTTGGAAATAACTCAGCTTCAGAGAAATATCTTCCCAATCTCAGTTCACTGGTTTAAACTCTGAGGAGTTTTATTTTTTCCAAACATCTTATTTTTTGTTTGTTTAATACTGGCTCTTGTGACTGGCTAATCTTGTTAGCCATAAGTGCAAGCCATTCTCTTTTGGATTCCTGCTAGATTTGTTGTGTATGGGAAAAAAATCACAAGGAATTGAGGTACCATGGCATAATGAATTACAAGTTCTCCCCTGGGCTGTGGCCATTTGTGAGCTCTTAGGCCTCTGCACAGCAAAGCTCAGCAGCAGTTTTAGCCAAGATCTAACCTGCATTTGCAGAAGGGTAGGCTGTCCCCAGCACCAGACTGTTTCAGTGTCATCCAGTGTGCTAAGGAGCAAGCCATGATCTGTTTATTCCCAGAGTCCTGTGGCAATGAGTTTCACAGGTCAGTTGGACAGTATTTAAAGTATTTCCTGATGCTGGTAACGTCTGTGGCTGGCCAGGTGCCTCCAGCTTTCCTGAAACCTTCTAGCCCATGCAAAAGAGAGCCAAGATGACCACACAGAAACTTGGGCTTGACTGCTGTGACTTGCCAGGAGGTTTTCTGCCCCAAAATACATGCCTAGCACTGTATATCCTCACCCCTTTTTGTGTGGAGATACTTGAAGAGCAGCTTTCTGAGCCCTTCATCTGTCCTGTGCACAGTGCTGGGATTTGTACCACCACAGCAACAGTTTGGGAAGGTTCAGATTGGGCATTTTTTGTCACATGGCTCAAGGAATGCTTGGTAATGCTTCAACTTTAGAGCTGAGTCTTTACTTCAGGGCTGGCAGCACTGCACAAATCCTGAATAACACCTTCATCAGACTCTTCAAGTAAATCAAGAAAGCCAACCCGCCTCAACCCCATTTCAGCCTTGCAAAGACTTTTTCTTCTTTGACTTCCCTCTCTCAGAGGAAGTTTATATCAGAATACTGCTGAAATTCAAGATCCCTCATCTTCCTCCCCCCACAAAAAACAGAGGCACAAAAGAGGCATTAAAGACACCGAACATGCAAATAGTTGAATGTTTTCATATGTGGAAGAATGGTTGCTTTTAGTAACTCATCCCAGAACACGACGGCATTAGAGGTTTTGGAATGAGCGCCTCCCAACAGCATCAATAAGGGAAAAGGTCCAAAAAGTAAGCTAAACAGAGCTGCTGCCTGAATATAGCCTTTCATTCAGCTCTCCCCACACTGTTTCAGGCCCATTTTGGAGTTTTTTTGATAAATGATGGAATTTGTATTTTTTGGCTCCCATTCAAGAGTTTATATTTTCATTCTATAATTTCATTAAACATTTAATTTCCTACATTAGCTGACGGTCTTCTTGCATCTGTTGGAAAATTAGTTCTGGTGCTTCTGTGCCTGTGCTGGGATTTTTTTTTTAATTTTTGTTATTGAAGATACAGAGACAGTGAACCCACCTGTGATTAGATGCTGTTGCACGCTGATCTGCAATTTCGCAGTTGATATAGGAAGACATAATGGATAAAGAGATATTTGAGTCAAAGGGCTCCACTTTTAAAGTTATTAGAGAACATTCTGTTCTGCTTGGTTATAATATTGTGGCCATCTCCTACAGACCTGGACTCAGAGGTGATAAATGCACAGAAAACAGTTTTCTTACAAATGCTGCCGTTGACCTGTGCAAGTTGCTGCTTTGAGGTATTGGTGCCACCTTCAACCATCAGGCAGCATTTCTGTAAGGTCTCTCCATTCCTCCTCCATCTATGCTGTTCTGCCTTCCCAGTGCTGCCTCTGCAAACAAGGTGCTCCTCATTCCAGACTCACCTTTCCTACAATGGTGGAGTCAGCACATCTGAAAAGTGGCAATCCCAAATAGCAATATGAGGAAATATTTTTTCTAGTGCCCTTTAGGTCTCCAGGGCAAGAATTCATTTAGCAGAAAGCATCAAAAAAGGTGCTCAGCATCATCAGAGGAGAGGCAGTGGCAAGGTCTAGGAGCAGACATAGGAAACAACTGTATGGAAAATAAATTAGTTATGGATAGAGTAAAAAAGGTGAGAGGTAAAATTACCCTGAAAAAGTGTAGATAGGGAACAGACCACAAAAGTGATTTTACCTGTTCTGTCAGCCAGCTTGGCACCCTTCTCTGCGTGACTGGGTACCAAAGGGGATCCCCCCAAAGCTGGGGCCAGCAGTCAGACAGGTGGCTCAGGCTGCAGTTGTGCCTGTCTGTGAGTGTGTTTGGACGTTTTTTCTTGAAGTTTGTGATGGCACTTTGCATCTGGAAATTCTGATTCCTACAGTCCTGACAAATCACACACTTTGAGAAGCATCGTTTGACTCCCTGGTGTCTTCTTCAAATAAACTGAGATGAGTTTTTCGAGACAAAACCCCTGAACCTGATGTCACAAGTATATTTTTTGTGCTACTGCAGGAGTCAGAAGTAGTCAATTTGATTTCTCTGTCACCAGTAAATTATTCCTCACATGGAGTAACTCCTCATCAGTTCCTACTGGGCAGATGTCAGATGGATTTGAAAATGCAAAATGTCAGGATCTGTCCCAGCTTATCTAAGGTATGCATTATTAAGGTTACTGGAAAGTTGCAAATCTGTGATTTCTTTGATGCTTGGCTGGAAAGAAAGGCACATGATTCAGCCTTTTGCAGACCAGAGGACTCAGGGTTCTTGGCACTGAGGCAAGGAAAAAGGGTTGAAGTCTCGGACTGAAGTGGGATCAGACATCTGAATGGCAGATGACACAGCAGTGGGACCATCAATAAACTGCCCCATCAAAAAGTCAGGTGCTTTCTGATAAGGTTACATTATTTCTAGGATTTAGATCTGGTCAGATGAGTCTGTTCTTATGAACGCTCCTGATTCTTGTAGCAGCCTGAGGCTGCCACCACAGTCTCTGAGGAAATCTGATCTGGTTTGAATTAGCATAGTATTATGAGAGATAAAGGCTTCCTCTCAATTAATATCAGCTGATACTTGCTGTAATAGATATCTTGCCCAGTCTTTCCATGAGTAAAATCTCCCACTGTCTGGACCTTAAAATTTGTCATATCTTAGTGGAAATGATCTGATGGAAGACATAACAAATTCTCTTTATTCATTAAGCCCACAACAGGCACACCTTTGTCCCTGGCTGCCCACCAGACTTTGGCCCACAGAGTGCCCTGCCAGGGTTCTGAGAAAAAGCAGTGGGCATGCCAGCCTGTTCAAAAAGGGGCTCATGCCTGGAGGGATCTCTCATGCATAGGTCTAGGATGCAGATCATGTCCCTCTGTCCTTACTCCACCAAAAGATTCACTAAATGCTCACAGGGTTTTTGATCTGAGCAAGGGCTTCACAGTCCATTCCTGCTGATGGCTGGATTTCATCTCCTTCCTTTCTGCACAGTGTGCTGGTTGTCTCCTCCATCCCCTTCTTGTTCATCAGGCTGGGATATTAGAAGAACTGTGTGTGGTCCTGGCCAGCTACTGGTCCACACTTTCTCCCGGAGAAATTGAGGTTTCAAAGAAAAAGTATGTGTGTGGAGTGGGACTTATTTTTCTTGATACCAAAAATGTCTGGAAAAATGAAGTTAGGCAAAGAAATGCCTGCAAAAGCCACACATCACCTGAATTCCCAGAAAGGCAACAGTTGGAGAGCACAAAACAATATGTGAGAAAGTATCAGAAGTGGAAAATGTACAATAGCAGTTTTTTAGGCCAGATGTGTTTGAAAAATTAAAGCTCACAATCGGTTCCACCATCCTTTTCTTCCAGGTGAGGTAAAACCTGGTGCTGAGAGTAGCCAGCAGAAAAAGGCACAAGGGCTCTTGTACTGCTGGGAATTTTTGTTGCAGCTCTGTGTTGAGAAGGAGATTTTCCCCCTTCCCTCCACAGATGACTTTCCTCCTGATGGCCCTGCTTGCTGCTCTGCTCCCTGACTTTGGTCTCCTCTACAAAACTCTGCAGGGCAGGGCTGGGCAAATGACCACAAGAGGAGGACAGTTTCAGTGGGAGAGCCTGATGTCTTGAAGATGGTGATGGAGGGAATAGATGGGCAGGCCCAGCCCCCAGAATGGATCCAGGCCAAGGGCAGGCTGATGTGGACAGACATTCCCAACTCTGGTCACCACAGCCCCACTCTGCTGCCCATCTGTGTCACAGGGAGGACAGCAGGGGTGCAGCCCTGCGGTGCAGTTTGAGGTGGGGATGTCCCTGGAGTGCTGACAGACCAATAAACTGACACAGCTGGCTAAGAATTGCCCATCATTTATGCTAAAAGATAAACAAGGTCAGCAATGCTGAGATGAAACATTTGGGCTCAGCTGTGTTGAGCATTTCTGTACGCTCAGCTGGCACAGGATGAAGAGCTGATGGCCCCTTCTCCTACACAGACCTAGCCATTGGCTGGATTAGGAATTCTGTGGGACCTGGTGATGAATGTTGGGTGGGAAGTCCTGAATGTTCTGAGCTGGTCAAAAAAAGGAACCTGGTACCACAAGGCACTTGCATGGAGACCGCTGGGCAGCTCAGCCAGGTGCAAGTTCAAGTCTGAAACACGTCAAAATGACGTAAAAAACGCTGCTTCCCAGAACACTTCATCCTATGAAAATGCTTTGATATTTCAACATTTTGTCCCCAGTCATAACGGAAACAAATACTAAAATATTGGAAATTCCTGTGGGATGAAATTCCTGTGAAGTTCGTTTTTGCACTTAGTGAAAGTAAATACAAAAATGCCTTGTGGGTGGTTTTTTGTTTTTGCTCCCTCAATTAAAGTTTCCTGATTTTTCCACAATGTCAGGGATGGTTTAAAGAGCTTTCTTCCTTCAAGACTCATTGCACACAAATAGACCATGAGATTTCCCCATGGTGAAGAGGGAGATGTGCGTGGAAATCCAGATTATTAGTGAGCATAGTCCAAGGGTGGGGAACAAAACCTCCTCCTTGTGTGGTTACGGGCACCTCTTTGCAGAGTGCTGATTGTTGCTCACTGGTTTGCTCACTACTTTGAATCAATGTGATACTGTCAGGAAGAAACAAAGATATGCATTTTTAATTCATTTTCTTCCTGGCTTATATAAAATCTGGTGCTTTGTTGGAAACCTTTTCAGTTTATTTTTAACAGGAGCGTGGGATGTCAGGAAACATTCAGATTTCAAGCCTTGCACAGTGGCAGAATTCACATGCAGTGGGGTCTGAGGGAAGGCTGCCTTTGGCCAGCAAGGTGCTCTCCAGCCCTGGCACTCCTCTGTGGGCCTCTTCCTTCTCATCCCTGATGCCCAACTCCAGTGGCATGCCTGGTAAATTTATTGCTATCTTGTTTGGCAAGAGATTAACACCAGGCTGGGGCTTTACCAGCAACTGGCATTTTTGGCAGGTTTAGTCCGTCTGCCTCCTGAGATTCTCAGTTTGAGGTCCAAACTTTAATTTTTGTTCTTCCCCAGTGTCCACAAATATTAGTAAGTTGAGATGTGACCTTCTGCTCCAGGATATGCCTTTCCAATCAGCCAAGGAGCCTTAATCTCTCTAAAATTCAGCAGCAAGCAACTCCTTTTACTCCATACAGCAAATAGAATGTGTGTAACAGGGCCATTGTATCTCCAGCTCTCGATACCCTGATCAAACTTCTGCATCTTTGCTGTGTTTGGAGTTTGCAGGTGTTCCTCTGAAGGGGGTAGGTCTGGGGGTGTCTGTGGTATCAGGGTGGGTTGATGCTACCTGGTTTCCCTGCTTTTGCCACTATTCCAGGATTACAGCTGTCCAATGCCAGTGAGTGTGTCCCAGCTCAGAGCCAAGGGAGCAATCTAGGATGGCTGGCACTCAACACAAGTGGGCTGTTATCTTGAGCACAGACTATTCCCTAGCATTGCCAGCACATTAGAAACCTGTTTATTATGTTTGTCCTTGGAAAGGAAAATGTTACAAATAAGAACAAAGTCCCAGGTTCAGAACAGTGGCAAGGTATTAGCACAATATTTACAGTGTGGTGGGCATGGGGAGACACAGAGGGACATGAACTTAGGGATCTTTGTATGTTTGGTAGGTCTGTGGCCCCACACCACAACAAGTCTGAGAGGTGACATTTCCAAGTGACTTTGAATCCACTCACATGCACAGATTGTCTTGAAAATTGCTGTGCTTCCTGTATCTAATTTGGGATTCGTGGGTCAATACTGTGGTAGTCTGAGCAAGTGGTTTTGGGTGTGGGGCCTCTGAAGGGACTGGGGTGGCTCCAGAAGGCACAGCTGCTTGTGGCCCCTCCTCTGCAGGCTGATGGGGAACGGCCTCTCCTCAGGTGGCTCTTGCTGCTGAGGAACTGGCCACTGCAAAGACAACTTATTTAGGGAAAAAGCTGGGAAAGTGATGTGTCCAAGTCAAGGAGACAAGCCAGAGATTGTCTTTTGGAGGGGCAATACCTGCTGCAGGCCAGGGCCTCTGCTGGCAGCACAGGGCTGGGCGGCTCACAGTGATGCCTTCCTTCCATGCATGTCCCCACAGCATCCTCCCTCCCCAGCAAACTGCACTCTGCTTTCCTGGAGTAGTGAGAGCAGTGTCCCCTCAGGACCATCGTGTCAGCAGGTGACAAAGCTGTTTGGCTGCAGACAGGCCATTTGTCTTGTCTCTGCAGAAGAGCAGGCAAACACAGCATTTACAAATGCCATTGTGTGCAGGGGAAGTGCTGGCTTGGGAAGTGCACATCACACAGGACCAATGCAAGGCTGACAACAATTGACATCAAGCCTCAGCTTTTTCAGTGGCCAGAACAGCAAATTCAGTAGAAATGCCTCCTCCCTCCAGCCACTTCAGCTTACTGAAGAAGAATAATCCTTTCCATCTACACCAGCTTATGCCTGTCTTTTCCAATCCCTTTGGTCCTCGAGAGCATTTAACTGTAGGAAATGTCAGACAGAAAAAATATGGAGTCATGTGGGATTATTTCACTGCATGGCAAAATAATTTGAGGCACAGACTTACCAAACTGTTAAAACTTTTTTCAGCCTTGATGTCCATTAAAATGCACCATGTGGTGTTATTTTAATACAACACGTGCTACAGTCCCTCAGTAGCCATGCTGTCAATATTATGGTACAAAAATACCTTAATGCTAGAATAAGCACAAAATAACTAACATTTCTTCACAGAATAATTAAACTTCTCTGAAAAGCCCTGTGCATTGGAAGATTTCATCCCCAGGTCAGGTGTGGTAGGGCCAGGAGGGTGGATCTGATAAATGAGTGATCCTGGGGAACTTGTGTCCATGGACAGCAGCCTCACACACACCCAGAGCCCATTGCTGCCATGATCCAGGTAGTGAGAAAAGTGATTGTGCCAAGTCCCTTTCAAGTCACTTCATTTTTTTTTCTACATTTTTCTATTCAGTACCCAAGAACTAGTTGCTCTTTTGTGCAAAATTCAGTATCTAATGTGAAAATACTCTAATCTTGATTGACTTCTGGACAGTTAATGTTAACGAATGGTTCAGAGCAAGGAGACATTTCAGAGGAGATTAATAGAAGTCACTCAGATATGCTTCTGGAGATTTGTTTATATGTTTGTCTTGAGACTGCTACAATTTGAGTTTCAGTGTGCTCCACAGACACAAAAATAATAAATAGTTCAAGCATCAGAACAACATACACATGACAAGAAAAAGAGGAATGGAGAGGTGGCCTCTTAGCTGGATGCAAGTAGTGAGATACTGGTATGCTAAGCACGAAAAATTTGTCAACAAATTCCAAGAGCCCAGGGGTGGGGGATGACTGACATGGCCAACACAGCCCTGGGAACACACTTCAAAAGGTGAATGCGTGGGACGCTGCCAGGCACAGTGAGACAAGACAAGTAGTAGCAGCTATTGCTGTCTGTGAGATTTTCCTGAGGGAACCAGATGGTTGGGAAGTGAACAGTGAGTCCCCAAGTCTTGTTCACACAAGCCTTCTCCAGGACAGCCCCTCTGCTCCCCCCACTCTCATGGGCACTGGGTGTGCATGTCAAGGGTTGTGCTCAAGTGCTTGCCCTGATAATGAGTGTTCCTCTCCCGTGTATGGGCAAGCTCAGCTTGAACAGTGTTTGGAGCTGTATAAAGTCACTAAAATAAATAAGAGTGGACAAAGCAAACCTGATGCTGATGGCTGTGAAAGAAACATAAAAAAAAATCTTTTAATATAGCTGTTCCTCCCCCAGGCATTGAGGAATTTGCTCCCTGTTTCTTTAGTTTCCCCGGTGTGCTCTGGTGTGTGATTCAGAGCAGGCTTGTTCCTCCATGTACACCTCACCCTACTCCAGCCTGACAGACTGAGCAGTCCACAGGGTGATGGAAAAAGCTCCAGGAGAGACTGTCCCACCTGGGGAGCTGCTTCTGCTGCGCTCTGCATCATTCCTTGTATTAGATTTGGCTTTGAGAAGCCACCCACTGCCTCTTGAAGGTTTCACTGACTGTGCATGCGCATCCTTCAGCTGGAGACCTTTCCCAAATATCTCACAGATCCCCCTGTGAGAAACCTCCATGTGAATCCACACCTGAAGCATGCCTGCCCCTACAGTCAGTGTGCATCCCTTTTTCTCCCTCACCTTCTCCTGCTGGTGGGACCCATCCTGTAGGAGCTGGGGAGAAGTTACTCTTTTTCCACAGTGCAAGGAGCTTTGCAAATGTATAACACGTCAGAGAATGAGCAGAGGTCAGCTGGCACTGAGCTGGGTGAATCAGTCACCATGCACATTTTTCTCTGTGGTTTGTGTTTCTTTTTATCACAGAGAAGGTGGCTTTTGTTCCTGAAGCAGGGGGAGACTGTCTATAGTACTGCTGGTATTTGCCTAACTACCTTCCTGTGAGTGTAAATCTTCCCTTTCTTTCTCTCTATGGGGGTAAAACGTTCAGCAAATCCCCTTTTCCAAACCAGGGTATATCAGCAGGCACAAAATGAATTTCGCATTGAGTTTGGATCTCCTCCTCTGCAGGGGTCTCTGGGTCTGCTAAACTTTCACACTTGATAGCTGAAGTCTGCTTGTGATTAAAGGGGAAAATGAAAAGCAGATGGCTGAGGTGAAAGGTGCAGATTGCTCTGTTTTACTGCCCTGGGAGTGAAGGGGGTTGGTTTGCAGGCCACTGCAGAGAAGCTCAAAAATTTCTGTCCTATTTCAGAGACTGAAGGGAGCATCACATCTTCCAGACAGTGTTGCTGTAGGGTCATGTTCATACTGCCCAGTCTCAGGATGCAGCTTTAGCAGTACAGCAGCTTCTCTGTAGAGGGAGCAGGGGCAGAAAACTGAGTAATAGAGCTCCAAATTGCCCACCATTCTCTCAGTATTGGCCAGGGGGATAGACAGGCACCTGCCCAATCTGTACCCTGTCCAAACTCCTTTCATGGGTGGAAGTACCAAAGGAAGAGTGAAGCAGAGGAATCAATAAAGTAGTGAGTGATGCCTGCCCAGGGTCCTGTCACTTCTTCCAGAGGAGATATCTGAGATACTGTGGGAAGGTGTGACATCTTGCTGACTTTAGCAGTCCTGGCAGGTGCTGGAGGGAAAAACTGGCTGATGCAGTTGTCCAGGGTGATGGAGTGGGAGGAGCAGCCACCAGAGAGATCCTCTGGTACCTGATGAATCAACTGAAATGGCAACATCTGTAAACAGAGGTGAAGAACTGGTTCCATCCTTCACTTACTCCTTTCCCAGCCCTCCTAGTTCACTTCTCCCAGCCTGGCTGTGTGCTGAGGTTGAGCTGGGACTTGTGCTCTGTCTGGATTCAGTGACTGCTGACTTCAACCCAAGAGCTGAGTGAGCCCACCCCATCCAACCAACACAGCCACAGCCTCGCAGCCCTGGGGCCACAGTCACCATTTCAAGCCTTATGGCATTCCTGAAGGAGCATTCCCAGCTTGGAGGATGAAGCAGAGGCCAAAATACAAAGGGGAAGTTGAGAAGTTTGGATTATACAAGCAAAGTAAACCTTTGCCTTCACTTTTGTGCTGGGCATCCATCACCAAAACAGAGTTAGAAATCATTATCAAACCTCCCTGGGCAGGCACAGCCACCACTCTTGTCTCCCTCAGTATAGATGGGCCTGATGATGACATGGGATGTCTCTCTGTCTCTCTGTCTCTTCAGTTTGTGAGGGGAGTTTTAAGCAGGTTAAACCACTGTTTTCACAGGCTCTCTGAAGTGCACAGCCTGAGAGCTCCTCCTCTGGAGATCAGACACTCTGCTCGCGTCAGTAAATGAAGTGGTGAGAAAGTATTAAAAGGATTAGCTGCTGGTCCAAAAGCTGTCTGCTGGGGCAGCCAAAATACCACTGCTTGTTCATAAGCTTCCTCTTGTATTGCCTGCAATTTCATAATTTGGGGGTTAGGAGTTCATAGGGAACCTGGACCAGTGAAGCAGCAAAAGGGCAGATTTCTGAACGAGACATCTGAAAGAAGGTAAAATTAGGAATGTTATCAAAATGTCATTTGCTGTCATTATCCATGGAGCCAAGTCATGGAACAGAGTGAGAAGGGCCAGGCCAGGACTCTGCCAGGTAACTGCAAGAGGCACAGCTGAACAGGAGCAGCCCCTCTTCCCACCCCTTGCTCCACCCTGTTTATGGAGGGCTAAGCAGGTATCTGACACTTCCTGAGGCCCTGGAATATTTGCCAAAAGGGTATTCTGGCTGAGTTGGGAAAAGTCCCAGGCCTCACAGAGGAGGCTTCAGCACCTCTCCTGCCCGCCTCTCCTCCCTCCTGCCAGCAATCTCCTGTTCGAGGTCCTGGGATATATTTGCTCAGGACTTTGCCCCATAGCTCAGCAATATTCCTCTGAAGCCTTTTACTTCTGAGCCAGTCTATGTTTCTTGTTCTCTTAGGCAATATAAAACCAAGGGTACAATTCACTCATGTTTCCACAGTGGTTCCTGCCAGAATAAAGAGAAGTAAAATTTGCCCTGTTGCTTGACTGCTTGCTCCCAGCCTGAGATCCTGCGTCTGCATTCCCTTGAGGGCAAGTGGAGACATTTAGATCCCATGTTTAGCTTAAATTGTGGCTACAAAAGAAAAAAAGATAATAATAATAATAATAATAATAAATCAGATCTAGGCTGGCTGGCACTCCAGAATTCAGGACTATGAAGACCTCAGAGTTTGGTTTCCTAATTATATATTGTCTATATGTGAAGCTAAGGCAGGAAGCAATGAGCATAAATTAGAGGAGAAAAGCAATTCAGGCATTAGGAGTAATAGAAAGGCAGTGAAGCATTGACAGCATTAGCTGTGGGATCTGCCATGGAGATCCCTGGGAACAGATTAAATCTTGTCTGCACAGAATTGTGGAATGCTTTGGGTTGGCAGGGACCTTTAAAAGTCATCTAGTCCAAACCCCCTGCAACGAGCAGAGACACCTTCAACTGGATCATATTGCCCAGAGCCATGTTCAACCTGATGTTGAATATTTTCAGGAATGGCTAGATAGCCATTCAGCTATCTCCATGGGCAACACATGCCAGTGTTTCACCACTCTCATTGTAAAAACTTTCATCCTTGTGTCTAGTCTAAATCTGCCCTCTGTCAGATTAAAACCATAACCTCTTGTGCTACTGCAACAGGCCATGCTAAAACTTCTGTCCCCACCTTTCCTATAAGCTCCTTTTGAGTACTGGAAGGCCACAATAAGGGCCCCTTGGAGCCTTTTATGCTGCAGGCTGAACAACCCCAACTCTTTCAGCCTTTCCTTTTGGGAGAGGTGCTCCAGCCCTCTGATAATTTTTGTGGTATTCCTGTGGACCTGTTCTAGCAGGTACCTCTTATGTTGGGGACCCCAGAGCTGGATGCAGCACTGCAGGTGTGGTCTCACCAGAGCAGAACAGAGCAGAGCAGAGCAGAGCAGAGCAGAGCAGAGCAGAGGGGCAGAATTCCCTCCCTCCCCTGCTGCCCACAGGGCTTTTGATACAGCCCAGGACGTATTTGGCCTTCTGGGCCCCCAGTGCACATGGCTGGGTCATGTCCAGCATCTCCTCCACCAGCACCCCAAGTCCTTCTCCACAGGGATGCTGTCTTGGGACAGCGGAAGGATGTACATGACTCCTGGGATTGTTTCCAGCCCTTTTCAATGATTTTGTACCAAGGTTTTCCCTGGTTTCAGCTGGATGCAATTTTTTTCTCTCCTTCTGGTCACAGCGATACTCTTTTTCTGTCTTGTCATAATGTAGGCTGAGGAAGGTGGAAATATCTCCATAGGTAATCTGTAATCCTGAGTTCCTCTCGGATTACCAAAATGATATAAATACAGCTAGGATTTATTATCTTCTGTGCCTAACACAAAGATGTTCCACTGTACCCTCTGTCTGGAGTTCACTCATGCCATGCATTGCATGTTCACAACAAACTTATTGATTCTTGATTTGCAGTGTTCAAGGAGATCTGCTGTCTTCTCAGACTTGCACAGTTTTCTTCATCAGCCATTTGATTTCCTCTGAATTTATTTTATGGGCATAAACAAAGATTATTCTGCAGGTCTTTTAAGTGTGCTAACTGTAAGAAGGGAGAACAACAGACATAGAAGCAATAGAAAGTAGAATGAAAAACCTCTCCTTGAATTGTCAGGACTCCTATGGCTTTTTATACCAGAGCTCTGCTTGTCTGAACTTACAGCCATTACCCAGATCAAGATGTGAGGAGAAGGCACATTTTCCATGTTGATCAGAATTAATGAACATCTGCTGGCTGGACAAGATTTCTGAGTCTTTACCTGGCTGGTGCAATGTTGGTTTCCAGCTTAAGAAAGATTTTTATGAATCTGTGAGTAATTTGATGTCTACTAGAATTATTTATGTTAGTGTTATTAATTGTAGCTACCCAAATGCCATTTTAAATGCTGAGATAACGTGAGATCCTCAATGAGATATTGACAGCTATGGAAAGCTGGAGGAGAAAAGCTCTCTACTCTCAGGAAGAAACCCATTAGGATTAATCCTGATCTGCCTGAAGTCCACTTTTTACTGATTTCAAATGATCTGGTGTCCATGCAAGCCTTTCTTTAGGCCCATAGGACCTTCCTACAAACCCATATTTGTTCTACAAATGGATCTACAAACATTCATTAGTTAGTATAGAGCTATAATAAATCCTTGAGTGTCCAGGAATAGACTTTGCAAGACAATAACTACTTGACAATTCCCAAGTAATGGCATTTGGGATTTCCTCTTTATGCTGGAAAATAAACTGTTTGATTAAAAGGAAGAGTGGAATTAAAATGATAGAGATGAAAAGACTCTTCAGTAGGTCAAACTGTAATTGGTTCCTTAGCTCAGTGTGGTTCAATGAACTCTCCTGCACTCAGTGGCTCAATTAGCTCTGAGTATCCAGGGCAGTTTTGCAGCATTCACTAGCTAGTGTAGTGAAAAGGTTTAAAATAGAAATATCTAGAAATATCAGAGGCTTTCTGTTTAGCTTTTCCTCTCAGACTCAGGGAGGGGGTGTAAAGAAGAAGACAAACTCTGGCATTTTGGTTTGTCTCTTGGAATGATGATGTTTAGACATTTGCTTAATCTTATCAGGCAGCCAGAATGTCTGTTGTGTCTGTTTGTGTTCCCTCACACGATTACAGAAAACAGCCAGAGCAGTGGAAATTCCAGGATGATCCTACCAGAGCAGTCACAGGCTGAGCTGGCTGTCAAAGACCATCCTACACTTCCCCTCTGCCTGGCTTCTGGCTTTCACCTCCAAATTCAGGTGAGATTTGAAGGTGAATCTCCTTCTCTAGAAGCCCACAAAAGGGAAGATTTTGGCTTTCTCTGGCTTCAGTGGGGGACCTCTGGAACCACTGTGGAGAGCACGACTTTGCTGCTCCCCTCACATCCAGGACCCTCTCAAAAAATGTGGCAATCCTGTGTTTCCCTGACTTATATCTCCATCAAAGTAAGACAAAGAAATATGGAAAATGAGAAATTCTCAGGTATTTCTAGACGTGCCAGTTCTTTCTGGCTGGACTGAAGACCTGTCAGCAGAGAGAAAAATCCATGCCTGCATGCAGTAGAGTGTCCAAACCTGCAGTGCCTCAATAGCTTTAATCAAGGTCTGTCTGTGCGGGAAGTTTGAGAGGTGATTGTCAAGGTGTCAAAAGAAGTCCATAGGATGAAAAGACAGTTTTTAGATTACTTTATCTAGATAGAAATATTTCAACAATTATTTGGACACACAGAGGAAATCTGAATGATTTAGATTTCCCCAAAACATGTCAGGTCAGCTGAACAAGAAGGGCTGTGTGCCCTGCAAGCTGATGTTTAATTCCAGCTTTACCTGTCAGAAGTTTGCCCAGGGCAGACTCACACTGATCACCAGGGAGGGGCCTGTGCTCCCAGCAGGGAATTAAAGCAGGCAGAGACCTTGGGGAAAGCCTGCTGTGGGACAGGAAGAATAGCAGCATTCATTGCTTTGAGGGAACCTGGCAGGATGGGCAGATCTCCCTGGATCTTGGCACTCCTGCTTCTGATCCGGGGACCCTGAAGAACTGAAGGGAAAAGAAAGAGAGGAGAAGGAAAAAAACACCCCAAAACCTCTATTATTCAGACTTTAAAAAACCTCCATCAAAGGGTTGGTTTGTGTTTTGGACATGTCTCAATGTAGGTTGTCATTAGTGACTGGCTAGCTATATTTGAATAGATGCAAGTGACAATCCGGAGCCTTTTCCCAGCCTTTTTTTTCACTTTGGTATGTAGGGAAAAAAAAAGAGGTTCATTGCACTCTAAAATACATCTGCAGATGGTGTGTGCTCTCCTTGGCTCCAGCTGGGGCTCGGAGTGAAACACCACAAAATGCCTATTGTTACCAGCACTTTCTGCCCTGCTATGGTAAGAAGCCCTGTTTGGTCTCAGCAGATTTGGATCCCAGTTCCTGGCCCTAATGTTTCATGTGAACTTTTTTGGATGGCACACCAGCCTCTCTGAGGTTTGCCAGTTTCTGATTACAGGCTGCCTCTTGGGAACAAGAAACAGACCAATTGTCATCCTGCCCCAAATGCGGGCTGCATCCCAGTACCCCTGAGGTCAGCAGATCAGCAGCAGTGGATGTTAGAGGGAGCATGAAACCACAACAACTCTGCTGAAGCCCTTGAAAGGTGAGTAAAGTTCATTGCCCTTCCACTTCCAGTAAGTCTGGAATTTGGATCTTGATCCACAGAGGCATTTAGGTCCCTGACTCCCAGTGGTTTCCTTGCCATGGGACAGGTTAGGAGCTGAGTCCCTCAATAACTGGTGGCTGTGAGCCCAGTGTCTCAGTGTGCTCAGATGTAGCTAACATTACTTGTGTTATTGTTGTGTATCAAGGTCCTGACTGGAGTATGGTCTGCTTGAAATAGAGACAGAGACACACAGGCTGGGATTTAGGTGGCCAAGTGTTGAAGTTTACAGTGTGGGTGCCACTCCACATCTATAGACAATGAAAGCAGTACGGAAAATACAATTTCTGTGGAGTGGGACACCATGAAGTAGTCACCTAAAGCTGATCTTCTGAGAAAGTCTTTTTGTCTTCATCAGGTGCAAGGGAAGTTGGAGTTACATTTATGTTATTAGTGTCTGAATTTAGAGAGGAGGTGTCCCATCCAGGATGGAAGGCAATTCCTTCTTCAAAGAGGTCATCGTGCTGTGCAATCGAGGCAGCTGGAGCTGGGCTGTGGAAAGCAGAGGCAGTGACTTTTAGTTAATGCCCAGCCAGCAGAGCCAGGAGTTGGCACCAGCAGTGAGAATCAAAGTCATTAGCCACTCCTGAAACCTTGGTCTGTCTGGTTTTCTCTCTGATCCTCTCCCCCTCTCTCCTCTTGCTCTCTGGCCCAGTTGTTTTGATTGCATGAAGTGCAAACTCTTCTTTCTTGCAGCCTTTTCCCAAAACTCTAGCAAGACAATTTATTTCTGGTTTCTAACATCTTTGGAGGAGATCAACAAGTTTTAGAAACCTAATTCTCCAGTGGTAGCAAATGGGAACATTTCACCTGAGCTCAAAAAGTTTTTAGATCAGCTGAGGCTGAAGCCTTTTATCTTCTGTGATGTACTTCAGAGAAAGATGGCAAAACATGAAAATGTTTGCTGAGTTTTGTTTTATGGATTCTAGGAGGCTTTTTGCTCATTTCTGAGTTGTCAGGGTAAACCCTAAACCATCAGTCTTTACATGTTCTGCTCAGATGATGTCAGAGCAGATGGTGAGAGGGTATTTTCACTTCAGCCTCTCCATGTGCACTCAGGCAGTTCAGCTCCACAGACCTTGATCCCAGCCTGGGCCTGTGGCCATTCCTGCAGTACACGTGCTAGATAATAGCACATTTTCTTTGCTCACATCAAATGCTGGGTGTGTTTCCATCCCTCAGATAAACTTTATAGTGTTTCTATTTCCCTTTCCCCCATGGTACTGATTATCCCAGAAATAGACAGGCACTGGAAAGCTGTGTTCTGGACCTGAGCTATTTCTGCGTTGCATCTGGCATTGTGACTGGATCCATGTTTGGGAATGTGATAATTCTGTGTTTGCCCTTGTGCCAAGTTTTCTGTCTTTAAGTCTTATATTTTTTCCCCTACAGGCATGGATTGATTTTTTTTTTTTGTCATTTCAAGTGCTTCTTATTTGAATTGTTTTGTTCTCATCTTCGTCTTGCCACTTGTCTGTCTTTCTGCCCCTCTTTTTTCTTACTTCTGCTGTGTGGAACCACAGCCTGCAAGTGTTTGGTGTGGGGCAGGGAATTCCACAGGACTGTATGGGGTGTATTAGTATTTTCACACTAATAGGGGTGAAAAAGTAGTGGATTGCTTCTTCAGGATGGTGGTCCAGGGATTTCTGGTGTATCTTGCCACCTTTGAGCTGATATTGACTTTTAAGTTTACTTCTCATGGAAAGGTAACTTCAGGCTCCAAGGGCACTGCAGCTTTGGAGGCTCCAGTAGGGACTTGGGGCATCTCCTGACAAGGGAGACAGGATCTTGTCCATGATTTGCAAAGCTCTTTCAGATCCTTGAGATGCAATTATTATTTCAACACTATTGTGAAATCTCGAGGGTCGTGACTGAAGAAATGACTGGCTGTATGGAAATGAGGATGAGTTATTTCAGTAGATGACAGGACCATCCAGCATTATAATAATAACATTTTAAAGACTAGATAAACAAGAGCTATGGGAAAGACATAAACTCTTATGTTTCAGGGCGTAACTATTGTGTGTCAAGAAGCAATTCTCCTTTTAGGCCATTTGTTCTGTAACTGGTGGCTGCAACTGGAGCTGGACACCATCAGAATCAATAACCCTTGGCAGAGGCACCTCTGATTGTTTGTTACTTCCATGTTTTGCAATGAATTCATTGGGATAAACAAGCTTTTGTTTTCCTTTTGCAAACTTGACCACCTCCCCACTCCCTGTATTCCCATACTTTATATTCTTCTTGGCACTAATTGCATGCTTTCAGTCAGTATGTTTTAGCTTTCCAAGACCGTAAGCCATGACTTGGGGGCACAGTCACATTTACATCCCTTTGCAGATGGCCTGTTTCTAGCACTGTCAGCCCTTGGGTTTTATTTTTTGCTGTCTTTATGCTGAGGGACAGACACTGTTCTGTGAGTCTTTGTGATTCTAATCTTTTTCATACAGTTTGAGGAGCAATGAACTTGAAAAACAAGATCCCTTTTTCCTGGGAGAGGAGGCACCTGAATTTGGGCCTGTCTTTACCACCCACTAAGGATGTGCGTGACAGTTTAGAGAGGGCTGAGAGCTGCCTGTCTGCGGTTGCTGTAATGCCCTTTGTTGTTTCCATATAACTCCCATTTCTGTGGGCACCATCTGTTTGTTGGGAACTTTTTTTTTTGCCTCGTCATTGCAGGCTTCAGGAAATGCCATCTTGCCAGGTGGCACCTCTATTTGCTGCTGCTACAGCAGCTCCAGAAGCAGGTGCAGCTTGTGGGATAATGTAGCTTTGTGCCAGCCCATTACAAGCCATGGCCCTTTCAGGGACTTGGATGGGGTTATTGCTTTAGCTCAGCTCCATTTGAGACGTGGGCATTGCTTCTGAAGTGCCCCTGGCAGCTGACTTCTCACTTTGATTTATGCTAACCTTAGAGCTGCTGGTAATTACATGCATGTTCTTGTATTCAGGAAGTTTCTGCAGTCACCAAGGAGCAGGGACTTCTTCATGCAACACTAGGAGAATGAATTGTTCCTTTTGATGGGCACCTCAGACACTCTGGGGCACATGAAAAGGCCTGCCTGTGTGTTCCTTCTTGTCATGGAGGAAGGGCTGGTGGAAGAAGAATTGATAATAACACTGCAGCTCTGATCTCTAAGAGTTTCAGTACTAATTTGCTGGTATTTTGTCAGCCAAAATACTGTGTGCAGAACAATGGGTTTGCATAGTGTGATTCTGTGGCTCATTAGCCTAGTTGGACAACTGGCTGGGATTTGTTGTCTTCCTGACATCCCTTACAATTAGTGCAAGGGGAAGAGTGGCCAATACACATTTTTTCCATGGCACTTTATTTACCTGAACTGAATCCAAAGGGTCACATCAGAGAAATGGTCAAAAACTCTTTTCATACTGGTGCCTCCTCTATGAGTGCCCTGAAGATATAATTTAGCTGGTGTTCTACCCAGGAAGACTGGTTTTTATCTGGGCGGTGGCCACTAACATTTCTCTCCCAAGCATTTAATATTTTAGGTAACATTTCTTCAAGTAGACTCTCATTGACTTTTTTAATTTTCTTGCACTGCTGAAAGAGATCAGATGCAGTCAGATGACTGAAAGAGAAGAAGGAGAAGAAGATGAAGAAGAAGAAGAAGAAGAAGAAGAAGAGGAGGAGGGGGAAGAGGAAGAGGAAGAAGAAGGAGANGGGGAGGGGGAGGGGGAGGAAGAAGAAGAGGAAGGGTTTTTCTGGCCTTAGCAGCACAGGGAAGCCTGGAAAGCTTTGGATTAGGTCCTTCATGAATTTTCATTTCTCCTGATTATTAAAGTACATATTAATATACAGAATGTATATTAAATGGACTGTAAGTAGAGTTGGTAATGCCACTAATAAAGGTCCAATGAAGATATTAACCTATGTGAAAAGAAGGATTATGTGATCATTCCCTCTGCCCATCTGTGTTCATTTTTTCAACCACTTGGCTAATTGCAAACCAGTTTTGAGAGAAGAGGGGAAAACTCCAATAAAGATCCTGCAAGTTCTTTGAAACTTCATGGCTGAGTAGAGAATTGAGATGCATGTGACTGTTCTGAAAATGGAGAGAAGAGGCCAAATTTTGTCATGTCCAGTCTGTCCATAGACAGATGGCTCAGGAGAACCACGGTGTGTTTTGCTGATTGTCCAGGAGGACAGGTCAGAAGGCATGGGGGGAACGAGGGGAATTGCAGGGGAGTTGTGTTACCAGCCCAGGCTGTGTGTTGAAGTGAAACCACATTTCCTCAGTCTCACTGCTCACGAAACAGCTTCCTGAACGTGGGCAAAAGAATGTATTTTTCCCTTGTCTTGTGCACAAAATCTCCTGAAATGTTTTGTCTCAAATTGGCTCGAAACTTTTAGTGTGCAGCAGATATTCAGAGGGTAACATTTCAGCCCACACAGTTAAATCTGGCAAAATAGGAAGCAATTGAAGGTAGGGTCTGCCCAGGATCACTCAGGAGGGGACTGAGAGCTTAAAAGGGACAAGCTCTGCTACTTGTTTCCCCCAAGCCTGGTTACTTCTGCAAAATATCACTGAATTTCTGGCTATTATGGCCATCCTCCACTCCAGAGAGATAGGTCTGAGTTTAAGGAATAGAAGTTGTTTACCAAAGCAGAAGCTGTATTGAGGCTCTTCAGAAACCCAGATGTGCTGCCTGTGGTGTTTCACTGGCAGCAGAAGGCAGTCAGGATATTGTTTTGGTTGAATTCTGAGTGTGTAAAAGCAAATGTGCCAGAAACACCAGAGAAGGAGAGAGGAGATAGTAACAGAAAGCCCCAAGCTGGCAGAATCAGCTATGCACATAACCCCAACTGACCACAAAGAGGATGTTTTGGGTGTAGATGTGGCCAGAAGAACAGACAAAGAAGATAGGCAGAGGCTCTTCTTTACTTTTTGATTCCCATTATGCTCAGAGAAAAATAAGAACATGACTTTACTCTGCAGATAAACAGGACTGAGTCAAAAACACTTAGCTTAATTCTCAACTTCATCTCCATCTTTTATAATGGAAACATTTCCCATGATCAGAACTATCAGCTCTCTACTGTGGCCAAATATTGCAGTGCAAATTGCACTGCGTTTACATACACGTGGATATATGCATATAAAATAAAATAAAATAAAATAAAATAAAATAAAATAAAATAAAGCCACTTTGAACTAAGCATCACTTCACAGGTTTTTGAAAGTATTCTACTTCAATTTTAGTTTATTCCTATTTGTCATGTTGGGTGAGATACATGTGATCAAAAGTAGATGATGGACATGGATATTTGAATCTGAGCCACACTCTGGGGTGCCTTTTCTGGTTTTGTTTCTTTTTTTAATATCCAGGGTATGATTCCACTTATCTTAAAATAAGTAAGTCAGACAAGTGTCTCCTTAAAGATCATCTACTGAAGAACCTGAGGGTGGCCAGCTCTACCTTGTAGGCATCTGAATTAGGTGAAATTAATTCCTTCCCCACTGAACACCAGGTACATGGCACATAACTCCTGTGCTGGAGTGGGTGGTCTAGTCTTTCAGGCCCTGAGCTGAATTACAGAGTTGTTTGCAAGTGGTTTCCATGAGCTCCCTGTAGTTTCCTCTGCAGCCAAATGTTATCTTTTCATGCCTTAGATGGCGGTGGGACACTCCAGCCGTGACCATGTGCTTGTCTTTCTGCAGGAGATGTGTGTGATGTGTCCCACTTCTGCATTTTAGCAATCCAGCCACTGAGCCTGGGCACTGTTTTGCTCTCTGTGGGATGGCTGGTGCCACTGGGTTTGGAGTGTTGCCCCTTAACCCAGCTCTAGCAGGCTTGCAAAGGAAGGAGGGTGGTGTGGTGGTGAAAGCATCCCCACTGTGTGGCAGGAGATCTGAGCTTGACTCTTCACTCTGCCACAAAAAAATATCACTGTTGATCTTGGGTGCGTTTCTTACACTCTCTGCTCCACCACAGTTCCCCCATCTGTAAAAATGTGAAAGATTTTTACCTACCTGGCTGAAAACTGAGGACTTCATAACTGGAACTCGAGGAACCTAAGAGGGAAACTCTGGTCTGGATTTGCTCATGACAAAGCATCTACTAACATATTTTCAGCCAGTGCCTGGCAGAGCAGCAGTGTTCAGATTTCTGTTTAAATAAGCTCTTTCATCAGATGAAAGAACATACCAGGAACTGGTCAGCAATATTCTCTGCGGAGTGGCCCCTGGAAGGGGAGCGCAGGCCAGGGAGTTAATGGCTTCCAGGTAAGGAGAAGGTGCAGAGCTGCAATGAGATGGAGCTGGTAACAGAGGACTGATCCAGGGAGCTCCTCACTCCTGAGTAATCCCAGTTCCCAGCTGCTGGCCACCTCTGCAGGGCGAGGACAAGTGAATGCAGTTATTGCTCTTCACTCTGCTGGAGAATATTGAACAACAACCAGTGCCATAAAGCCTTTGACTTTAACTGGCATGAATCAAAGGCTTTGGTCAGGTTGGCCTTGGAATTGTTTAGGATGAAATTGATTCCTTTTAGCCTCCGAGAGGGTCCAATTTAAGCTGTTTAGCTGAGCAGTGTGGAAAATAGAGCAGTTTAGCTATTATGTGGTCAAGCTGGAGAGCAGACGCCATTTACCGATCCTGCTGGATCCACAACCTCACATCCTCTTGGAAACACCATTCTTATTCCACTTTCTATGGCTGTTGTTGTGGCCACCAGCAATGAAAATCCAGCCTGTTTTATCCATCATGTTTCTTGGCTTCCATATTTCTTGTGTGTCTTATTCACCCTTCAGTGTATTTGCTGCACATGTTCCACTACAAGCAGAAATGTGTGAGTTTTGAGACAGCAGGGCAGGAAATGCTTTTGGAAGGTGTCAATGGCCTTATAGTTTGTAAAGATAAATGTGGCCATAAAAGCTGTCATGAAAAGAAAAAAAAGCATTTCTGAGAGGCTGATTTCTTATGCTTTTAACCTTAGAGGTTTTTAGCCTGGCTACAGTTAGCATCTTGTTTTACTGCAGATGTGTAAAGATTATGTGAATATATACAATAACCTGTTTTCTGGACTGGACAGTCTCTTTGCCCATCCTACCTGAGGGATGGTTTCTTCCAGCAACACTGGAAATGACTGGTTTGTGGAGCCAGGACAGTCTGAAAAGAGAGGCCCATTTTTTTCCTAAGGTGCATTTTACATCAGTTCTCAGCTGCCGTGAAATTATAGAGAATATGAATTTGTGAGCTTTATACTGGCTGAGAATCTGACCTAAATTTTGGACAATGGATTATATAGACAAAGGAAAATGTTAATTTGGACTGCTTTCTGTAAGGAAAAGAACATTTATTTTCTTACAACATCCCTTGGGTGCTGTGGAGGTCCATGTAGGAGCAATGAGATAAAATTGAGAAAGGAAAATTCGGGGTGATTGCTAGCAAAGTGAAGTGTTCATCTTTCCCCATGAGGACATGATGATGATTTCTGCAACATGCAGAGCTAAAAGAAAAGAGATGGAAATGGTGAAGTTATAGAAAGGGCATCTTGATTCTATGGGCACTGGTTTCACTTGGGTATAAAATGAAGAACAGGAGAAAACAAGTAAAACACGAGTCTTTTTCCAGAAGAAAATAATCATGTCATGTGATCCTGAGGCTGGACTGCCAGCACTAATTGCTGCCTCAAAGGCATAAAACTCCCTGCTTTGAGCAACTGCCCTCCTTGACAGGATGAGGACTTCTCCTGCCTTACCAAAATGAGCAGGCTGGTTCCGTGGCAAGGAATTTTATACCAGGACTGGACAGAGTGGAGGGGAAGCATAACCTGGCAGACGAATCAGCCTGGGTGATCTTAGAGGCAGTTTCCATCCCTGTTTTTCCCATTTTGCTCCAGAGTGGTTTAACCTCAAAGCAGTCAGTATTTATCCAAACACTTCTATTCTGAAAAACCTTCTTCTGGTGAGTTTTCCTGCCCTCCCTTGTGCTGATGGTTGGAAGGGCTGTGAGGGCACCATTGTGTGCAATGTCTCCTTACTCTCACTTCTGGCACAACTCTTAGGAAGTGCACAACCATGCAAAGAAATAAAAATAAAAGGCCTTGTGGCAAGATACATCAGGTAAAGTCAGAGAGTCTACAGGAGGATCTACTTGAGGCTCTTCAGCCTTGGCATTGAGGCCAGAGCCTGTCCCTGTGGATGTTGCAGTACAGTGCCATGGCTCTCACCCCTGGGGCAGACCATGCCCCTGGCTAAATATGGGTGGCACGAGGGACATTGCCCTCTCCATGCCTCCTGCCCCTTCTGATGGAGGTGGGCTTTCCTCCACAGCCCAATACACTGTCCTGAAAGTCACAAGGAACACAAATGGATGTAGAATTTTCAAAACAATCACTTAATTTCCTGAAAAGATATACAAGCTTTTCTATTTAGACTGCTGGAGAATCTGGAAAAAAACCATGTTTGACTATTAATTCATACAGATGGAGTTAAAATTAGCAGTCTCTCCTGCAATAAAAAACTTTGTTAAAATCATCAACATGTTCAAGTACTCCCAACACTCATGTCTGCCTTTATTTAGTACAGGGTTGGGAAACATCAATTTAATCTCTGTCTCTGCCAAAGCAGGTCTCCAGTAGAGACTGATACTGCTGCACTTCATGATGCTTTGAACGAGCTGGGTGTGCCCATACCAGAGTCATCTCCAGCCTGGCAAAGGCACCTTGTCTGTCCCAATCACAAGCAGCTCTTTTTTCCAAGAATGATGGTTTGGTGCCATGGGGAATTGTCTCCTCCTTCCCAGAAACAATGACTTGTGTGAACAGCAGTCCACAGCCAAGGACGTGCTGTACCTAAATCTGGTTATGTGTCAGCTCTGTTGGAAGAGTTTTCACTTTATGAAATGGTTTATCTTATCAAAATGTAATTTAGGTGATGTTTAAAACAAGCTTCCATCTTGGTTGGGGCCTTTGATCTCAGTGGAACATGGTGACAATGGCATAGTGCTCTGAGGGATGAAGCTGCAGACAAATGATGGCCATGTTGGTTGGGCAGGTGCCAAGGAGTGGGTGACAGGGATGATGGGCCATGGAAAAAGAGCAGGGGTAGCCTAAATATGTGTATTTGTTTGGGAAAAAAAAAACCAAACTATGGAGGGAAAAACGGGTATTATTGATAAAACATTGACTGGGGACAAAGAGCTGGGTTAAATACCGCTGCTGGCACAGGCTTTGGGTGTGAGCCCAAGAATAACTCATGGGACCTCCTGCCCTGGTTCTCAGCCCATGAAATGGAGATGTGGCAGAGGACAACAACAGCCCCTTTCCTTTATCCTGGCTTTATGTGTGAAACCAGCAATCCTGGGGGAAGGGGCTGCACCAAGCACAATAGGGACTCGTTCCCTTTTCAGCATGGCTGTGCAGCAGACACAGGCTGTGCTATCCCAAGGCCCCTTTCAAGGTTATTTTGTTAAAACCAGTGTTTAATTCTAGGCTTTAGACACAGAAAATGAAAAGACACAACTCTTTCAAAGGTCAAGTTGCCCACCTGTCCCGGGCAGGCTGGGCTGGTGGTGTGCAGTGTATGGCCACGATGACTTTGCCTGAGGTCTGAGATGTGAGTTCAATGGCAATTTGCAGAGCAAAGCAGTAGCTTGATTGGCAAATCTCTAAAAGTTTGAGCACAGCAAAATCTAACCTTCCTTCTGGGACAGCATTCAATTCTAAGGCTAGGTCATTTTTATCCAGGACTTACTTTCATGAGAAATTCTCTCCTAATTGGGAAGATAACTTATACCTTGTGACATAATCAAAATGGAGAGGATGAGTTCTGATTCTAGATTTTCTATTTAATTTTGATTTTGTGTAATAGGAGCACTAAGGTTGAGACAAAAAATGGGTTCACTATTTTCCTCACTATGATTTTTTTCACCAGGAAAAATATTTGTTTTCTTTAGTTTTCAAATAGGAGCAGCTCACACAGTGAGAAAGAGTATTGTCTTCAAGTTTTGAAATAGAAAGGCTCCCAAAGAGGGTTTTTTATTATTATTTTTCTCCTTTTTCCTTAAATAATGTTACATTTTTGACATTAAGAGACTTAAAAAATACTTTTAGCAATTTGTTGCAATACATCTTTTTTCCTGGATTTGTGGGTTGGTCTATTGCATAGATTACAGAATTATAAAGAGCATGAGCTGTTCTAAACTACATTCTGTGGAAAAACTGTAGTAGTGTTTGGAAGAAAACCCATGAAAATGTAAAATAGTTCACTAATACTTATTTTAGAAATATTGATAATAGACAAAGCAAGTGTTACTCTCAGTTCACAACCTGAAGTAGCCTTTCTGAAAACTTGTAGGAGGATAAAAAGAAGATCATATGGAAGAAGAAAAAGGGAGTAACACAAGTAAAAAAAAATTGAGAAAACTTCAGAAAAACTTCAGTTAACCAAGATCAATGCACAAAGTCTAAAAAAGCACTGCTGCATATGGCTGATAAATTTCAATGTTATTTTGTTTCCATTTTGAAATATTATGGCGTTGTGCTAAGCAGAATTCCTGAGGCTGAAGGAAAACTCAGGTACTCCAAACAAATACCATTTGAAGTGAATGTTTTTTGGCAAGGTGTTTCACAGTATGCATTGAAAAATTCCATCCAAGATATTTTGATACCTTGTTTTAGGAAAAGAAAATGCTGAGGATTCAAAGTAAAATAAGACTGCGGGGGAAAGAAAATTAATCTGTTTTCTTGGAACATCTCTCAGAATGTTACAAATCCTGCAGAAATTTATGGGTAGCCAGAAGCATCAACTGAAGCCCTCACCATTCAGCAGCCTGTTACCAAAAGTGAACATGAGAGAACATTTCCATTTCATGGAATAGGTATGATGATTTTATGATCCAGAGAGGTCAAGCTCAGACTCGCTCCTTAGGAATGCTGCTCTCCAAACTTCCCCAAAAATCCTCAGCATCCGGCAGCACCTCATGTTTTGTAATATCTGCTCGTTAATCACCACCTTACGCTGTTAATTAATCCTGGCAACACCTTTGTCAGATGGAGAAAGTTAAGGCAAGATGAAGTTAAATTTCAGATCACGAAGGGATTCCTAGCTGGCTGTCAAGAAAACAACACAGAAACCATGGGCATTTCTAAACAATAGGCAAAGCTGGAATTCTAGAGGTATTTAGACACACACCACTAAAACCAGGAGATGATAAGGAGATGTTTCTATTTCTGCTGCAGTCAGCATTTTGAGCATTTTCTCTCTTCTGTACCACAGAAAAGATTTATATGTTTGTGGCAGGTATTACAGAGCTATAGGAAACACTGAAGCCCATTCAACACTTGGAATGAGCACACTGAAAGTTGTCACACATTATCTGGGATTAGAGCTGAGTATTTCTAGCCAGACCCTCCACTACTGAAAGTTAATGGGTGAAACTTGATTTTATAGGCTGGCAAGGTGCCAGTGTACCTCAGCTGGAGGTCAGGAATACCATCCTGCTTCCTGGCTAGGCAGAGGCAGGGTGGGAGAATTTCAAGGCTGCTTCATCCTTCATTTTGGGTAACAAGCTGTGATTGGTTTTTAGAGCTGGGGGGAAAAAATGAGAAAAAGAACATTATTTCTTCCAATTCACTGATTTAGAGGAGTTTATGGAAAGAGCTGTAGAAGCCCCAGATGATCAAAAGGTCTGGCATGGCTGAGAGAATCTCCTCCCCTCCTGCAGACTTGGGCTGGATACAAGGAATGGCTGTGGACACATCAGAGGTACACAGTCATGTCTGCATGCTTGTAGGATGTTTTAATTTTTATTTTAAAAAGAAACTCAGATTAGTTCAAATTAATAGTTCCCAAAGGTGCCTATTTTCTCCAATGGCTGAGACAGACTAAAGGCTGACCTGAGTTCAATGGGATGAAACCCAGCCCAGCTGCTTCCTCAGGTTCTGCTTCAGGGGCTTGTTCCTCTGTGAGTTACTGACCTTCAATCAGCTCTGCTGGTCCAGCCTTAGGGTGACTTCGCCTGATTCTGCAGCAAAAGAAGAAATGAGGTTTATTTCCCAGCTGTAGACAACTTCCTCCTCACCTTGTCTGCAAATAGGAAGTGACAGGTCATAAGGCTCCTCCCTGGGGTCCTGTGAGACCACCAGGTGTGGGGGCTGCCATCAGCATTGTGCCTGCAGGGATGGCATCGAACCTGATGGGGATGCAGCTGCAGCAGAGGCATTTCTTGCCCAGGTACCAGCTCCACACAAATCCTCCCATTTCTGTGTCACTCCAGGACCAGGAGAAGGCCTTGAAAAATGAAGCTGCCAGCATGAAAGCAGCAGGGGAAGGCTCCCAAGGACCTTTCTGGAAAGCTGAAAACAGGAAATGTTTAATCAAGCTCTGAGGGGAAAAAAAAATACTTAAAAAAAAAAAAAAAAAGAAGAAAAAAGTCTCTTTCTGAGCAGCCAGGATGTTTGTGAAATCCCTGCTCCGTTTATTATGATGCTGAGTTTCAGCTGGGTGTTTTATTAAAGGCAGCTGGGACACATTACTTGCGCATTAACACTGAGCCAGCTTTCATTTTAAAACTCACCCGTTGCTGGGAGCTCTCCTTTAATGCCTTCCTGCTGCTGCCAGCTCCATAATCCACACCAGCAGCCGCAGGGGAAGATCACCTCGCCTCACCATGCTTCTTATTTCCTGAGAAAGGCCTAATAAAAACCAGCCTGGCTGCTCAGGAGCAGGACTGTCCCTGTCGTGGCCGTGTCCCCGAGGTGGAGCAGAGCGAGAGGTCGGCGGTGCATCTGCCAGGAGGACACCTGCTCGTGGAGCAAACCCCCTGACACTCATGTGCAGCTCTCTCTTAATTGCTTTCCAGGGACGTGTTAGGGCTTTTTGCAATGTAAATGCTGTTTCAGTACATCACAAATCACTGATGATGGCTCCAGTGGATCAGGCTGGCTTGGAGGGTGATGGAGAAGGAGCTGCAGAGGTTTGTCCGTGCAGCGTGGCAAGAGGGGTGCTGGGGCTTGGCAACCACAGTCTCTGTCCTCCAGCACACAGGGCCAAAATGTTCTTCTCAGGGATCTGAGAAGTTACTGAAGACCCTCACCCCCAGATTGCTCTGTTTAAAGAAACACTGATGTGCAGATGGAAGGAGGGAATTATCTCTCTTGTGCCCCCAGCCCTGTAGTTTGGGGCATCAGAAGCTGTCTGGGCCCTGCCTTCCATCCTGGTCCTGGCCCTGAGCATGGCTCTGAATGCCCTCTGGGAACCCAAGTGTAAAATGCTGGTGTGAATTCAGGTCACAGTTTTGGGAGGGGGTCAAAGGAGTGATGTTCCCACAGCCCTTCTTAGCTGGGTGTCAGAACACGGCTGGTGCCATCACACAGCACGTTGGGTGGTGCACGTGTGTGGTTTTTAGCAGGTGTATTCCCTAACTAGTTTGGAACTCACAAGCCAACTTCAACTAAACATAACTGAAAGGCAGAAATTTCAAATGTATTGAGCCCTCACAACTGTGAATAAGCTGAGGGGTGGAGAAGAGTAGTTTTGTTATTGCCCTTGCTGATAGGCTGCACTGGGAGCTCAGGCTTCATTAGGCACTTGAGAACCCACACAAGCATGCTCCATTACGTGGTTTAAGTGCAGAGGACAGTTCCATTCCTGCTTTATGCCTTATTAGCATTCACCCTTCTCCCATGTCCAGGAATAACCCTTTTTTCTTTCATGTGGGACTAGCCTATGGAGCAAACTGCCCTGAGGATGTGTTTCTTCCCAACTTACCTTAGCTGATACTCAGTTGATACCATATCATTTCTTAGCAATGCTAGATGCCTCCTCATGCCATAAAATTATCAGAATCCTTTCCCCCCCCTCAAATCTCTTTGTGCTTTAACTTGTAAAATCACACAACAGGTTCCTCAGATTACTAGCATCCATACAGAAAAAGGAGGAATTTCTTCCTGTAAAGGCCTTTGTTTTGTCTTATTCTCATGCATTTGCACTTCTAGAGAGGATAAGTGTCTGTACTATTCTTTATTTTGTACCACATTTCTTTATGCTTTGTCTCCACAGAAAAAGGGCTTTAAATTTAGTGCAGCAAAACTCTACAGAGGGGCTGGATGCCTGGAAAAGCCAGAGGTACTCATCAGAGCCCTCCACAAATTATGCTTTGGAGAGAAACCACGGAATACTGCAAAATGTTTATTAGGTTCATTAAATATTAGGCTTAGTAGTGTAGAGCTATAAGCCAAAATGTGGCTGATATGCATACAGAGACTCAGAAAGAGATGTTTGTATGTGTGTAGCTGTCTAATATTTCAAAAAACTTTCCTCACCAGGTCAAAAATCATGGCTTGAGAATCCTTATGAACAATTTTGGTTTCACTGGATTGGCACTGCTCAAAGGGAAACTGTCTCTGTGGAAAATTTTTGAGGGTCCCCAAAGACTTTGACATGGAGCAAGATGGAAGAGGAAGGAGGTGTGCTCCCAGCCCTCCCAGGGGGGCAGCTGAGGATGTATGTGTTCCTTCTCAGAGGCCACTGGGGAGTTGACCTGAGCTTTCATGAAATGTCTAGCCAGCTCTGGGAAATGCACAGAGGTGAAGGAGCTGCCCTGTAGAGTTTCTTTTGGGTTAAAATTTCCCTTTGCTTTGGGTGCTGCTCAGGCAAAGGAGTAGGTTATGCCACGAACATCAGCTTTCATCCAGAGGGGCTCTCTTTTGCAATATTCCTTTAATTCCAATGCCTTGAAACACCTTGTCTTCCTCAGCTCCTCCATTACAATGTCATAATACTCATCTGAATAAACATGAACATGCTATTTTATACCATGTCCCCTGTGTTAGTAGGGAATTAATTACTGGAGTTCGGTGTAGGAAGGAGCTCTGCACTTCATTCATTGCAGTTTGCTGTAATGAATTCAAGAGCAATTGTGTCAGGCCCTGGGCTCGAGTAAATCTACATAACTTCACTAGACCAGGTGATGATCTGCCCTATTATTTTCCTTACAGTGCTGCAATTTGCCTGGGACACTTGGTTTAACATTTACATCCTGAGTCTTGCAAAAAGTGCCAGGGGAAATTTATAACCACAAGTTAATTAACCATGAATCAGTTAATATTTGGGCATGTGAAGTGCTATATACATGCAAGGGATTAAGCTGTCAGAGGGAACTATGCTTTTAAATCTCTTAGGAGAGTTGTCACTTCTGGCAACCTTCTGGTCTCCAAGTTAATGCTGTGCAGGGCAACTGCAGGAGCATTGATTCAGGGACAAGGTTCCTCTTGCTATTTTTTACATTTTGTGGGGTTTACTCTATAAAATTCCCACCCAAATAATACTCCCCCTCTAACCTTGGGAACCTACCCAAGGCTTTGGTTATGGGAAAAATTGGTGCACAGTTTGCTGGGTGAGATTCACACTCCTGTGCTGTACAGTTCACAGTGTGTCCTGTTGGGTCTGGCAGACAGACAGACAGACACCTGTAAGGTCTGCACAGCCCCTGGTGTCTGCAGGGATGTTGGCAGCTACTGAGAGATGAGCTCTGCACAGCAGCAAGGATTCAGTGGTGAATTTAAGGACCCATCTGCTGTTGCTGCCCTTCCTGGCCAGTTTTGCTGGAGGATTTATACTCTAATCAATCCCACATTCCATTTTTTCCTGAGCAGTGCTGTGAGGAGTTAGTACAGTGACCATTTGACACTGCCTCTGTCCCTGCTGGCATGCTTTGGCCTGGCTCAGAGATGCTCCAGAGGTGAGCAGAGGTGAGCATCTGCACATTAAAGCCAATTCCTTACACCCCTTGCTGCCAGGATCTTTGTGTTGGGCAGCTGGGTGGATGGAGAGGGTCAGAGATGTTAGTTTTGTGTCTGGCTGACAATCCTTACTTGGATTTGGGCAGCACTAGCTATTCGGATAATATTGATATGCCTTGTCATCAGGGCAAAGAAGGAAAAGGCTAGGAATAAAGTAGAAGGGTTTTTTCTAATCTGGTTCCTGGTGATGGAGCCTGGCTCAATGGTGCTGTTTGCAGAACTGTGACTGTGGTCACTGAGCAGGAGGAGGAGAGGCATATCAGAATAAGTTGATAAGCAATAAAAGAATCAGGGAATGGTTTGGATCAGAAGGAACCTTCAAGATCATCCAATTCCACCCCTCTGCCATGGGCAGGGACACCTTCCACTAGACCAGGTTGCTCAAAGCCCCATTCAACCTGTCCTTGAGTCTTTGCAGGGGCAGGACATCCACAGCAAACTTCAGCAGCTGCGGGTCTCTCACCCTCTCCAGGGAAAGGCTGTCCTGTGAAAGCCACTGAATGAAGCAGCCACTGCTGCTGCTGTGAGGCATTTCAGCTCCTTGCTGGGACAGGGTCAGCCCGCTGGCCCAGAGGCTGCAGGTGACCTGCTGGGGCCAGGAAGGGATTAGGAGCTGGGGCCAGCAGCGCTGGTGGCTGTGCCCCGCGGCGGGGCCGGAGGAGGTGACATTGCCTGGCTGTGGCCAGCAGCACCAGTGGCACTGCAGGACCTCAGCAGCAGCAGCAGCAGCCAGCCCCGGGCTTTGGCAGGCTCGGCTGAGCTTTAGGATGTTGATGTAGCTGCTTCAAGCTCCCCGAGGTGGCAACAACTGCGTTTCACACAGCTTCAAAGAGCCAGGTTTGATATAACAAACTCATTTCTTTTCTGCCTACTTGAAGCTGATGAATGTCCTGTGCGAGCAGCGGCTGCTGACAAATAGTGACAGTTGGCATGAAGAAAATGAGCATGAATGGAGCGTTAATAAAGCTCTGCTAGACACATTTAAAGCAGGCACTTTCCCAGAGCTGAGAGCTGACTTTAAGCCACTGGAGTTGCGTAGCCAAAGGAAGGGATGGAGCTGAACTTCCCTGTCTGTGATAACCCTTTCTAAAATACTTGGAGAAATTATGTCTGCATAATGATGTGCCATTATTCAGGGCTCTTGCTATCAGTTTTCTCTGCTCTGCAGGTCAAATTCACAAGCCTTATAACATTTTTATGGGCAGAGAAGCAGAATAATATTAAGAAGCAGAATAATATTAAGTATTTTTTGCTAGGGGATGGTTTTGCAGTTATATACAGGTAGGCAAATGCCTTGGGTAATCTCATGACACCCCCCATACCCATTCACCAGTACAACTATTAACTATGTTTCCTGTGTTACTCACTCTTTTGGGGCCCAGTCAGGCTGGTTTTACCACAGGGAATAGCAATTAATGTTTCCTCCCAGGCTAAAGAGTAGATTTATCCCTGTTCTCCTCCAAGGAACTACATGAAACATTAACATCTCAGAGACTACTTGAGAACTATCAGGTGTTATTTATAATGCAGCCATTTTAGCAGAAACTGCAGGATTTTGGCTTTAGGAGGCTGATTTCTGAGGCTGTTTGAAGACTTGGGCAATGCAAAAAAATACACAACCGGTAAAACATAAGGCCAGATGTTGCCCTGTTTGTCTGCATGACACTGACATCTGAGGACTGCTCCCAGGGCAAGAGGCTGCTCCAAGAGCAGGGCTGGAAATGCCCAGCTCTTGACAAAGGACTTGGGAAAGAAATACAGAGGTGGCAACTTCCTGCATCTTCCCCAGTCACTCTCCAGTGTATGTCTGCAAATCCAGACAGAAAGTCTTGTAGGGAGAACAGGCTGCCATTTATCTTATTCCTCAAAATATTTACTCTACTCCAGCACCTAACAGACCATCTTATCCTGCAGTGGATGGGAATGGATGAGCTGAGCTCTTGACATGACCACAGAGTGGATGTTTTTCTGCAAGCATAAGAACAGCACACAGCAAGGGACATGGATGGATGGATGGATATCCACTTGGTTTTCCCCAAAACAAAACAGTTATTAATGATTCTGCAAACTTCCCTCAACACTGATTTCCTGTTTTGTGCAATAGGTGAAGAATATCAGTACTTTGTGGACTTCAGGGCTCATTTTTTGTCCCCAATGGACCAGATACCTAGAACATCTTTGTGATCGGATACAATCCAAGATGTTCACTTCTCATTCCAACACATTGTTTCTAACATTTTGACTCCCTTGATTCTAAATCTCTCAGCTGCCAAGAACTTGGAATTTCACCCAACCCAATGTAGGAGCTGGTTTGGCATTCCCTTACCCCACACCCGTCAGGGGCAGCCTTGCTGGAAGAAAGTTGCATCAATATGAGATAAGGATCAGATCAGCTCAAGGCAATTTCCCTGGAAAAAACCCAAACAAGCAAACAGCAAAAAGAAAACATTATGGAGTTAGCTCTAGGATGAGTGTAACACTTGATTGGCAGAAGTCTCTGGCTACATAAGGCTTTGGGATATGCTGCCTTCATTAGTGTGACTGATAGAACTGCAGAGAAATCTCATATAGAGCCATGAGGCCCAAGCAGGCCATTAACACAATTCCACTGCATTTTTCTTAAACTCATTAGGCTGCATTGTTGTGGAGGCCCATTTTTTTTCTCCTTTTTGTGGATTCATTTCTCAGGGAGTGATTTTGCAGGAGCACCTTCTGATTTAGCTCAGCATAACACAAAGTCAGCCTGTGGTCTCCTGAAGGAACATTTTAATTTCCCTTGCTGTCTGTCCCCTCATGCTCAGTCTGTTGGCAGCTCAGAGCATGCACATGTACATTTCTTACGAGATCCCTGATGACCACAGGCAAAACGTCCTGGGAGATGCTGGAAATACATGTGCTAGATGGAAACTGTATCTTACCCAGGTGCACAGCTCTTGAGAAGCTTGAGCCTCTGAGGAGCTGAAAAACTATTTCCTGTGTGGGAGGAAAAGGTTTTGCAAAGGTTGTCAAGTGGGAACAGAAATGCTTAAAACATAGGCAAGAGGTAGGTATAATTTGCCTGTTGTCCCTTAGGCTGTTGGGTTTTACAGGGGTGTTCATATAAAAACCAATTAAAAATTCATCTTCCACAATAAAATGAAAGGGGCATTTAAAAACCACCCAAATAAACCCCAACCATGAGAAACTATCTACATAGGAAATTTGCTTTATTATTGCAGCAGTGGCTAACCATGCCAGATACAGTTTAGCCCCTGCTGTGCTGGGCACTGCATGGGGAGATTGACAGCCAAAACTCAGTACAAGGAACATGCAACCTTCACAGCCAGAACACCACACTGCACATTTTCCAGCTAATTTTCTCACATGAAAGGTGTAGCCTCAAAATATGAAGCAACTCAGTGACACAAAACCAAAAGGCCATGCTAAAATCAGTAATTAAATACCACTGTACTGAATTCTAGTACAGCAATGGTTTGCAGTGGCTCAGGCACTTCACAGTGATCAACAGCTCCTGTAAACGTTTCCAAATAAAAATATGACCTGCACAGAGACCTCCCCACTTCCCTGTGATAACTCCTCCATGAAACCATACCTACATCACTCGAGGGTGGGTGGGTGGGTTGTTCAGTTTTTGCAATCAGGAGCTGCTACAGCCTCCCCCAAGCACACACCTGCCTTCAATTCCTTTCTGAATGCAGCTCAGCTGTTTCTTCACTCAGGTGTTCTCTGCTTGTTAGCAACAGCAGCTCCTCTGTCTGCTGCTGGCATCATCTTGTTCCTTCTCTCCAGAGCAGCAACAGCTGTTTCCTCTACATGTGTGAAAGTCTTTACACTACCCAAGAACTGCTAAATACCTCTAATTGCCTGTGTAATAGTCTCGGAGTGAAGGACATGAGCTGGATAATTCCCATCTGTGGATGCAAGCTCTCACTTCCACTCTGAGGAAGCACAGAGTGAGTCGTGGTAAAAAAGAGGTTGTGAGTTGTTGGGAGAGATGCTCCCCTCAGGCTTGGTGTCTTACTGATCAGGGGAAGAGTACACAAAAATGGCAAATGTAATGTTGAATCTTGAAAATATTTCCCTTCCTATCACTGATTTGCAGCTGAACTGCAAATTCCTTTTGTATTTAATAGCTCTGTGTTGCTTCCTCTTCCATGAATTTACCTAGTGACTTCTTTGAACCCAGGCAAGTGTCTGCTGTCTGGAGCTCCCAGTGTCAAGGAGTCCCAAAGTTTAACAAAGAAGACTTTTCTTGTGTTAGAACCTGATATTTTTGTGTGGTGATTAATTGTTCTTCTATTAGGAGGGTGTCTACTTATTGTGGACCCTCCATATACCATTCTTGAGCTCAGATGTTTCCAGCACCTCCTGACTTGTCTCTTGTATCAGTAGCTGTGGAAACTCAGATCAATTCAATTGTCCCACTTCTCTGAACTGCACGAGGTCAGAACCATTACTTTTTATTTTCCTTGGTTTTTTCCTCCTAAAATGTTTCTTTTTTTTTTTTTAAATTATTAACATGCTAATACTCAATTAAATTCCTAAAAATTTAGATAAGCCCCTATGTTATAACTCTCTTAATCCTTTTCTATACTTTGCCTTCCTCTTCCAGCCTCCCGAGGGTCTTGACTTGCAGTTTGAGAAACTACTGCCCAGCATTTGAGACAGTAGGCAGTATCCTTAAATTGCCTTTTATAAGATTGAAACTTTTATTTATGATCAGTTTGTGGTTTGAAAAGGAACTGTACATCTCTTCAGCAGCTCTTTCACAGCTCATAGAGCAGCATATCAGCATCAGTGGGCTGAAGTTTACCGAGTCTTAGGAGATCAGTGAGTCTTAGTTGTGCTTCAAGCCTTGCCATCTCACTGAGATGTTGATGTTTCTGCATTTAAAAGAGCCAGGAAAAGCTCAGTTTCATGTTTTCCTTGTCTTTGATCTTGATCTAATACTTATCCAGGTTTTAGAGATTTGGAAACAGATACAGAGACTTGGGCTGTATCAGAGGACAAATCTTGGTCAGAAACTGAGTTCTGCTTTCCCCTTCCTTATGCTTCAAACCAAGCTTGGACCTTCCCGAAGGTTAAGAAACAGTTTGCAAATTGTTAACGGAGGAGTGTTGATTAATGTTGCATTTTACAGAGGAACTGGAAGCAAGGTTGTTTCCATGCACAATTTAACAAGTAGGTGAAGGCAAAAGGAAACTGCACACCATCCATCTTGGGTCCTAGAAGTCTTAAATGCTCCCGAAAGCAGAGGAATCTTGCAGTGTCACAGCCCGCATTAGGATTTCTATTTTATGCCTCAAAGCCTGGCATTTCTTTTTGGGAGTAATGACATACCTAATACACAGCAGAGGAAATCATTGTCAGGTAATCCAGCTTTGAAGCTGAACAAACAGTGAGAGCAGCATCAGATGCTTTGAATAACAGAATACTCATACCAAGGAGTGCCAATGGAAACACTCTCCTTCTGCAGGTCTGTTCATTGCTATTTGTTCAGAATAGACTGTGAATAAACAGTAGAAAGCTAAAAGGCATTAAACTTTGGTAACGACAGACAGCACAGATAGGATGTACAAGTTTGAATTCCTCCGTAGCCACATGAAGCAGGAGCAATTAGAACTGGCTGGACAATTGCCAGCAGCATGAGAAATAAAATCCTGTTACAGTGCAAGCACTTAAGTCACACCAGTAATTTTAAAAGTCATGTGCTGGAGAAAGGACTGGCTTCTCAGATTTTCAAAATGAACCTCCAGCAGAATAACACATGATTTTTTTTTTGTTCACAAATGATGTTTTGGTTTGGAATTTAATGCTATGAACTTGAAAATGAAAAAAATCCCAACCAACTGACACCATGTAATCAATCCTAAATGCTATTTCTTCCATCAAAGAAGATTTCTCCATTTACTGAGTGGTGGAAAAGGAGGGAGTGTTTTAATGTGGCATGAAGACAGATGTCAGCCTCTCAAAAAAGATTAATCCCTACTGTCAGTAGTACCCAGGCCAGGCAGCAACCTCTGGCTCCAGAGAAATTCAGTGCAGACAGTTTTGCATCTGTAACATTTAGGGCAGCTTCTGGAGCAAAGTGTCTGGGTCCATACTATATGTCCAGGCACAGAAATCTTCGTTTGTATTGTGGAGGGAGGTGTCTCTGGCTGCACAGGGTGCAGTATTGGATGTGACCAGGGCCTTGTGGCCATCCATAATCAACTGCCGCAGTTCAAGACTCACAGGAAACTTTAATTCTCTCTTTAGATGGCAGATCTTGTTGCACAGGGGATGTGCCCTGGGAGGTTTCTGGCTGCATCGCCTCTGATCAGATCTGAGCCCATCATTTCTGAGCTAATTACAGATACATTGTACAGTGGGAAAAGACCTTTAGTTGTTCAGAATACTGACTGCCTCTCCAACTTATTTTCCTGGTGATCAAAAGTTTCTGGAAAATACAACCAGATGTCAGGCTTGTCTGTTACAAGAAACGGATTTCAGTCTTGTCTTTTTACCTAGAACTCTTGCACGGAAGCACACAGCCAATAGCCAAGGAAAGAAAGGGGTTGCATGATGAGATGATTCTTCTGTTCTGCAGACAAACCAAAATACTGATATTCATTTAACTGACTTGAATGAAATTTTAATTTTGGCTTTAAAAGAGATTGTGACAAAGCACTTGCCTTGGTTTGCATGTAATGTTATGGTTTAGGATTTAAAATATCTTAAGAATTATCTAAATGTAGCTAAAGAGTGAGAATGATTTAATTTCAGTTAATCTGTTTAAAGTGAGAATAACTTAATTTAACTAAATTTCTTTGAAGACAAGCCCTTTTCATATTCCATCTAAAGTTAGGCAGCTCCAGAGGATAAATCACCCCATCTGTTGCAAAGCATTGAAAGCAAAACTGTAAAAAGGTTTCCTTTGAAAGCATCAAAATAAAGTATTTCTGTGTTTAGCCCAGATTTTTAATAGCTCTGTGAAAGCAACACACTGAAAAAAAAGTTAGTCCCAAATTAGCTGGTTGATTGGAATCAGCACTTTTAATTAAAAACATTCCTATGGAAACCCCTTCCTTGTCAGCAGTTCAGAGCTGTTTCCAGCAGCTGAAAACTCAGGCATTGTGGACACTGGAGCTGCAGGAGCAGTGTGGATGGTGAGTTTGTGCACACAAATGCAGCCTTGCATGCTGCCCCAGCGGGGCATTTCCTGTGATGATGCGTGTGCGTGCAGCAGTACTGCCTGCTGTGCCTCCCTCTGCCATGGGATGAGCCCAAAAAACGTGCCACTCTGCAAAATAACTTAGCTTTGTGCTTGTATCCCTGTTTTTGAGCCCTCTGGATTGCTGATCAGGTCGTGCTTGCAAGCTTTGATCTGCAAGACTGGGGGCCAGAGATGCGGGCCTCTGGTGGAAGCCGGGATCCTCGCTTAATCGGCCGAGTCAAAGAGCTGATGTTTGGGAAGAATGCCAGTTGTGACAAAACATAATGAAATGATGAGAATTGGCACCACTACAGTGCAGTGTGCTGCTTGTTCCTGACAGCAATCCTGAAAGTCATTTATACGTGGAAAGTACACACAAAAGCCATAATTAGACCATATGGATGAGCGGTTCCTCTGGTGCTGCTCTGCCGAGCTGTAGAACTTTTCTCTTGCAGCAGAAGAGTGGAAGGGTCAGATCCAACCTCTGGAGGATTTCCACTTTTAAAATTTTTTGTAAGAATTATCTCTTATGTCACTATGGAAACCTCCCATTATTGGCTTTCTGGGGGAAAAAAAAAGTCTGTATCTTTGATCTTAACCACAGCCCACATGGTCTGTAAAACCTGGAAAGCTGCAGTGCTGGGATTCAGTATCCCAGAACAGAACAGCCATTCTTAATATGTCTCTATTTTTAACATCCTTGTCTTGGGCAGGGTACAACACTCCAATGGCTCAAATGCAACTTGGTGCAGAGGAAAATACATATATTTTTGCTTAACAGGCACTGAATAAGAACATAAACAATTTAGGGAGCTAAATGGGGTGGAAAGCTCACGTGTAAAGGGAAGATCTGGGAGTCACCCCCCTCCCCCCAATGACATTCACTGTGTTACTGCTCAGAGAAGGGCAAGTGCTGTAAAGGGAAATAATGCCAGCTGTCTGTTTCAGGTGAAATGTGGGACATTTCCAGTTCTCCCTGCTCTGGATGCAACTCTGGGAAACATTTCTGCAGTCAGCGGGGTTTTATCAGCAGAGACATGGTGGAGGTGAAGGGAACTGACCCTTTGAATTTCATATCTGTTTTGTAGAGCACTAAAAACAGATATAAAGCCAGTGAGAGATCTCACCACCTCAGACCTTGCTGCACTGGGGTCAGAAAAAAAAAGGAAAGGGATTTTGTTTGCCAAAAACCCTGAATTTTGTGCATGTTCTGGTTTCACGGCCATTATGATTGTGTCAACATCAGCAACCAGCCCTAGGAAATGCTTATGTCTTAATTTTTCAGGGCCTGAGCTTCTCATACTCAACAAATTATGTTATTCACAGAGCAGTTCAGTAAGGGAAAGGGTCACAACATTAATTTCTAAAGGCTACAAAGGGTGATGGTGAATGGATGATGGTGTCCCTCAGTTATCCAGTAAATTTTTAGTACAGTTGGTATTGATTCACACCTGTTGGTTTCCATTTCAATGCCTAAATCATGAGAATGAACTTTATTTACCTGTCTTTTATTTCCTGACCCTTTTAAACTCTTCATTTACCTGCTTTTCTCACCATTTTGCACAACAAAAATGATTCCTTTTCAGTCAGAGAAAAATCTATGGGTGTGACAGCTGGTTACAAGATTTCCAATTTCCAAATATCGGTAACTTTTATCACTGGAATTTTAAATTTCCTTCCAAGAAAACGCAGGAAACTGTGCATTTTTTCACTGAATTCCTCCCCATTTTTGACCAGCTATGTACAGGATGTGGTTGGGGTACAAGACAGAGAAATGTCAGTACCATTTCAAGGGAAATCTTTGATATCAGCCTACAAAAGGGAGGCAGATGGGACTTCATACTCTTGCAGGAGCAAAGCTGCAGATTTATTTATTTATTTACATTTCTGTAGTGTAGATCAAATTGAAGAAGGTCTATGCTAAACATGGGCCACCTCATGCCTTCATCTGGACTCTAGAGAGATAGTCCCGGCTCAGAAGTTGCAGTGGAAATGTCTTGTTGACATTTTTCATTCCTTTCAGCATTTTACAGGACAGGCCATTGGTTTTCAACCAGTGAGCAAGCGTCACTTGTCTGCCTGAGCATCAGAAAAATGAGCGTCAGAGAGGCCAGAAGGCCCCAGCATTTATTGGTGTGGCTGGCATCTTGATTTTGATGCCTCACGTGTTTTTATGGTGATGGGTGGGGAGGGAGCCTCTCCTGCCTTGTGGGAAGCCAATCTGAAGCGAGGGAGGAGGAGGAAAGCTCCATCATCCAGTGCTGTGCAAGCCACAGCTCCTGTGAGGTGCCAAAGCAGCCATTGCTCTGCTCGTGACGGGCAGAAGCAGTGCTGGGTTTATCAAATTACAGCTGGGTACAGCTCTTCAAAGGCATCCCTGTGGCACGTCACAGCAGCACCACGATCAGCCATGATTTATGAGTGTCTGGCAGCTTCTCTGCCAGATGTGCCTGCCCGTTGTTTTCCGCGGGAGCTGGAAGCCGTCCATCCCGAAGCCGACCCACGCAGAGAGGGAGTGTGCAGAGGAGACAAGCTCTTGGAAAGGGAAACCAGGCATTTTGGAAATGGCAGAGCCCCTGGGCACTGCTCAGGTGTCTCACCTGCCTGTATTGAGCTGCATCTGCTCTTTACAAGCTGCAGGTTTCACTGATGCGTAGACGGATGTTGTGAAAGGCGGTTGCGGCTGGGATTTGCTGGGGCTTGCAGGTGGTAGTAAAATTTTGGAGAGCTGACAGCAAGTGATGTTCTAGTTCAAAATCTCAGAGACATAACTGTGATTATTATGGGGATATAAAACGCTCAAGGTCTGTTGAAGCTGGTGGAAAGGTTCCCATTTGTATCTTGGGGACAGAAATGAAATGGGATTCAGTGATTCCTGGTAACATTTGTTGGCTGGAAGGAGCCACACATGTAATTAATTCTGCATTCATTTGAAATGCTGGTGGGGGAATCCAATTCACCTGCCTAAGGCATGTTGAGGAATAATCCTCCTACACTGGGTGAAAATGTCTCTGCATAGTTAGTGAAACTAGTTCCTACTCTTGGGCAGACCCTCACATTGTAGAATTCCCAAGTACCTTCCTCTCTCTCCCCATGGGAGATGCACCATCACTTGCTTTAGGAAGCCTGACCCTAAATGTACAGCTGCTAAGGGAAGCAGAATCCATTTCCCCCAAATTTCCCCCATTCCTCTGGTTTGGGGCTACTGGCTTCAGCTAAGTTTTATCAGCCTGTCATGGAAGTGACTCTGCTGAAGCCGATCCTAAAGCAGTGATGCAGGAATTTGGAATCAGAGATAATGAAGTCACAGGGAAAAGGTTGTTGGAAGCAATCTGATCCTGAAAGGAGATTTACAAACATGACTTGCTAGCCTTCTGGATCTTTTGTTTCTTTGGTTTGCTGAAAGGATGATATAAACAGAAGAAAAATGTAAATGGGAGTGTACTCTGGAGAGAGCATTGCCTGGGGAGGGTGTAGGGCAGCAGGGGACGTGCTGCTTTGATGGGTATTTAATACTCTTCAATAGAAATCAGCAGAGAGGCCAGGAGAACCTTCCCTTCGTGTTCCCAGGCTGTGAACTGATGAGAGACTGTCATCACAGATCACTCCCTTGCTAAGGCCAGTGCCATCTCCAGGCACAAATCCCAAGAGATCCAGGGTCTCCAGCCTCTGGGGGAGAGGCAAGGCAGGTCTGACAGCTCATGCTTTAGTGATTTTTAGGAGGGCTCAGTCTAAAGGCACAGAATAGCTGGTTTTAGACAACAGTGGACTCTACCACACAGCTTGATGGGCTAATTGAAAATAAATGAGTTTGGAGGCAGACCAATTCTTGTCAGTGGCTGGCTGCAGACCCCTTTCTAAATGCAATTTCTTGGACAGGTAGGCCACAGAGGAGTCTCACCTGTGACTTCTCATGACTGTGTATCTGGCTTTCCTTTATATGGGGGCAAGAAATCTGGGAAGCAAATGATAGCTGGAGATGTGAACTTCCAGGAATAGTAAATTTTATCCATTTCACACTCAAATCACTTTAAATCCAGATGGTGGTTAAATGACCTTCCTCTAGTAATTTGTCATCAGCAAATTAGAAAGGTGGCAAAATCCACAAACCCATCAAGATTTATCATAGCTGAAGTGTGAAGAATTTGCAGAATCTGTAAGGAGGATGCTGCTTACATCCCTTCCATTGGCCAAAGAGAACTCACTTTGCAAGGATATATATTATTTATTATTTAAAAAATATTTTAGATACAGTCTGATTGGTGGGATAAAGGGCTTTCACCCTGGTTAATTTTACTGTCCTCTGTCCTCATAACTGGATTTTTATCATGGGCACTTGCAATACTACTTAAATGCTGGCAAAAGCAATAGAAATTACCTCCTTTGAGTAACTGAGGGCCACATTCTGATGTGTACTGAATGCGTGTGGAAGTCATGGGAAATTTTGCCTTGGCTCCATGGAAATGAATGTGGTAGCCCCCAAATAAGACACCCTGCCTGACCTCTGGCTGCCCTGTGGAGAGGGATGACCCCCTGGCAGAGTTATATTGTGAAACAGCATGGGGATTGGTGGAAATGTTAGCTAGAGACTGTGGGAATGTAGATTTGGGGACTCACATTAGACTTCTGGGGTAAAATGCAGAGAATTCACAAATGAGAAATATTTGGGGAAAATCTAAGCCATGAAATCTCCAGCTCTAACTGTGGCTCTTGTTCCCAGGTGTGAGGCACACAGAGACCAGTTCCAGCTCTTCTTTCTTCCTGGGTCCAAGTCTTCAAGTGATGAAGGTCAAAAGACTTTAAAAAGTGTGCTTTTAAAGTGGTTTTCTCTCTTGCTTTATGAAAGGCTATTGCTGGATACCCAGAGGCCACACCTTAGGATGGATCTGTCCCTGTGAAGCCAAACACATGAGATCCTGGCAAAGGTAGAGTGGATGTGGAGAGATAGGAGGAAAAGAATTTCAGCCTTTGGTCCTGGAGCAGTGTTAAAAGACTAGCTGAGATCTGGGCTGATGGTGATTGCCCCAGCCAAACCATGCAGCAGCAAGCACAGTATAGAAAATAGATGATGATGATGATGATGATGATGAGGGTCCCAGAGGACCCATCTGCTTTTGGAGACAAATTTAGAAATTGCAGACCTGAGACTGTGAGATCCTTCCCTCAGTATCTGTGTACCTGTGGGCAATTTTTGTCCCCATGTGAAAACAAGCACAGCTCACACTAAAATATAAATGCACCCACACACCCACAGAGGGAAACCTGCTGATCTGAGCACTGACTGTGTTGGTGTCAGTGATCACTTCAGTGTCTGAATTGCCATCACCAGTCTCAGGGGCTGGAAAAGGAGCCAGGAGCCTTCCTCTGCGAGGAGTGATGTGCCTTGCTGGCTGTGCTGTGGCACTGGCAGAGGTCCTGGCCAGCACCAGCAGCTGCCACCAGCCCCAGGCCACTGTGTCCCTGCTCTTTCCACTGTGCAGGGCAGGGAAACGCCCCAGCAGAGTTAAGAGTGCCAAACCACTCTTTTTCCTGGTCCAAGGGCTGCCAGGAGGGATTTGGGGGCTGATGGGCTGTGTGAAAGGTGCTCCTGTCTGCTCCACACAAAGCCACTTATCAGAGCCAGGAGGTGGGAAGGGGGAGAGTTACTGTACAAACAGGCATTCAAGATGAATTGCTTTTCATCTCTGGAGCAGGAGCTGGCCTTTCAGCCCCAGGATACAATAAGGGCTTGTTCTGATTGTATCTGTTCAGGGGCTGTGTACAGCCAAGGGGTGTTTGGCAGGGGCAGGCTGAAGTTTTTTGGGAGAAATGAACTGAGCTACCAAGTGCTTTGTCCTCCTGGGGCTGGAAACTGTTACAGTGCTAATGGAAGTGATTACCACGTGTTTGCAACCACAAACGGGGTGTCTGCATCATAAAATTTCTCTTCACCTTGGAATTTGTGTTGTGAGCCCATTTTCACACCAAACTCACTGCTTGTTGTGCCCTGATCTTGCTGATAAATCCCATGTGTTTGATAGGGTGATTCATGTGTCTAAAATCATTTTGCCAGCTCTGGTGCCTTTCTTAGGAATCATGCAACATTCAGTGTTTCCTTTAAAACTTGAGCAATGGCAGGTAAACAATTACATGAAAATCTCAACCTTCATTGAAAAAAATCTTGAAAAAAATAGCCCAAAAGCATAAGCCAAAAAAGCTGATATTAAAAAAAACCAAAAAAAAACCACAGAATCATAGAATCCTGGAATGGTTTGGATTGGAAGGGACCTTAAATATCATCTAGTTCCAGTTCTCCTGCCATGGGCAGGGACATCTGGCACTAGACTAGGTTGCTCAGAGCCCCATCCAGCCTGGCCTTGGACACTTCCAGGAATGGGACATCCATAGCTTCTCTGGGCAACCTGTGCCAGTGCCTCACCTTTCTCACAGCAAAGAACTTATTCCAAATATCCAATCTAAATCTACTCTTACTTGATTCACTACTATGGAACACCTGATGGCAAAGACCCTGAGAGCTCCTTGTGATCCAGAATGTGCCATAAGATCCACAAAACACAAATTATGGATTGCACTGGGGTGATCTGGGCCACAGGATGACTTAGGGGGTCTACGTGATCCTGTGCAGGCAGCTGCATCACAGCTTTTGGAGTCACCCCACATCCCCTTCACACCAATGCTCTTCCCACCAGCCACAAAATGTAAGGTCTTTTGTTCAAATGCCAGCTGCCTCATTCAGTGTAAACTGCTCTCCTCCTCCTGTGATGGGCTGTCTTCTCCCATGTTGATTCCAAAATGCCAACCACAAGGCAGTCAGGTCCCTACCTGCACCTCTGCCCCACCTCTGTGCAGAGGAAAGGGTCACCTTTGAACCTGACAGCGTCCTTATCCTGCCATTATGTGCTGTGTTAGTAACTGATGCTAAGAAATGGGGAATTTCTTCCTTTACTGGGCTGAATTATGATTACACCCTCCTAAAATAGTATCCCTGTTTGCAAAAATGTCAGCAGGTAGTGAAGGAATTTGAGGTTGTTCCTGACATGAAGTATTTTAATTTGTTTTTGAAGTGGTTCCAGACTCTAACTCCATTGTTCTTATTTAACCATACCTTCCCCCAAATTTGCATTGCAGGAAGTAAAAAAACAAACTCCAGTTACCTAATTCAAAGCATGTTACAGTGAGTTGCCAGCATAAACCTGCACTGACTTGTGGCTGAGTTCAGTGCTCACTCATATTGACCAAGGAGATAAATATAGACTAAGTTAAAAAACAAGGTAAATAGTGTCCTTATGGCACAATATATCTTTATATTGGCCAGAAATCTCAAGTCAATTTTTCTTATACCCTCAGAAGGGAAAAACTGGAAAACAATGAAGAGAAACAAGTACATTTTTAAAGATGGGAAAGATATAATTTTTAAGGCAACATAGTAATTTTTCTGATTTCAAAACCACTTGCCTCATTGATTTTTGATCCAAACCACATAAACTCCACATAAAAAATACAGCCTGTCCCTATAGGGCATTTAAAAATATACACTCTTTAGCTCTTTTCCTTTGTCAATGTAGTGTGTGTCAGTGTGGAAGAAAAACACCAGCAATAATAAAAATTGTAGAGGGGATTATCTGCATTAGTCCAGGAGGTGTTGTGGAATCCCACAGCTGGGGATGAACCATGCTCTCAGGCAGATGATTGGGAAATCAATAGGGTCTTTGTCCCTGGTTTCAGTGAGGTTTTCATTCACTCTGCCTGTGCCAAGGACCATCAGATGAAGCGTGTTGCTAAAATTATGCTAATATACAAATGGTTTTTAGCTTGTACTCCACAGAGTGTCAGGGAGACCAGAAACACTGAAGTTCAGGATGGGAAAGATGTGACACACTGTAACCAACAAACTTTTGCCATACTGATCTCAGCCTTGTGCAGCTGAACATCCCCACTTTAATCTAAGATTGAGACCCTTCACCCAAACTCAGCTGAGAGCAGCAGCAGAATTCCTCATCCACAGCACTGGGCTTTAATTTGGGCCCATCAAAAATTTAGTGTCTCTTTTCAATTGCTTTCTCTGTGTCCCTGTGCTTTCCCAAGTAATTCTACCATTACAATGACATCTCAGTGTCTCTTGGTATTGGTCATCTCACCTGCTTACCTCACTTGATCCTTCCCCCCTGCCCTGGGGTCACTGCTGGGGTTCCCTTCTGTCTCCTGTGTTGTTGGAGGCAGAACTGGTCTCAGTCCTGATGCAGATGGGCTGGATGAGCAATATGAGTGTGGCAGCCTCCTCCCCTCACAAAGAATCATTTTTGCACATGCAGCCAGGAATTTTGGGTATGGAGAGTTGTATTCCCTCCAAGCAAGCTTCCTGAGGAAAAGAGAGCTCTTTGTGACTGAACACTTGCAAAGTGTTTCTGGGGGTTTCTTCTCTGCAGCCCTTGTGGGACAGTCCAGGGGAGTCAGGCCCTGTCCTGGAGGAGGCAGATGGACCAGATGACCCCTCTGGGTCCTTTGGAGTCCTGTTTCCTGTGGATGCTAGAGTCCACCAGCCTCGGAGTCATCTTTGATCTCCACTGTGCTTTTGTTTTCAATTTTCTTTACATCGTAAAACTTTGCAGCACCCAACAGGCTGCTGACCTTGATGTTTTGGGAGCACACCGAGTCATTTGTTTAGGCTGCACTGTTAAACCAGATGGCAATATTTGAAATTCATTTATCTCATTCAATTTGGGTGGACTGAAATGGCAATTACATGACAGCTTCTTGGGAATCATGATGATTTTCAATTTGCCCATCCTTGATACTCCTGTGTTGAAATTTCTCTGCGTTAACTTCCAGAGAATTAAGTAATTTGCACTGATAAATCTGTGCTGTGTGTTCTCATGCATATTATGAAAAAAAGACTTTACATTCTCTTACAACCTGTTGACTCCATGTAGGGGTGCACAGGATATGCAGGTATTTCTCCTGCTCTGGCTAAAGGAATTCATGTGCCCAGCCTCACTCCACCTTTGGAAGTCTGCCTTTGAACTGCTAGGAGCTCAATACGTGCCACGTCACATAACTTTCCTGCATGTTCCTAAAATACAAATCCAGAACAGGTTTGGGATTAAATGTTTTCCCTTGGGCGCCCTTAAATCATGTTAAAAAATGAAGCTGGGGGAGGAGAGCATTTTATAATCGACATTATTTATTTTCTTCTCCTCGCGATAAAACCTCGATCCAAAACCCATTAGAAACAATAAGAAAACACTCCTACTCACTGGGCGGGCGACAGTCCAAAAAATCGTGTCCAGAGGCGCTGTGTGCAATCGTACCTTTCTGCTGACTCACTTGGGCTTTTTCCTGACACTGGAGGAGAGCCTGGAGATGCTCCCGGGCTGCACCAAGCCCCGGGGGCAGTGGCAGGGCTGTCAGTCCGGCCGTGCTGCCGGCGACAGCGCTCAGGAGGGAGCACACCTGGCGCTGGGAAGGTGTCTTTGTTCAGGCACTGCTGGGAAGCCTTGTCTGCTGACTGGAAGCCAAACGCCTCCCAGCCCGACGTGCTGCAGCACCGAGGTGTTTGCTCGGGGCTCACCGCCCGCCCTGCCCTGCCCTGCCCTGTCAAGGGGTGCAGGAGCCTCCAGAGACTCTGGCACAAAGAGTTGTGCTTGTTGTTGCTCCTTCCTTTGGGGCTCCTTGGCATCTGCAAACACAAGAGTGCCTCCTCAAGAACAGAGAGGATGAGAAACGTGGGGATTAGGGAGGAAGTGGTGATAAAAAAAGAGCTGGCTGGAGTTTTCATGCTGGCAACACCAGGTTTCTCCCTTTTTCTCTGCTCCTCTACCATGGCCTTAATGAAGTGGGGCAATATCTCTGGATGAAAATGAGAGATGAAGGCAGTGGAAAGACCACTGCTCTCCTGATGTTCTTTTCAGAGCATCGTTTTGCCCTTGCAAAAGTGCTTTTTAATGACCAACTCAACACGATGATCTGATTCAGGACACTGCCTTCAGGGGCTCGGTCTTACTCTTCTCCATCCAGAAGTTTTCCCTGCAAAGGATGGGCTAAAGGAGTAGTTCTTCCATGGGGTACAGCCCTACAGAGTCATCAATGGGGCAGTAGTGATACAAGAGGAGCACCTTAACAAGGTTTCAGAAGGGCTTTTATCTGGAATTTTAGAGGCCTCAGCTGGGGTGCAATACAACCAGGCACATGGAAATGCAAACTTCCACAGAGAGCAAGGATGCAACAACAGCCCTCCAGGAGGGGCAAGACTTCAAAACCTCTCTGGACTCACTTTCAGACCTTTTTGTGGTGCCTTATTTAGGCTGTGGGACTCCTTCTGCTAACTCAGAAGAGCTGAACTACTCAGGTCATCTGAGTTTATGCTTGAGCTTACAGATGACAGCTGCTGAAAGAGGGGCCTGACAACACGTTGCTCAACAGTAGAAGCTGTCTTTAGGGACACACACACATCCCATTTTCAGGCTGAGATTGTATATGAACAATAGGAAATTATTGCCCAATGAGCTCTCGGTTCATCTGCTTCTGAGACTATAAGGTCACTGCAAAGACCTCATTCAAGATTGCTTAAATCTTCATGGAACTGTTTACTTTGAGAGGGGCACCAACAAGGAAATGATGGACAGAATTCAAAGGGGGGAAATATTTGGAATAGTAAGCTGTTCTCAGTCTATCTCTGCAGGTTATAGGCACAGCTGGGAACAGAGTGTGTGAAAACTTCCTTAGGTGTGGGTAAAAACCAAACCTACAAGTAGTCATTGTTGTTAAACACTCTGTACAGATTTAGGGTTGGCAGTCCAGGGAAAAGTTTTTACTTGGTGTAAACTGACTTATCAAGTAATGTGAAATTGGTGACATTGACCTTAATTTGCAGAATTAAGTGTTGGTAAGGAACAAATTTTTGGAATAGCTCCATTGTAACTCCCTCCAGAAAATTAATAAGGAGCCTGAATGAAAGATACATTATAATCCCCAGCTGGAGAAGACCAAGTGTCAGATCCCAGGATTGGCACTGCAAATGGCTTAGAAAGCAGCAGTCACTCAGGTCAAGGAGAACAAATAACCACGTCTGGAAATTGTCTCGGTGCCACTCATCTCAGTAGGAAATGACAAAAAAGTGATGATGAAACAGAGCAGATTGCAAGTTCTCCCTGGGAGGTGGGATGCCCATGGGAACAGGCTTAGACAACTTCACTAAAAGCAACCAGACAACTTGTTTTTATTATACAGAATAATATATTACCTTGAAATTAACGTGCGCATTCACAGTGGCCAGGTGGCTTACTGTATGACTGAGAAGGCATGGAGTTACAACAGGAAAAGAAATCCATCTGTAAATAAAGGCATTCACCTTGGATAATTGATAGATTGTGTCGCAAAACATCCCACAGCTTTCTTGACAGCTTGTGGGTTTTCCTCAGCAGACACAGTCGTGGTTTCATAGCTGGCTGTCTGATCACTCTTCAGCGTTATCACATCGAGTCCTCGCCAAGTTGTGTGGTGTTTCCTGTTTACAGAAACAGGAAATCGCTGGAGCACAAAGGGCAGGTTGCAACAACTCATTTATTGCTGTTGATTTTTTCCCCTACCCTTCACTAACTACCTTGAAATGAAAATAAATGTTGGTGAGAGTGCCCTCCATATGCATGCAGCACAGAAAGGGATGTGCTTCACTGCCCTTTGTGCTGGCATTAGGCTGTGCTGTCATTTATCCATCTGGAGCCATGTTTTGCTTTACTCACTGTCTTTACTTCTTGTAAAGGCAAATCTATCTCCTGTATTATTTGTAATTGATGTGGAACTTAATGCAATCCATGTATTGCCTACTCCTCCATCTGAATGGTGTCTGCAACTTTCCCAAAGTTATGGCACATTCATTAATTTGACTGTAAACCATTTTGTGGTTCTATGAGAAGTGTAAGCTCTTCATAAAACAACTCAGAGGCCTGAATACATTTTGTTGCCACCTGAGCCTGTTGAAGTGCTACCCTGGTTGGGCAGATGGAGACTGTTTGGTCTCTAATGTGCAAGGCTATGGATGGTTTAAACTCAAGCTCAGAGGCTGCAGATGGAGCTGGGATTGTTAAAGGAGCTCAGCCTGAGCATCCTGCAGCATTTGACCTCACAGGTTTGGGAGAGTCTTGTCCCAGCAGGTGTTGCAATCTGGGGCTTGAAGCACTCTCAGTTACCATTACTAAACTTGTCATTTAAATGCTGGTTGGGCCTCAGAAATAAAAAGCTGGGTTTTAACATTAAGATGAAAGGCAGCAGAAGAGACAAACCTTGAATACCAGATAATTTTGCAGCTGGGAAGAGTGAGTTGTCCTCCTCATTCAATTGCTCTGTTAACCAGGGTACCAAGCTTTGGGCTTCCATGGATATCAGTGTAAACCACCTATTGTAATGAGGCAGAGAAGGTGTTAAATACAGGGGGCATTTTCTGTGGGTCCTATCCTAGCAAGTCCTGCTGTTAATTTTGAGGGTGACAAGGGCACATCTTCTTGGTTTGGGGCAAGAGGAAGACTGAATGCTTTGTGTAGGAGCTGAGACATCACCCACCCCTGCCCATGCCCTGCTCAGGGCTGGTCTTGCCCCTGGACCTTCCACAGGCAGTGGTGGCCCCCTCCAGCAGCCTGCTGGCACCCATGGCCTGGCTCCCAACTCTCCCAGGCTGTCTGGAGAAACTGTTTTGAGAAAGGGCCTTTTTCTTGGTGCCTTAAGGATTTTCAACAAAACAGTTTGAAAGGAAAAACCGACAAGGGCTGCTTCCAAAGGAGGCTTGGCAGCACCATCTTCCCAGCCTTGCAGCTCATGCCACCCTGCTGGCTTGAGAGGTGGCCTCAGGCAAGGTTGCCACAGCTCTGAGAAAATGAATATTTTCCATGTGATTAAAAAAGAAAAAAAAAACCCAGAAAAAGGCCCTAATCCCAGAGAGAGTTATCTTCTCTGTGAGGATTTCATGCAGCCCCTCAGCCTGGGAGCAGCTGGGCTGCAGAGTTGGGGTGTGCAGGGCTGGGAAGCCAGTGTGCTGCAAACACTGATGGTTTGTCACCTGGGATTTTCTCTGAGGGGTTTTGGATCATGTGGACCTGGAACTTCTTGTTCTTGGGTGCTTTGTTCATAATCAAAAAGCCCTTTGTGACTGGGTGATCTCCACCCCAGGGTACCCCAGCCTCTGTCCACACTCCGGGGCTCCCATTATTTCAGGGACCTTTTGTCCACAGTCCAGGACTCCCATTATTTCCACAACGTCCTGGTGAATGCAATGGAGCTTAAACTGGTACCTGAAGAACACAAGGACAGGAGAGATCCCCCTCACCCCTTCCTTCCCCAGGCACTCTGGGGCATTGCAATGCCTGGGTTTTTTTGGGAAGAGCAGTTTTCCTTGAGCATCAGCTTGTGCTGCTGTTGGCAGAAGCATCTTTGTGTAGCTGTGCTGACACACCAAATCCACCCTGCCCTGCTGTGCCTTCCCCGGGGCAGTGCTGGCCCTCCTCCCCTGGCTGGCACAGCCCCCTGCTCTCCCTGCCAGCCTCTTAGCATTAAAATGGGGGAAAACAGGAAAATACAGCTCGAAACTGGAAGGAAAACCCGCGCACAGAGCTGGAGGAAATGAGGCTGTAATACACAAAGGCAACGGGAACTGGGGCATTGCTGAGAATCTGGCCTTAAAACAGCTCAGGAGGTCAGAGTGGAGAAGCAGGGCTTGGACCTCCAGACCTTACAGAGAACTGGGCTCACTTCCTCCACCCCAGGACTGTGAGAAGATCTGTGCAGCAAAGGTTATCACTTGCCCTTCCTTGGATTTAGGAGCTCTCCCATATGGATCCTGCCCCACATCCCTCAGCTGGGACTTCTGACTGGAGCCAGCAAGGCTGAGCAAACAGAGGCAGCTCTGCCTGTGAGCCTATGGCAAGTACAAAACACCTGACAAGAAAATGGCATGCTTTAACACCAGCAGGAGAGCCTGGGTTTGAGCTGCTGAAGCGACCTCTCCTGATAGGGTACATCAGTATTTCCAGCTGAGTTTGTGGAGGGGCAGCACATCCCAGCTCTCTGGGTAACCTTTATACCGGGAGAGCCAAGATTGCCCTTTCTGGCTCAAGGAGGGAGAGCCAAGATTGCCCTTTCTAGCTCAAGTCAGCCCTTCCTCTCCCATCACATGCTAGAGAAGCACAAGAAGATCTGCACATCATCCAAGAGACCCCATGGGAGCAGACATCTCCTGTCTTTTGGAGGGACCAGCACTGCCATGAAATCCTCTCCCCTGGCTGTGGCTGTAAGTGCTGCAGATCTGTCAGGCCTCCCACTGTCTCTATGTTGCTGCCCAGAATTGGATGTGTCATCTGAATTTTCCTTCCAGGGTCCCTCCAATGAGACCTGGCCTGTGAGACACCCCTGTCCCAGGAAGGATGGTGGGGCTGATGAGGCTGGATCCACTTTGTTGGGCTGTGTTTGGAGGAGCAGCAGGTAGACAAGAGATGGAGGGAGAGAAAAGACACCAAGTCATGTGCCATTTCTAATCTGGGGAGAAAAAACAATCTTTGTGGACCTCAGTAAATTTAAATGTCCCAATAAATGTTTATCTTTGACTTAAAACCAGAAGTGGTATTGTCTTTTAAACAGAAATGGCATTTTCTAAGTTTGTTTTCTTTTTGGTCCTTGATTGGATTCCATCAACAGAATGAAGAGCAGGGCAGATTTTCCCACCACCACCACCACAATGTGAATGAAAGACATGGAAAGAAGAATGAAATTATTCTGAAATTTTCTTGAGACCCTTCTGATTTATTTGCAAAATATAATGAGAAATGTGATTTCATATGGATTGAAAACCGTATGAAATACTTTGTTTGGAGTTTTACTGGATCTAAGATAAATGCTTCCATTTTTTTATGGTGAGGAGGAAAGGGGTAAAACACAGAGAAATAAAGAAATCAAAACCAAAATGGAAATTTTCTGTATCAGCAGGAACTTATTTTTTAATAAAATGAAAATGTTTCACTACTCCATTTTCTACAAGAAGCTAAACAGAATGTGATCAAATTATAGTCAGGTTAAAATCAAACTTAAATAACAGTGTTTCAGCAATTTATTAAATGAGATCCCCAGTGTCCTGTGCTGATGTGTTAAGAGATGATCAGTATAAGAACAGCATTAGGAGGCTCTGAAACACAGAACCTCTCAGGAATGAGCTCCTGCCCCCCAAATCAGCACAAGCAATAAAGTGAAATACCTGGAGTTAAATGAGCTTAACTAAGAGATGATGGATGTATTTAGAGCTTAACTGGACCTGTACTCAATTTTTTCATTTTAGTGACAAAATTCAAGGCAGGTTTGTAGTAATTTGAAAGGGCCAGGAATTCACTTCTCCTTTAAGTTTGGAAGGTGCCTAGCAAATTGTTTTTCTCCATTCTTCGCCTCCTCAGCCTTTACTTTATCTTCACTGTTCTGAGAACTTGCACTATCAGAAATTATAACAGACTTCCCTGTTAATAGCTGTGGATCTTGAGGAACTTTCCTGATTTTTGATTTTTTTGATTGATTTTTTTTCCCTGATTTTGACTGATTCTTGTCTATGGAAAAAAAAATGAGAGGGATGTTCCTGTAGCTGATGGAAGTAAGGCCAATGAATGTTGTTTGGGGGAAAATGCTCTACATGCTGCATAAATTCGATTACAAGTTAACAAATGTTTGTGGATTTCTATAATGGGATGTGTAGCCTTTTGTATCATAAAGCAATAATCATAATTACACGTGCTTAGAACACCCCAAGGCAATCTCTTTACTCAGCAAATCTACACAAGAGGGCCTTTTTCCAGCTGGGCACTACGTCCAGATTCCCCATGGAAAATGTTTACAAGCTTTTAGCTCCAACTTTGGCTCGGTTTGTACCCCGCAGAAAGCCTGGCTTTGCTTTTGGAGCCCTGGAGAGGCTGAGAGAGGCATTTCACACGAATTTGCCAGTGTGCACCTTCATGGGGTGATGGATGCCGTGCCTGCACTGCCGGAACATCCCTGGTGTGAGGGAAGAAGAGCTCATTGCCAGCCAAAATACAGGTGCACAGCACTACTCCTGCATCCAGGAAACCAAGGAAATACACCGTGGGCTGTAATTAGGCCCAGAGGGCTGATACTTCTTCCCTTTTTTCTAAAGGTTCTTATGTTTTATCGAGTCATATCATCTCTTTTAAGAGCAATCTCGCTCAGGGTCACTGGGTAGCAGGGTCAGGCCAAGCACAATAAAATAAGCTGGGCTGATAATTCAAAGCAGATTGCTCCAGCTCTGCACATGGCAGGACATCACACTTCCAAACCCTGCACAGGCTCCCAGGCCCAGCCAGAATAAACTGGGCTGCAGTCATACCTCAGAATAAACTTCAGTGAGTTTAATAAATATTATATTTAAATGTGTGCGGCTCTGTGTGCAAACCGCCGTGACCAAACCGAGGCAAGCTGGAGCTTGTGTTACAAGCACTGTGGAAATATCAGCATTTGGCTTTTTTAGTAGCCCACTGTTTGTACTACCAAGCAACGAGCTCTCCAAATAAGAAGCCCTAGCAGACCTCACCTCCTCCTGACGCCTACTGTCTAATGGAGACCAGATGCAGGAGGAGATCTCGCCTGCAGTGAGTCAAAAATTCGGGATGCATCCAAATACGGTGGTACAGGGACCTGATGATGCAAGGGACAACCACTTGCCTCTTTTGTCTGGGTTAATTCAGTCAATCTGCCTTCTCTGACTTGCTTGGTGAGATATGTTCTGGTTTGGGGTGTGCCTTGCTTTTTTTTTTTTTTCTTCCCATTTCTGTCAAAATCTTTTTAACTGGAAGTTCCCCAGTAATTCCCTGTGTTACTTTCATGGTGACTTTAATGTTCATGTTTAGGTGTAGCCATTCTATTGAAAATAGAATAATAGCAGCTGCTTATGTTCAAGAGGTGTTCAGGTTAAAGAAGTTATTCCCCTTGATCAGAAGACAAGAGGGGTTTTGGGTGAGGGAGAGCAGTTTGTCTGGAATGTGCCAGAAAACACCATTCTCACTGGGAAACCAAAGGAGGAGAGGCTGGATGAAAATATTCATCACTGAGTAAACATGGATTGGAAGTATTTACTCAGAAAACAAGTAATAAAAATGGCTGTCCTCAAATTAGAGGATGCACTAAGTGGCCTCCTGAGGCAACAGAATAGAAAGAGATATTTTAAATGTTGATAGAACATTAAGATCAGCTAGGCTTGGAAGCAAATTTTAGTATTTTCTATGGAGGACAGTGTTGGAATTTAAAATTGTATTAAAAATTAGAGACTGAGACCCTGAAAAAAGTAAGGGAGCTGAAAAAGTAAGGGAGCTGAAAAAGGAAGGGAGCAAATCAGAAAGGACAACATACCCCACTTTGCCATAGGTAATTGTCTCAACCAATACATGAAAAATTGATTAGACAGCAAAGGATCTAGGGGCTGCAGTCAGACAAAATCTGATCAGAGTCTGAAATGTCACATTGTGCTAAAGACATGGAGGTCATGGAGGTGTATATAAGCATAAAACTTCCATGAAGGAATGTTTGCATCCTGCTTAACATTGGCAAAACCTCTGACTGTGCTTCAGTGAATGGAGTATTCCTAGGAAGGGAAAGGGAAAAGCTATGGACAGCTTTTTATTCCTGAAGTCCATCATGCATAGAGCAAGATGTTATCTGTTCATGACCATTTTTCATTTCTCTGAATTTGTTTTTTATTCTTATGTGTGTTTGGTTGGAAACAGATTTTTTGGATAGGTGTGGTTACAGATGTGTGTGAGCTTTATATAAAATGATGTGCAAAGGCAGCTGTGTGAGAATGTGAATGCAAGCCCTGTAAGGGTTTGGACACGTGGACAATTAAGCACACTCATCACTGGAGTGCAGAGTAGCCAGTTGCACATTCCTAGAGGCAAAGTGAAATTAAACCCACTTTGGTTGCAACTCTAGCAAGAAGCCAAAAGTATCAACTTTCAGCTCTGCCAATGCACATCACCCAGGAGGCCAAATAAACCTGGTACCCATGTGCTGCAGCCTGCAGTGTTGATGCACCTCCCCTTTCATGCACACACCCCCAGAGCAGCCCTGGATCCTCCTCTTGCCTCTGTGTGCACCAACAGGAGCCCCACTGGCATCGAGGTGGGAGGTGAAGGCAGACGGCAGGAGAAGAAAATCAGACATATCCTGTGGGTTTTCCTGCACACTGAAATGTTGTAAGTGCATAAATCCTATTGATTTCCATGATGTTTTGGAAAAATGCCACTCCAGTCTGTGGACAGAAATGGGTGTACTCAGGAATCATTCACAGTGGATAATTGAATGTTTTCTTGCACCTACCACAGCATCCCTCTGACCATGGCATTATCTCGCTCAGCTGAGTGGTGGGAGAAGCAAAACACTTAGAAGGAGATAAATGAGCTATATTTGAGCACTGTATACCTGATAAATGAACTGTTCATCCAGGCTGCCTTTCATCTCTGCAGGAAGGAAGGGCATTTCAGAGCACTGTGATCTCCCAGCCAGGGAGAAGCTATCCCTGCCCTGTCTGAGGCAGCCAGGGCATTGGCCATTGGGCTATCAGGACATTTAAACAAAACCATCTCACAATTACCAATTTGCTGTGTCCTCACCATTACCTCTAATATGGGGATGTCAGAGGGTTATTTCGATGTTGGTTCGTGCCCTTTGTGCTGCTGCTCATGATTCTCAGCTGTCGTCTCCAACAACCTGTGCCTGAGGGACCAGTTTTCTAAATGTTCCTTAAGCAGTGCATCCTTTTCTAATGGGAAAGATCCCTTTCAATGAAGAGAAATCCAGGCTACAAAATGGAATCCTTCATGTCCTGTGTGAGATTTTAAGGGGCTGCCAAAACAGACTTCACATGAATTCCCATCAAGGTTGCAGAAGTTGGGATTGATATAGTGAAAATCTCAACAGGCCAGGATGATAATGGCACAAGCTGATTTTACAAGGATACCATCATTTCGGACATCTCAGGAGTCAAGTGATTTTTTTTGTGCTTTTGTGATTATCTTCAGCCTTTAGGTCAGAACCAGAAGGCAAGTTTCTGGCTAGTTTGCACAAACCCTGCATTGAGGCATTTTAAGCTGGAGTCTCTGAAAGCTAAGCAGGAATTCACCCTGGTTTAATTCCTCTACAGCCAAGCCATGTGCTCAGGCTCTCCAGTCCAGTTGAGACACAGTGCTGGAGCTTCAGAACTCAGGCTGAGGAGCTTTCACATTCAGTGGCATCAAAAAGTTCACTTTTCTTGGAAACAGAAATCCAAATTCCAATGGCAAATTTTGCTGTCACGGGAGAAAAACGTCCTGCTTCAACAGGCAAAGCATGGCAAAGCAAGATAAAGCAAGATAAGGAAATAAAGTTTTTTCATGCAGAAAAATCTCTGGAAAAGTTTATTGGGGGAGAATCAAAGCAGATTCTTCTCTAGAAGGTCGAAGTCTTGAGTTACATTTGCTTTTTCCTCCTAGACATGACTCAAAGTAAAGAAATGTTTTTTGAGTAGATGGATTAAAGGTGCTCACCTTAATTTCACTGACAGACAATGGAATTTCAAATGGCATTTGTAGATGTCTCCTTGGAACATGCAGGAGTTTTTTCTTGTTAGGTATATTCCTGTTAGAAAATCATTTGTGATCCAGCTTCAGAGCAATCTAGTCCTAACTGTTTCTTGTTTAAAGGTGCAATGAAAACCAGGTTACAGGAGAAGCAAACCACACCCCTATGGAATCTCTGTAATTTCATGCAAAATATTAAATGTACATAATTATTGTCATTTTTTAAAAACCAACTAAACCTCACAAGAGAGAAATGTGCCTTTTCAATTGACCTCTGGGATACCCTTCACTGATTTTTTTGCTTTGGTTTTTTTGATTCTAGCCAACAGCAGCTCAAAGAATGAAAGCACAGTCTTGATTCATGGCATGAACTACCCCAGTTCTCCTTTGAGTGCCTTGGCACCATCTTGCAATTAGTGCTGCTTGGGTAATTGGTGTATCACCACTTTAGACTCTGGAGAACTTGAATTAAGCTTCAAGAATTTGACTTCCAAGGACAAGGGCTCTTAAAGGAGCAAGAGCAGCAGAGGGACAGCACTGATCAATAGCTCAGACAATTGAGATACACAAAATGCTGTGCATGGGAATGTCTCAGTGTTTCCTAACACCAGGGAAAACAAGAGTTTTCAAGCTTCAGGAGAGGGTGGTCTTTGCTTGAGACAAGGACCAAAGGGATGAACAATCACAGGTTAAAACTGTCAAAATATTTATTTCTTGGTTTTGACTCCGGTAAGCCAGTAATTAGGAAATTTGCTTGGGACAAAACAGAAGTGTCCCTCTGCTCCTCCCATCAGAGTCCACAATCCAAGCTTACAGGGTCACCACTTCAGCAAAGAATTAATGTTATTGTTAATATTAAGCACTTCTCCCATTTGTATCTATTCATGAGGAAAAAAAAAGTTATGTTTTCCTGTTGGAAAATTTCCTATTGATCCAATGAGCAAGCAGAAGGACTTTGAACCTTTAGTTTTTTCATAGTTACCACGTGATCCTCCTGCCTCTGCTTCTGTGCTCTGTGCTGGTCTGACCTGAGCCCCTGAATCAGCCCTGGGAAGTGGCTGCCACGAGCAGTCTAGAAAGAAGTGTGAAGTTCTGTGGTGGTTTATGTGGTTTCTTCTCTCTGTTTTGCAGGGCTCAGCTCTTTCCTGGTGTCCAGTAAATGACAAATATGTCCATTTACTGTGGTTTTGTAGGGAAGTGTGAATTGTGTGTGCTGGTACCTGCTTGTTGGTTTAGCCTTTTCAGTAACTCTTAGACTTATTTCCACCAAATCTGATGGAGGGATGGGAGCATCAAAGATAATTGTGCTTCTATAGACTTCATGAAAATCAGCATGTGGGAAGGAAAGAGAAAACAGAATTTTTGTCTCCTAGGGACACAGTTTAGTGATGGACGTGGCAGTGCTGGCTGAGCAGCTGGACTTGGTGATCTTAGAGGTCTTTTCCAACCTAAACAATCCTATAAGATCCAGTCTCTGTGGTTTCTTTGACAGCATCCAGCTAACAAAGGGCCTGGTGTCCATCCCTGACCAAGCTGCACGTGGGTACTTCCAGTGCTGCCATAGCAGGCCCTGCCTTGTCCTTGGGCACATCTCAGGGAATGTGGGGCAGAGCTGGGGTCAGGGAGCGTGATCCAGGGGGACACAGAACAAACAACTCCTTTGAAATGTGTTTTTGACAGAAATCAGATTGGGATGTAGCTCAGCGTGAAAAGAAAAAGGAAATTAAATATTGGCTCTGTTGAAGCCAACAGCAAGATTACTGATCTTGAATTTTGGCCACTTTCTGTAATACTGTGGCCAAAGAAGAAGTTTTTAAGAATAAAAAATTGTGGATGCAACCCTTGCCATAGATAACACCCCAATAATGTGGTAGGTGATTCAGTCCAGTCTCTCTTTGGGAACTACGGCTCGTCAATGCTAAGTTTGGAGTTTTGTCTGTCTTCCTTGAGACTCCGTTGCCAGCACAAACCTAAGTATTTGTCCTCCTAAACTCCTTGCTTTGCCTCAGATGAGTTAAGCTAATTCTTAGTTTGGACCTGAGTGTGGGATGAGTATTGGATGGGACACAGGGCCCTGTGCTGCCAAAGGACCTCAACAGGGGAAACACCCACCTGCCTTGGATACTCATCTTGGAGTTCCTGAATCTCCCTCTGGAGCTGCTCATCCCTCCCTGGGACTGTGAGGGAAGCCCTGATGCTGGCTGGATCCCTCACTTTTAGACACTTGGGAGGGGGTTACCTGTTGACCCTGGAGAATGCTGGAGAGATTCAGTCTTGTATAAGAACCTTGAGAAAGCTCCTCAGGCAGGGTTTTGTGGTGGAAAGTAGAGAGTATCAATCTTCACCTGACTTTTTCTGAGGTTCACCATCAGTATTTACAAAGCAGTAAAGGCCAGCAGCATTCTGTGTTATGCTCAGGCAAGAGAGCAAATTTGCTTGGTTTTGGAAATGTGAGACATACTGAGATGTTTAAAAAGAAGTTTTCAAACGAGCTTACTTTTGAGATGTTTAAAAAGAAGTTTTCAAACGAGCTTACTTTTTTCTAGCATTTAGGAACAACCATCAGCTATTAGCTGTCCCTCCAGGTTTTAATGCATATGATCAAATACTTGAAGGCATTTCTGGAGTGCTCAGGACTATTTCAGTGAAAGTGGTAATTACAGAAACGATGCTGCTTCCAGCCAGCAGCTCCCCACAAGATGAGAGCACCAGACAGCCCCTGGCCACAAGTATCAGAAATTTGAAAGAAAATAAAGGGTTCATTTAAAAAAGAGAAAGATCATAACTTTATAATAACGTTATTATTCAAAGAAAAATACTTCCTTATGAATTTGCAAAACCACTTTAGGCTTCAGGAATTTTTTTCCGTCCCGCAATTGCAATTAATTCTAAACCATGAAATGGAGAATACAATAACATCAACTGGTTGCAAGTGTTGTTGGTTCCCCAAAGGCTGTCACTTCACCCTGGCCTACCAAATGGTTTTCAGGATTGCACCCTACAGACTTTGAAGATGCCTGAGAGAAAACAGGTTAAATGCTGCCTCCCGTCTTTTCTTTCTGCTGAAAAAGAAACTTTATTGACACATCACTGCTTGGTGTTCATTATTTCAAGGGAGGAGAACTTTTGTTCCATTTAATTTCTTTTGGTTCCTCCCAAATAATGCATACAGTTTTTCCAAATTTAAAAATTGCTGAAGAGTTGACTGGTTTTGTGAGTACTTTTTTTGACTATTCTGCTATTTTATCTGTGCAAAATGCTCTTGGCTTTGTGTATGCAGCGAAGAACCATCCTCCTGCTGAAAGCTGTCCGGGAGTCTTTCTCTGCAGCAACTTGTCCTTTTTGTATAGAAGAGTGAAACAACAACTTTGTTCCAAACAGAGCTTAAAGGTGGAAAAACTATCTCATGGCTGGTATTTTAGGCTTCTACTGCAGAGAAGCAGAAGAGCAGCAGCTGAGCCAATCTTAAGGACAGTCTTGACTTCCCAAGAGTTCCAGATAGATTTAAACTTGCAGGTGCTCTACATCTGGACCAAGATTTTGGCTTGTAATTGTACAGGATTTTGTCAGTAAAGAGTCAGAACTGATACAGCTCTTGTTAGGCTGATTTGGTTTGAAAAAACTCATGCACATCCTATCTGTGAAAAATGAATTGTCTATGAAAACTGGGGTTACTTGTTTTTTTTTTTTAAGGAGGGGTGGGGCAGAAGAGGCTTTACATGAACCTTGTGTCTCCCTAATTCCTGGCTGGATAAATTTGCTTTCTGGCATGAGGCTGGGAATGGTCTCAAAGCTGTAAAGTATTTTCTTCTACATGTGGCACACAGAGAAGCTTCTTCATGTCTAGCATTGAGACTGGAATGATGCCACAATCAACCCCTTCCTAAAAAAAGTGTGAAGAGTACCCCTCAAACAGCTCTGGAGTGTAGTTTGATACATTTACCCTATAATTAGGCAATCTCTTTAAAAATATTTAAGATAATTATCATTATTATTATTTCCAAATTTTTGACTAGAACAGGTTTTTCCATTGGCTCCCCTAGAAAATTTGCTGTATTATCTGGTATATTTGCCATATTATTTGGGGTTCTTTTCCCATGCAGGATAAAAGAAGGAATAACTTTCTACATTGAACTTGCACTTCTTTATTACTGGTGAGAAGCTTATTTTCAGGGATGGGTTAGAGGGAGGAACAAGTTTACAATGGAAAGCATGACACATGGGTTCTTTTCTGGTAAAAGAATGTTTTGTACAATGTGACAGAGCTGTCTGTACCAGAAGACTCCTTGAGCCTGGCAAGGAAGAAGGGCAAAGTTAATTTGTGGTATAGTCATGGCCCCTATTACCAGCCTGTTTAGAACAGAGCAAGGCTTTTAGAACAGGGCAATTGCTTTTGATCCTGAAGTCCAAATCTGGGTGCAGAGGGACATTGGCACCATTCTAAGCCTAACATGTTTCTCCAGAGTGAAGGAATCTTAGCCCTTGCCTGGAGCCCATGTTCTCCAGGCAGAGATCCTCAATTCTGTCAGGAATGTACCTTCAACATCACTGCTTTATAGGGTTTATGCCCAAGGAAGATCCTATCTGTTGTCTGGGAGACATAGCCTTGAATCCTTCCCCAGAGGGTCTTCTGTGTCCTTTTTTTCAAGAACTGAGGAGAGACTCATCTCTTCTCTCAGAACATCACTGTGACAGGGTGGCATTCTCTTTAGAGCCTTCCTCATGGTGTTTGAGTCCTCTCCATAGCACCGAGGCTGTAACTTTTTCAGGAGAGAGAAGAGATGAATGTTTAACACTTAGGGAGTTATTGGGAGAAGCAAGAGATTTATGAGACCAGAGAGAACATGGATGAGCCTGACTCTGACCAGTGGGGTGAGTGTTCCAAGACTTGCTTGATGTTGTGTTCAAGTATTTCACATTGCATTCCACAAAACACAGAAATGATCTTTTGAGCAGTGTCAACATCACGGTCTCGCTCTCCCACATAGAGCCCTTAGGTTATAATGTCATGTTTACTCATTCCCACATGTTCACAGAAATCTTTCATTTTTGTACATAATGGCAGGACTCCTACTGGATAAAAGGGTGCTGCTTCCCATTCAAGTTAGCTTGAAGCTGGCAATTAGGGCATTGTGTTGAGAGGAGAAGGGAATTTGAGGGAATCTCTCTGAGGCAAGGACAAGAACAGAACCTTGGTTTCCAGACTCTGAGTGTCCTCACACCATTCGAGTGCTGGAAGGATAAGCTGGGTTTGGTCAGGGATTTTATGGTGGCATATTTTCTCATGCATGGGACAGAGAAAAAATTAATAGGACATCTCTCTCTGTGCCGTATCTGCCAGGCTTTTTCAGATGCCTTGAATGCCCTAAGGCATTGTTCACAGGTTGTTTATCATTCAGACTTTCATTCCCAGAGTGGGTACAGTCTACCTTCCAGCCCACACTGTGTCAAATGCCCTTGCCAGGGAGCAGCTGGATGGAAAATCCACCTCTGTCTCCCCTGGGCCATGGACCACCCCACGATCTCAGCCTTGGTGTACCCAGGCAGGAGAAGGAGCTTTGCAGTAAAACCAGAACCAGCAGATTTCACTCCAGACAGCAAGAGCTGGATACTCTGTTCTGGTTTCTGTACTCAGCTGAAGAACACAAAAACCATGATAATAGAAGTAGGGCTTTTTTCCCTCCTGATTGTGGTTTTATTAGGCATAATTTTCTTTGAATATTCCAAGTATCTGGGCACACACATTTTGCTGTAACAGTTCCCTGTAAGGCAGATGTCAGTGGCTCACAGTTTCTGGCTTGGCATCTTCATCACTGTACAGATATATTGATTTTGTCTCTCTCCTCAATAGCTCTACATGAATGAGGCTTAACATGCCAGTGAGGCGCATGATAACACGGGGCTGACACCATATCAAATTACCCTTTACAAAGCTGCAACATATGTCCAATACCTGAGCCTATGTAAGCCCTAAAACATGATACTCTGCTAAGACATATCCAAAATATAAAGGGGAACTCCTGTGTTTGGATACAGCACAGGTCTGAAGGTCTTTTTTCCTCTTTCTCTCACTGCTGCTACCACTGACAAAGAAATCAGACTGACATCTCTTCTACTAATGTGTTTAAACAAAGTGATTTGCTTAATAAATACATTATTTCTGAGTGCAAATAAAAAATTATTCCAAATTATTTGCTCATCAGGGGCTGTTGAAGTTTGTGGAATTAATCTTGCCTGACTGTGGAGGGGTTTATAACTGAGTTAATGTCCAGAAATATTCTTCACAGTCAACAGAGCTAAAGAATCTCTTAGAAGGTGTGATTCATATTATCCTGTAATGTTCAATAGTGGCTGTATGAAGTACACCCTAAAAATGCCCCTCTGTCCACTGACTTCACAAACAGCTTGTACAGGGTCTAGATCAGTTGTTGATCTCTACCACAAAGGCACCTAAAATTGATGAGATGGGAGATTCATCCCACTTTGGCAGTCTGAGTGGCTGCAGTGTCTGCTGCTATGAAAAAACCCTTGGAAACAGCCAACCAAGTTAACTTTTCCTTTTCCTAGTACTTCAATGGAGTAGCCTTGAATCAGGGAAGAGCTTACACTACAGTCTCCATCTCCTCAGCCCCAATTTTCATCTCAAAATCTGCACCAACCCAAAAAGAGAAGATGGAGCTCTGGTGCCTGGCTGAGGCTCCTGAGTGCTGCAGAAACAGCAAATGCTGTTTGCAGAAAACGCCACAGTAGAACAGCAGAGATTGTCTCCATCTCTGAGGTTTTCAAAGTGTTATGCCAGAGAGGTGCTTAAAAAAAGAGGGAAACAGGTTATGTTAAAGTCATTTATTTGCTATTGGTCGAGACTACTTCTTGCAAATGCCAAGGAAAGGTGGGAAGCTGGGATTATTCATGAAACAGATTAAGGAAATCCATGTCAGTGAGAGAAGAAACCCAATATCAATATTTGTAGAGGATGGGACCCACTGTCATTCATGGCATGGGAAACAGGAGGAGGCAGTGATGCTGGAAAATAACCCAACCTCCATGTGGCACTAGGGAGTGCTACATTTCCATGCCAGTCTGGGAGAGAAATTCATCCAGCTCTGGTGTGTGATCTATCAAAATCTTCTTGGAACACTGGAGCAGGTGCAGAGAAAAAACCCTATAAAAACCAACCAACCAACAAACAAAACCCCGAAACCTAAATGATTTGATGATTGCAGGAAATGCTGTGCAGTGAGCCCCTCAGTGAACTCAAGTTCCTTATTTCAATTTATCAGAGAAGTTGAAAGAGGATTTCACTGTAGTGTGTGTGTAATTAATTGTTTTTCTTCAGGAAGAATGTGCTGCCTGTCCAGGGCAGGAAGCTAGAACAAGGCAATTCCAAACTGGAAATAAGGCACATTCTGACTGCGAGGTTGATTAACCATTCCAGTGAACCATGGAAAGATTGATAGATCCCTTCATTTCTCAATGTCTTCAATTAAAGCTGGATGACTTTCTGAAAGAGTTGTTTTAGCCAAACAAAACTTGTTGGAAAATTTAAAGGCTGCATAGTACAGGAGTTGCTGAGGACTTTTCCACAGGGAGGGGAGATTTATATGCTCACTCTGTAGTTCCTTATTTCTGTTTACATTCTGTAGAAGAGCTCAAATACAAGAAAGATGCTTGAGATAAGTGCAGAAACAAACAAGGCAAGACTAGGCTATCTCCTGAAGATAAATGTAAGCTGATGTGGCTAATTCAGATATGGAGTTTATCTCAATGAATCTACAATGTGAAACTCTTCTGGAGACTTTCTTATTTAGACATCCTTATAGATCTTATTTGACTACTTAAAAAAAAGAAACCAAAAAAAAAAAACTTCAGAAGTTCAGCATTGCCATAACCAATAACTAACGAATTTGTCTCCTTTCTCTCTGATTTATAAGTTCCCTTAATCACAAACATTCCTCCAGTTTTGCTAGCTGACCCAAATCAAAAGGACAAGTCAAAGATCATTGTTGCACATTTTAAAATGCAGGACTGTCTCGTTCTCAATAAAATGTGATGGATTCATGGTCCAGCATAGAATTCAGAATCATAAAGGCGGGTGATAGAGGTTAACCACCACATTGCAAATACCAGGACTTTGATTCATAAATTGAAGAATAAAACATACTTAAAGAAAAAACACTGTTTGCAGTTTTGTAAACTATTGACCTCCCTCAAAGCTGGACCTGCCTTTATGCTGCTTGTGAAGAACCTGCTTCCAAAATGAAACAAAGACCAAATAGGCTGGACTGTGTATGAGGCTGGACTGTGTATGTGTGACAGTCAAGAAGTCAAATCCAGTTGCCTTCTATTTTTTTTCTCTAGACATTACTGTGCACATCAAAGCAGACAGGTCTCTTGATCTGTTTAGCAACAGATTCAGTACTTCAGGGGTCTTAAAGACTCACATTTGTGGCCGAAAAATACCCCAAACAAACAAAAAAACATCTCAGGACTGCAAAAAAAATGTTTTCTGCATGCTCATTTTTTAAAGAAATATTTATTTTAGCTTTATAATTGTCATGATGAGGTGGAAAATTCCCCCCTTCCCTTTTTTGAAAAGCTGGACAATCTAATGCCAAATGATGTGCTGACAACAGCACACCACTAGTATCAGTAACATCAGTAGTATCACTAGTAGTATCCCACTAGTATTTCTGCTGTAGGATTTTCCTCTGGATTCCAATATTTGTTTTCATTTTTGCACCTCTCTTTCTGTGGGATAATCCAGTGTGGAGACAAAGTAGCCTGGTAGGAAATGACACAAGATCCACTGGCTGCAGAAAGTAACCTGCAAAGAGCCTGTAATGGAACTATTTCTACTTTTGTTCTCTTAGTCTTCTCCTGTAACACAGAATAATAATATTTACCCTAATATATTTTTACCCTTCCTCCTTTACAAGAGATTTCTCTGCTCCCCTAGTACTTTCTCAGGGAAACTGTTTATGACTGGCCTCTGCCATCTGCAGAGTCCTGAGGGGCAGGCTGGGACCATTAACTTAATTTTGGATGAGTGTGTGTACAAAGCAAATATATCCAAAAAAGCAGCATGGATACAAGGATTATGTACAAGCACACACTGCAATTTCCCGTACCTTAAATGAGGATTCTTTTTATTAAAATAAGAAGTTAATTAATAAACATGGGCATTTGAGGATCAGATTCTACATGCCATTCATATGGACTTGATTTTAAGATCCTGAAATTAATTAAAAGTATTGGTAAAGGACTCTCTGTCTGGTGGGAACAATGCAGTGATAACTTTTGTAGTTAGAGTATGCAGAAAGTTATGACTGGCTTCTCATAGATCAAAAATTAAAATAAAAAGGGATGACTAATGTCTTGTGGAGAGCTTGCTTGAGTCTACCCTGGCTCCCTGGTGTTGGCTGGCAGTGCCAAACCCAAACCTGAAGGGAAGAAGGGGTGCTCCAGGCCCACTTTGTGTGTGAGGAGGCTGGTGAGATTTCCACTGGCTGAAAACAGCTCAGTTTTGTCACTTTTCCATCCCAGGATGAACCCACCTCATCTTGTTTGTGCCAAGGAGCAAAGCAGCTTTGGAGCTGTATAAAACTTGGATAGGTGACCACATGGAAAGCTCAGCCACTGTGGGAATAAATCAAGGACTCAAGGGCCAACCCTTGGTAAACACTAGACCACAAGCACTGGGTGTTTTTGTCTGCAATATTGTTTGAGGGCTTCCTGGAAGTTCATTTCAGGGCCAGATTTGCTGTCCAACACACCAAGGCCACAAGCTATGCAAGGAGGTGAGTTGGTGTTGGGATATTTCAGAGGAGATGCCTGAAGAATCTTAAACCTTTGCCTGCAGTTATCCAGCTTTGATGCCTTTGAAACCCTTCCCATGATGTTCTTCATAGACATAATTAATAAATGAAATCTCCAATGTGAAGCCTATACAGGCTACAAATTAATTTTGCTCTAAGTAGAGCTTTGGACTTGTTCAGACCTTTCCTCCACTGGATATTTTCATGTGTTTTGCCATAAGCAAAGTAAAAAGATGTACTGACTCTCCTAAAAAAATAGTTCTTATGCAAATTCACTGACCTGTGTTTGTCAGATGAAAGCAAAGTAAATGTGTGTGTCTGTGGGGAAACTCATTCTTGTTGTGCTTGGCCTCCAACTAAAGAAAAATCTTTTTTCCAAGTGTTGAATGAGTTTCAGTGCTGCCCACGAGGCTGGCACTTCACACCAGTGTATGCAGCCCTCTCCTGTTTCAAATTCACCATACTTTGGATATGGTAAAAAGATTTGGGTTTTTTTGTCTCAAATATTTTGCTTCCTCTGGGCCTAGGAAAAATAATTAACAAAGGAATTCTCTCTGTCACTCATGCTTTGCAAAGGCATGATATGTTTTCAACTCTCTCATAACTAAGTGTGCTAATTTTTTGGAAAGATTTCCCTTACTCTTTTTGTAAGGAGAATGTGCTGGTAGCCAAAACAAACACATAAAGAAGCCAAGGAAAGAATAAGATATATCTATTTGTATGAATGGTCCAACAAGGGAAATCTCCAAGAACTACTGTGAATGCTATAAGATTTCAGATGGCAAACTCATCCAAAATTAATGGTTAACAAAACATTCAGTTCTTAAACACCAATAGGATAAAAAGAACAGCTTCCAGTAGTAAAAAATAATCCTTCTTTTAGTGTAGAAGGATTGTCTTGTGGTTAATGCACTGGCCTTGGAGACTGAGGTTTAGCATTTCTCCCTCCAGAGTGTCCCTATGAGAGTCAACTGATCGTGTTGTATCTTTTTTCTTTATCAGAGGATAGTCCTGGTGCTTCTTTCTTATCTATTTACTTCTCTTAGATTACTACCTTCTTGCATCACAAGCTTTCTGTTATCAGCTCTTTATGGTGTCTTAAACAAAAGGCCCTAATCTTGAGTTTTCAAGGTGGGTATTTTTTTTTCAATTGGATAAAGTTGCGTTTTTTTAAAATCGGAAGTAATCTTACTGAAAGTTTTTGTGTAGAAGCCCAACATTACATGTTCTGTAAAAAGTCAGGATGCTGGGAGGCAGCTTCTATATTGTAAAAGCATCTCAGAGTCTCAGGATCTAGTTAAGCCCCTGTTCCTCACACATGCAGCCTTTCACAGGCAAGGAGCAGGATTGCCACAACAATCTATATCTATTTTGCAAACTGTGGCGCATTAAACGGTAGCCTTTGGAAAGGTGGTTAGTGAAATATTCAGGATTATGTATCCATCACAGGGAATACGTTCTCCCTATACAGACGAAATCTGTAAAAACGACCATTTTGGTCTTCTCAGTGTCATTACTCTTTGCAGGGAAGAAAAGAAACAGTAAAACCAGCATGTCCTGTACTGCTATTTTTGCATGCAAGGGACCTAAGAATATCCTATTGCATGTAAACCATTTGGTTTGAATAAACAATCTACTGACCAATCTAGTGACCACACACACGTGAAACAGGGGCTATGCATTGTTGCATGACAGTGTTTCTGAGAGGAAGCAAAGGCTGCATAAACTCTGGCCATCCATAAAAGACTGAAAAGGAGGCGGCATTTCAACAGGAAGACATGAGCAGGGTTTTCTGGCACAGCCCAGGCTGAGCAGTGCTTTGGTGGGGGAATGGTGTGTGCCGACATTTCCCTTTTACAGTTCACCAGCTGGCTGGAACCAGACAGAAAATGTCCAGAGAGCCACTCCAAGAAAGTTACCTGGGATGGAGGTGCCCTTTCCCAACAAGTTCAGCCACCAGCCCTGCAGCCCAGCCTCTATTTTCCCTGAGCTGTCAGTCTGATGCTTAGGAAAATCTGCTGGGCAGTGCAGATTTTATAAACTACTTTGTAAAAGCAGATGTAGTGCTGCTTTGCCCTTGACATCTTTCTCATTATTTAAATATATTATAACTTCCATTCACAAGCCTTGGCTGCTGTTCTTGTAGGTCCTGAACAAATGGTTGCTAAGAGGGAGATATGAAATGTAAATAAACTTTTTACAAGGACATGGGGAAATGGTTTTAAACTAAAAGAGGGTGGATCTAAATTAGATAAAAGGAAGATTTTTTTTTTACAATAAGGGTGGTAAAACAGTGGAAGAGGTTGCCCAGGGAAACTGTGGATGCCTCATTCCTGGACATATTCAAGGTCAGGTTGGATGGGACTTAGAGCAGATTGGTCTAGTGGGAGCATGCTGGGGTGGTGGAGAGGTTGGGCTAGATGAATCTTGAAAGATCCTTTCCAACTCGAACTATTCTATATTTCCATGATTCCTAGATGGGATGGATGTGAGAGTAGAGGAGTTACTCCCCCTTCAGTCATGAGTCAGGATATGGAACAGTCAGGATCCCAAAGGGCTTTTGCTGCAAGGGCAGTGGTCACAGGTAAATCACATCTCAAAGAGCCTTTGTTGTGGCACGATCCTGCAACTGGCCCACTCCTTTTTCTTGCCTTCAGTCTGTTCCATGCACCTTCCTGCAGACGTGCAGCTGCTGGCAGAGAGTCAGGAGATGCCCTGTCTCAGCTGGGGCCAGAGCAGTTCATCCAGCCAAAGGCAGGCTCAGGTGGGCTCAGAACACCAGGAAACCTGTCTGCCCTCTGCTGACCTGACCCACCTTGGCTGACCTGCCTGACCTCCCTGCAGTGACCACAAACTTGGCCTTGGCTCCATCTCAATATTTAATTTTTTTTTTCTTTAAACTGCGGCATTTTTCTTTTTTTCAAAGGGGGACTGATGAAAGCTGTTGCTGTTCTTATTTTTCCTTTCTATGAACTGAAGTGATGACAACAGAGTTTCTAGTAAATTATAACATAGGCAGTCAGTTCCAGATTAGTATTGAAGTTGGACTTTTTTTTTTTTTTGGAAGGGTACAAAATACAGCCAGACAAGATTTAATTAAATACTTGTATTTCATAACTGCAATTTATCTAGCTCAGTATGTCCTTTCCCATGGGTTTGTTTGGACACAGGGAATTTTTGGCTTTCAGGCTGCCAGATGTGGAGAGCTCTGTGTGTCCACAGGACAGGTAGAAAACAGGCAGTAGCAATGCTGGCCTGCCCACACTGCCCTCCTCATGGTCTGAACCCCAAGTAGCCAACTCTGAGGATGAGAGTTTAGCTTCCAGACCTCTCAGCATCTGGTCTCTTGCTCAGCCTGCCAAGACTGTTTTGTTTACCAACTAAAACAAGCCAACATATTTTCGTTATATCTCTTACTACTGTGACTCAGAAAAAATCCCATATGGCTGTAGTCTTGCTGCAGCTCTTTATGGGCCAGATCTGGAGCTTGTTGGTGTCAGTGGAGAGAGTCACAGTGATTTCAGTGAGTTTTGGAACAGGCCTGTGTATATATGTGAGGCCTACAAATAGTGTGATACCTTATCACTGACCCTGTAAGCAAAGGTGTCTCTGGTTACCACACCCATAGCCCAGGTCTTTGCTCCTCTCCACCTACAGTCCCTGAGGTGGGGCTGAGATCTCCTAAGAGCATGTAGCCACTGGCATGGCTGTTGCTCATCCTTGTGCATTCCTGCAGCTGTGTTTGCTGCTTCCCAAGACCTGAGCTAAGTGCTGGCTCCAGCTCTTCCCATGGATAGATCACGTTCGTACCCATTGCCTGTGTCCATCCCTTCACTGCAGAGATATTGAAACAAGAAACTTTCCTCTTTCAAAGTACTCTTCCACACTTTCCTAACAATTTATTATTATTTTTCCTAGCGATTTAACACCCACAGAATGTTCTGTAGTGATGACATGAGCTGCTCTTACATTTCTCTAGATCAGCTGAAGAACACTGCAGTTTTCCTGCCAACGAGCCCAGAAATGAATAAGAAAAGAGTTCTATTTCCATATGTATTCTAATGCCTAAATATTTTGTGTATGGACCTCATTCTAAGAATACATTTGCCTGAAGAATGCCAGTTGTTCTGTGTGTAATGAAGATAAAAGAAGAGTTGATTCTTGGGATTTTTGTTGATGGGTCAGCATGGAAGGAGTTTGCTGATGCTTGTTGGATACCTCATGGACAGGTGCATTCAATTCTTCTTTACACAGAAGGAAGAGCTGGCAGGGCAGGGAGTCACACAACTCTTCTGTAGAGGTGATTCCTCTGGGAGAACTTTGGAGCCTGTGGGCTCATGGTTGGGGGAAAATATTGCCCTGTTGCAGGGGATAAATAAAGGATTTGTGTCTTTCATGACCTTTCATGACCTTCATTACCTTTTACCTGTTTCATTACCTTTTACCTCTTCAACTCCTGAAAAATTAATTGCCTGGAAATGATACGAGACAGGATGGACTCTCCTCTCAGCCCCTGTGGGATCTGCTGACTGAACACATTCTGTCCTCTCTCCTTCCTGGCTCCCAAATATCTCCTTTCCTCCTTGACAGATTGTGACTGTGTTTTTACAAAATTTCTTAGCCTCATACTTGTGACTGAAGGATGTCCCATGAATAGAAACAGAGTGAGTTATATTCCCTACAACAGATGATAGTGAATGTCACCAGGCAAAGGGGGAAAAAAAGGTATGAGGCTTCAGTGGACACAATCAAAGTGTGGCTGCAATTTGCAAGGGGAAAATGATAAACAGACCTTTGGCTGATTTTCTCCTTTTTTTTCATCCAGGAAAATTTTTAGTATCCGGAGCTGTAGATATGACACATAGTTGGGATGGGACATCTATTCCAGATGTTGTACCCTGGTCTTGCATGTTGCAGGAAAGCACCAAATTCCCTCAAATTCTGTTGATATCAGTGAAAACCAGGGGAACTCAGCACCATGAGGAGCTGTGTGTTCAATGACTGGTTCAGGAAATGACATCAGTGCCTCAACTGTGTTAACACATCACAGTTAACCCTTATGGGCTGTGGTCTACGAAGACTTTACATGGAATTGTTCAGGACAAAAGGCTGAAATAATTTGGGAATCATAATTAGAAGCTACATCACTTCCCAGGCTGCTGAACTTCCCAAGCTGCCTCACTGGCAGGTTCATCTATTGATGCCCCTGTATCACATTCCTGGCCACGTTTAACCAGAGTGCAGGATACCCCATCCATTAGCCTGTAGCACACAGAACTGTTCCCAGTGAAAGGTACTGGTAATAAAACACTAATTTCCTTATTGGAATGTGCTGGAAGCCAATGTTGCTGGCTAACTTCTGTGGAGGAGAAGACATCCCAGCAAGGTGGATGGAGGATGTCACATTACCTGTGGCAAACAGCCATGGAGGACACTGCCAGAGAGAACCTGTTAGAACAGGAAAGTAGGGAAAGGCAAGGAGAGAAAAGAAAAAGAGAGTAACTTATATCTGTACTCACTCAATTTTTAAAGCTGCTCTTTCCTTTGAGTCTAGGATTGAGCAAAAGATGGGAGAGCCAAAGGACAAGGAATGTCACAGCTGAATTTGTAAAATAATCGGATGTTATATGAATCTGTTGCTTTGTTGGACTTGCTTTTCTGAGAAGCTGTGAGCTCCTGACTGCTGCTGGAGGTGTGCAACTGCTGTCTAAAGACAAAGGTCCTTGCATTTTGAAAAAAATCCTGACTATTTTTTCCTCTTTCTTCAGAGAAATATCTAGACTCTGAAACTATCGAAGTTTTGTTCCAATTTGTGTACAAAATTTCCTCAATCAATATTGCAAACAGTGGCTCCACTTTTTGCATTGCGTGACTGAGGGCGGGCTAGAAACTGAGCAAGAAGGCTGCAAGTTCTGAAGGTAGATTACATTTTCTTTGTTTTTTTTCTAAGGATTTACTGCAGTTTTAGTGAAAGGACAGCAAAAGCACTGCTTGGAACCTGCCACAGAGCAATTTATAGCAGCTTATAACTGTAATACATGGAAGTTTATTATATGACCTGCTTTGTGAAAGTTCACTATTAGTTCAGCATTTAGTGCTCACAGACTTGGCAGAGTTTCCTGCAAGCTGGATGCTGAACATCCGGTGAACTTTGTTTGTGAACACAGTTTATTGTGGTCAGGAGGCTTTGGAGCCACAGGTCACCACCCAGTTGTGTGCAAGCTTAGAGCCCACTTGCCAGGGGGAATGGAGACACTCTGTGCAAGGACTTAGAAGAAATAATAATAGTAATAATAACAACAATAACAACAGCAACAACAACAACAACAACAATAATAATAATAATAATAATAGTCATCTTCATCATCATCATCCCACCACCAATGTAATAATAGTCATAATAACAATAACAACAGTAATAAAAAATAATAATTTTCATTTTTTTCCCATGGAATAAATTCTGTTCTTGAGGACAGAAGTGAGGACAATGCTCTCACACACTGAACCTGTGTCATTGCCCCCCTGCAGGACTTCCTCAGAGGTGCTTCTGGGGGCTTGTGAGTAGAAGAGAAAATCATCTTGGCTGATCCCAAGGCAAAGAAACTGCTAGAAAATGAAGGAGAATTTGAAAGAAAACTCTTCTGCTGTTTAGTCTTCCCCTTTTGTTTGGCTGTGGTTTATAGCATAGTGATTGACTGCAGGCTCTTTTCCAAGCTGTTTATTTTGGAATGGTGCTGTCACTGTCATGTCCCAATTACTGTGTATATCTTGTTTTCATCTTAAAGCAGCCCAAAATAAACTGAAAACTTCACAGACCTATAGTTCACATATTCAGCTGTGGATGCATGGAGAGAGCCCCAAACCACTAAGTTTATGTGTAAAATGGACCATTTGCACAAACATTCCTGCTGGGCAAATTGTGTCTGTTCTGCATAAATAAGTGGCAGGAAGCAGAGTCTGCTCTGTCCCTGCCCTGTGGTGCAGTGCAAGGGTTTGGGGCCCCTGTACCAGATCTGTGTAATACTTCAGAGACAGATCCTTCACTCTGTGATGGCAGTCTGTCTGTCTGGAAGGTATCAGCAAGCTGAGCATCTTCTGCATGTGTCTTCCTACCACTGGAAAGTACTGCTGGACTTGGACACCTCAAATTAAGAGGCTTATCTATATCCTGATGGGAAGAAATCACTGCACACTTAGGAGCTTAGGAGAACTTGGCTGCTGAGCCACCAGAGATGGGCATTATGTGCAAGGCATCACAGTGAAAGAGTTTCTCCACTGAACCATCACTTGAAAGCATTTATGCTATCTGTGGTGCTTTACTTCTAAATAGAAACTTTGTTCCCTACCTTCATCTGGCCAAGCAGAGGAGCCCAGAGTGTCCAGCAGATGTTTGTTTAAAATCACTAAAGAGAAAGAGGCATATTTCATCCAGCCTATTTTAGGGGGCAGCTCATCCAGTACTGCCATTGAAGACAGTAACATAGATTTAACAAATATGGGAGAGGACATGTGAGAGACTGATGAAATGGCATCCTGAAAGCAGGTGGGGCAGCCTGGGGTGATGAGGGTGAGCACTGTGTTCAAACTGCAGCAATGTGCTCAAACCCTTGCCAGTTGGAATAAAGGAGTGAACTCCAACATGTGCCTCGACTGTGCAGCCAAAACTGCATTTGCATAAACATAAAAGATACAAATAAATTTTCTGCAGAGTGTATGGTTCTCTCAAGGGAGTCAGCATTCCATTGAGCAATGCTATTGTGAGAAGTCACCACATGAAGGTAATTTCTCCCAATATCTCAGAGAATTAGTGTTGTGCTTGTGACACTGTACCACCAAACCCTCTGGGATGGTTATGACTTCTACTATTACTAGGACTTCTAGAAAATTAATTTAATATACTATTAAATCCCTGTGATTAAATTCCTTCCCTGATGTCCCAGTGCAAGATAAAATAATGAGGAAGGCACAAACACATTGTCATGTAATTAATGTTGGTAATTTTTATAAGGTCAAAGCACTTCAGTGGAAAGGCCACCAAAGAGAGCATGTCTCAGTGAAGTTAGAAAATATATGATGAAGACCACAATATTGTTCCCCTGTGGGATATGCAGACTACCTCCTTAAGGCATAAAAGGCATACTCTGATGAAAAATGAATGCTTTTATAAGTAGGAATTCAGAGCCCTCAGTTAAGCTTTACCTTGAATTATCTTCCTGCTATTTCCCTTAAATATAAAGGGGACTGGCCTCTGAAAGTGGACATTTAATCAGGCAGGTCATTTTTCTCTTGTCTTCTGTGTTCAGTCTTGAGAAGAAAATATTTCTAATGGATTCTTAAGGAGTGATAATGTTAATTTAAAGAAAATGTTGATTTACAGGACTGGTTGGGAGACTCCATTCCAACTTGGACCAGAGTTACCCATCAAGAGGGACTATCATTTCTTCTCTAAAGCATCACCACTGGCCAGGCACCTTCAGTGATGTGACCTTGGACACAGCTCTCAGCCAAGCTGTCCAAGTGGTGGATGCGGATGAACTTGACTTTAGAGTACTTGGCAGCTGAGAGGACATTTATTTTTCTATATAGATTATTTCCTTTCCATTCTTAGCCCTGCTGATGAGTAGGAAAAGAACGATCTCCTGGTAAACAAGATACCAAGATGGAGCTGTAAAGCACCATAAAACCATTGTGTTGTCTGAACAGATCAAAACAATCCCTCAAACACTTATTTATGAGCTTATTTTAGACTCTTGTGGCATTGAATTATGAAAGGGAGGTGGTTTTTCATCTATTTTCTACATTTTTGTTTTGATTTGTTTTTCTGAGTTGTTGGCAATGTTAATGACCTTTTTTGTATCAGAACTGGAAAGGGGATAGAAGAGTGAGGTGAAGTTGATTGGACACGTTAAGATGGTTTCAGTTATTTCAGCAGAGAAGCAAACAATAATGGTTGTTAACACTTACATGTGCCCAGATGTTACACACACACAGACACAAAAGTTATTAATAAAATTATTTCTTGAAGTTACCAAATTGTTCACGTGGTGAAAACTTGGCTGGCTTCCAGTTTTCCATAACTAGGGTAGCCTGAGCTAATTGGGATAAAATGAAAACCATCCTCAAGCTTCTGTCAAAAATTTTTAGCTTTAAAAAAAATCTGTTCAACATTTGTCCTTCCTTATTTTTCATCTTCTCTTGTCTCTAGTTACTGGGCAGGACTTAAATATATATTCATATCCAGACTATCCAGTTATAATTAATGATAACAAGGATTTTGTGAGAGTTATTAAACCTAGGGCTTCAGAATTTACTGTGCCCTTTTTAAATGTTAGAAATCAGACCTCTGTAGGTTATTCTTCCTTCTGTCTTCATCACGATTTTAGGTCTTTCAAGCACTCAGAGCTGAGTCAGAGGCAGAGCACTAAACTGCATGGATGCCAGCCCAGTGGGCTCTTGTTTCTAAGCAAAAATGATGAGCAAGTGAAAAGCAGCAACATTCATCTACTTCAGGCCCTGATGAACCAGGAAGGGGTAGTTCTGGTGCAAGTTGCTGGATCTGTTGTGTGCTGGCCATGGATCTGTGTTCCTTGCATAAGCTTGAGCTGATCTCGGGCATATGAGACAGTGCATACATTGATAAGCATGTGGAGAGTAACCATTTCTCCCAGCAGCTGCTATCTGGAGTCCTGGGCTTGCTAGAAGATCTACAGACAACTCATATTCCACTTAAATCCTGTTTAGGTTTGAGTGTCAGCTGAGATGTAGTAACTGTCAGGGTGTGTGCTCCCACTCCATGGCTAATGGGAAAGAATGTCATTTATCTGAAACTCCCTCCCCTGTGGGTTAAGCTGGATGGCAATAATTCACATTTACTGGGTGAGGAGAGCCTGCCTCAGCTACCATAACTAAGTCGATTTGCTGCTGAATCAGAGGAACGTGCTTCTGTGCCTGTGCCTGCAGTAACAGCAGCATCCTTTTGGTCCTAATCTTGTGCTTCAAATGGAAACTCTTAGTACTGTTGAATCTTGAGGAGAACCACAATCTCTTCAGTGCCTGCCATAATCAGAGCTCTCATAATTTTTGAAGAGCTCATGAGTCCTTTCTGGTGCTTTGAGATGAGGCAGGTCTGCATGTGCACGTAGCTACAAAGACCAGAATGGCTTTTACTGTAAATTATTTAATCTCTTTCCTTCCCCAGTAGGTCAGTGCTCCATGACTCACACGAGCCCTGAGGAACACATCTATCTGGCTGAGTGTCTGCAAATCACCCTGAATCCTCTCCAGACATTCTGGGCAAATATACAACACCCTAACAAGTTGTATCTGCACCAATGCTTCCCTACAACACAACTTCCTGTGCTCAATCAAGATAAACAGTGGAAGAGCATCCTGTTGTGCCACGAGGAGAAGAGGCATCAGTTCTTGTGTTTGTTTTAAAATATTTAGATTTAGCAAATCTCTACAGAAAATAGGAAATGCCTGACTTACCCAAGCAGCGGCTGCAATCCCGCGCTCGCCAGCAGCCTGGGGCTCGGTCACTTGATGTCCCTGCAGGCTGTGCAGAGAGGCCACCGATCTGGTGAGCAAAGACAAAGCTGGGACTTGGGCAGGAGAGCAAGCCTTGGCTCACTGTGTGTGAGTCTGCCTGCCAAGCACAGTTCTTTGTGCTTAATAAACCATTTAGGAAGGTCTGCATTTCTTCGATTGCCTCGCTCCGTGCTGTGCAATCTCACAAGCCCTACAACTCACCAGGTTATTGAACATGGGTTTGTGTTCATGGAGCACTGGAAGAACAGGGAGAAACTCGTATTCAGTGATACCCTTAAGGAGCTGGACAACAAATATCGAAGGAAGAAAGCCAAAATCATGGTTCTCTGAGGAGGTTTGGGCCTCAATGAAGGTCACAACAGAGTGCACCCAGGAGTCCCTTCTATGGGACCTGACAGTTCCATACTTGGCCACACCAAGTTAGGCAATGAGACGACAAAGGCACGAGAAATCCCACAGCAAAACCTGGGTGTTAAGATCCCCAGGTCAGTCATGACATTGGGTCAGTCATGGTTTGCTGGCTGAGGACATTATAATGGATGAAAACCGAAATGTCAATTCTTGTTACACATCTGGAGACATCTACACAGAAGGATGAAGGAGTGAAGCATGATTTCATGTGTGTCAGTCTTTCTGAGAGAGGGAAAAAACAGTATTTGGCTTCCTCTGTGGAGAAGAAGCAGAAGAAGCGGAAGAAGCGGAAGAAGCGGAAGAAGCGGAAGAAGCGGAAGAAGCGGAAGAAGCGGAAGAAGCGGAAGAAGCGGAAGAAGCGGAAGAAGCGGAAGAAGCGGAAGAAGCGGAAGAAGCGGAAGAAGCGGAAGAAGCGGAAGAAGCGGAAGAAGCGGAAGAAGCGGAAGAAGCGGAAGAAGCGGAAGAAGCGGAAGAAGCGGAAGAAGCGGAAGAAGCGGAAGAAGCGGAAGAAGCGGAAGAAGCGGAAGAAGCGGAAGAAGCGGAAGAAGCGGAAGAAGCGGAAGAAGCGGAAGAAGCGGAAGAAGCGGAAGAAGCGGAAGAAGCGGAAGAAGCGGAAGAAGCGGAAGAAGCGGAAGAAGCGGAAGAAGCGGAAGAAGCGGAAGAAGCGGAAGAAGCGGAAGAAGCGGAAGAAGCGGAAGAAGCGGAAGAAGCGGAAGAAGCGGAAGAAGCGGAAGAAGCGGAAGAAGCGGAAGAAGCGGAAGAAGCGGAAGAAGCGGAAGAAGCGGAAGAAGCGGAAGAAGCGGAAGAAGCGGAAGAAGCGGAAGAAGCGGAAGAAGCGGAAGAAGCGGAAGAAGCGGAAGAAGCGGAAGAAGCGGAAGAAGCGGAAGAAGCGGAAGAAGCGGAAGAAGCGGAAGAAGCGGAAGAAGCGGAAGAAGCGGAAGAAGCGGAAGAAGCGGAAGAAGCGGAAGAAGCGGAAGAAGCGGAAGAAGCGGAAGAAGCGGAAGAAGCGGAAGAAGCGGAAGAAGCGGAAGAAGCGGAAGAAGCGGAAGAAGCGGAAGAAGCGGAAGAAGCGGAAGAAGCGGAAGAAGCGGAAGAAGCGGAAGAAGCGGAAGAAGCGGAAGAAGCGGAAGAAGCGGAAGAAGCGGAAGAAGCGGAAGAAGCGGAAGAAGCGGAAGAAGCGGAAGAAGCGGAAGAAGCGGAAGAAGCGGAAGAAGCGGAAGAAGCGGAAGAAGCGGAAGAAGCGGAAGAAGCGGAAGAAGCGGAAGAAGCGGAAGAAGCGGAAGAAGCGGAAGAAGCGGAAGAAGCGGAAGAAGCAGAAGCAGAAGAAGCAGAAGAAGAAGGAGAAGAAGAAGACGACTCATATTTCAGAAAAGTGTAGTATACAGAAACACAGGTGAAAACTCCTTTTAACCACAGTATGAACATGCAGGGGAGGCACAGCTGTGATCCACTACAGTGACAATATTGCATCCTGCTGGTGCCACAGTGTGTGTGTGTGTGTGTGTGTGTGTGTGCACATGTGAAAATTATGCCCCTCAACCTCTGTAATCCAATGTTTGCATCTACAGAGAGACAGTCAGACACTTGATTGCCTGTACCTATCCCTGGCTTCCTGTGGTAATCAGGTTATAGCAACACAGAAGTTTAAAAAACCTTTGATAGCAAATCACTTCCTTGGTAAAGGAACAAAAGACAGACAATAGGGCAAGACACAGGCACAGAAACTAGAGATTATCCAGACTGGTAGCAAAAGGATGATCCCACTTCCATCAGAGCAGTGTGTGGTCTTTGAACAATGCAAAAAAAAAAAAATTCAACTCCCAAGATTACCATGGAGTAATGATTACCAATGTCATATTAATTATACTTGACACTTTAGAGCCAAATGAAATGACTATCTAATTAAAAGCACAGCATCACCTTAATGAAACAGCCCTCACTTGTCACATCACAGGAGGCTTTATAGCTTCTCTCCCCGCCCTCTATTCTTTGAATCCAAGTTCAAATTCAAGGGAAAGTTTGCTTATGGATTGGCTCCAGATGTGTCTGGTGTTTTAACATTTATTTTCAGCAGTTCCCTCTGCACGATAGATTTGGGCTCTTTCTGAGCATGCTCTTGTTTCCTCTGACATGACGCTGGGCTATGCTGTAAGCCTGAGATTGGAAAGTGGTGGTGCCACTTCCAAATCCTACTGATCTGGAGCACATAAAAAGATTTTGTCCACACACATATTAATTAGCTTCTCTGTGGAATTAAAATTTGAACTCTTTATGTCTGTAACTGAACTTGACAAGATGCTGCTATAACTAAGGGAAATTAACTTAGTTCCTTGGGTTTGCTCTGGATTTAGGCCAGCTGATCCAAGAGAAAACCCTACAAAGAGGATCAGAATGGTATCCCAAATGGCATTTGGGGCACTGGTGAGCCTCCATGGGTGTCCTAGAATGCTCAGTCTTTCTAGCCATCAGGACAGGAATCCCAGCTATGACAACTCAGCTTTTATGGGATTCAGCAGTGGTTCCTGACTTCATGCTGGTTCATGAACATGTGTGTGGATGGACATCACCCTCCTTGGTGCCATTGACGAATATCTTTTAAGATGTCTCTTGAATTGCATCTCTAGAATCCTTCTAGAGTCTCCTCAGCATGTCATTCATCACATGTCCCACCATGTGCTGAGGTCTCCTGGGCTCTCTGTTTGCCACTTTCTAGTGCTATTTCCTGAGAAACTCTTCTGTAGTCACACATTCAAAAACATCCCTTTCTTGACATGATCTTTTCATCCAGAAGAACCTCAAAAAAAGAGCAAAGATAATTTCCCTAAATGACTATTTATGTCATGTTGCCACTCGCTTCCATCATTTTACAGCATAACCCACTTCTGGGCTCATGCTTGTCATGTTAGTTGTAATTTCTTGGGGAGTTACCTGTCTTTGCACCCCTTGTTTGTACTGCACCAATCACTGCATGTATTCTGGTGTGGGCACTGCACTGGCAATGACACCACAGCAATAATCCAGCTGCAATTAGTGATAAGCACTACAACTGTTCATTAAAAATAAGCTTGCTGATATGTATTTCCAGTTATCTTTTCTAACACTCTATGACCACTCTCTTCCATTACTACAACACCAGCACTATCACATTGTGTTTGATCTCATCCTTCCAAAGCAGATTGTGATGAAGTTCTCCTCACTGCTGTAGTGCTCTGTAACTTTGCTTTTGAATACAATGTCAAAGCACCAAAGCTTTTTATCTTCTGACACCCTGGAACAAGCAAAGGTAGAATAAATGTGGGGCTGTGGTTGAAATGGATCTGTGTGAAAGTAAGAGGAGAAAACTGGGGAAAGGTTTTTGAGTGGTAGAGGTTCCCTTACATACACCCTTAGCTCCTTATTCCAGGGAACAAGGAACTCCTTTTTCCAGGGATATTTGCTATCACTTTTTTTTTCGTTTTCCATTGAATATTTATGATAACACAAAGACAGTAGGAAACTTGAGCCGTGTCTGAGGCTGGGAGTGGGGAAGAACCTTCACAGCATGTAGTTGTAAACTGCAAACTGACATGCATATATTTAGTCTGGTTTGCTTGTTTTCCTTCAGAATGGAAAGGATACATGCTCTGCCAAAGGACAGCTCAAAGAGATGGTGCAGCAGGAAGAGAGAAGTCATGTCACGCACACTTATCAGAGCCTGGAGCTTACATGGCTTTGGGTAACTCCAGTGGAAAGAAGTGGGATGCATCCTCCAGTAAATTTGGTCCATGGGAACACAGCTTATAGGGCTGGAAGTGCTCCAACAGAGTTCAGCTCCAGTTGACAAAGCAGCCTTATATAATGTTAGCCATAAATGTATCAAATCCCTGCAAATGTTCCCTTGTTTTTGTTTTTTCCTGGTTGTTCCTTGTAAGAACTCCATTTAGGGACTGTATTTTAACTTGTAGCCTCTCTTAGTTCATACATGAAGCATCATTCACCACTTCCTGCTTTGCTGCCATGTTTCATTAAATAATTAAAGTGTCAGCTTTTCCTCCACTAACTCAATGCTTTCTGCTCTGAGTTACAGCTGAGACATGCCTGCAAATTCAGGATAGGTTTAGGTTCTATCACTTACTAGATAGTGTATGAGCTTTCCTTCTTGTATTGAAAATATTTTTGGAAGCATCAGCTGGATTCATTGATTGTAGGTTGTGACCTTGCCTTTAATATGGACTCTGCTTTTGGCATTTTAAAGAGTTTTCCTGGCCTACCAAGATTTACAGAACTCAGTGAGTTCTGTAAGGGCATCTCCTTAATCAAATGAATGTAAAAACAGGATACTCTTGGGTTCATTGTTTTCCCCACGAGCTTGGAAATGTCTGATTCTTCTCTAGTGGTCTGGATGAGCTCTTGTCTGGCAATTCTTGTGTTTTAACTTCTTTAAATTTTTGAACTAAAAGTCATGTCACTGGTAGCACAACTACAATTACAATTTTTCATTTTGATGGAAGGAAGTGAGTCATTAACAGGCAGCTTTCAAAAGTTTTCTAGAGTTTGACCCAAGTCAGCGACAGTCACTGTCCTCTCCTCAGTGGACTGTATCTCAAGAGATCCTAATATAATTAGTAAACATCCTGGAATTTAGCACTTGGGTCATATTATCTCAATATTTATTGTTCTGTTTTGGTTTGGTGGGGTTTTTTTGTTTTTTTTTTTGTAAAAACAAAGGCCTTTTAGAAGAAAAAAAAACGGATTGGTAACGACATTGTGTAGCCCAGAGACCTCACCAAGAGTGAAATTAGATGTCTGAAAAGGCCTACAGAAATTTGAATTTGGGAGGAATGTGAAGAAAATCATGATAGACAGTGAAGTACCCTGATGTTGTTAAAGAATTTGGGGGTCAAGCCCAGACCAAGTGAACTTCAGTCAGGGTTCTGCCTTGGCCCCCTGGATCTTTGATGGCACACTAACTCCCTCCTGAGATGGTGCTGACCCTGCTAGAGCTGCCTCATTTCACACCTGCTCACCAGAGGACACTTTGCAATATGGGAATGACAATCCTGGCATTGCTGAGAGGTCCAGGACAGTGATTTTGAGGTTTGAGGCCTCATCATACAGATCAAGAAAAGCTTGGCAAGGCAACCTACAACTATGGGAACCAAACCTCTTTTTTTGAAATTAATGTCCTACAACACTTGCTGTATACAGGCATATAAACCTCATTTTTCTTTAAATATTAATTCAGATGTCTTTTAAACTCATTGGAAGGGGAGCTTACCTGGATCCAGGTTTCTGGAAAGGCAGATTTTTAGCTTGGGATGGTGAAACCTTGGTGTAGAGCTAGCTGATTAAATGTTCTCTGTATAAGAGTAAGACCTCCTGTGCTACAGACCTCATTACAAAATTCTTGGATTTGAAGATTGTATGTTGAAATTGAAGATCAGCTTGCTGTTCAATCTGTGATGCAGACCTGGCTCTTCATCCATGACTGGAAGTTGAATTGTTGAGTATTTGACAGTTAACTACACACAGGTGTGATCCCTTTAATTTTATCAAAACCTGTCTCAAAGGAAGTATCATTACACCTTTAGTGTTCGACTTTGAAGCAGAAAAGCTAAATGAAAAATACATTCATATTCACAGCTGGTAGCCAGCTTTTCTTCTGAAGCATGACAGCTTCTATTTTTGTGGTGTTAAAGGTAACTTTCCCACTAGGTCTGTGGGCAAGGCTAAAAGATGTGCAAAACTGACTGAAAAAAGATCTCTTATAATCCTCCAAAGTACTGAGAAATAGACTTCATCTTTTAGCCTGAATTAGAATGGGAGAATACAAAAAATTTCAATAGTTTGAATGTTTTCTGCACCTAGAGTGGAGTTCAGTGATCTTCTCTGCTTATCTTTGCTGATCCATGCAGTCACAAAAATTACAGCTGCACCTGGACTACTAAATGCACAGGTATCTTCATGTGCCCAGATAAAATGCTTGTTGATACCACAGCAGTGCTGTCCAGAGTGCAAAAACTGTGCCAAGAATCCTATTTGACAGCAATAATTATCAAAAACTGGCTGTACGCTGTGGTTTTATTTTACACAGTTGACTTTTCCCTCCTAATGATCCACACACGTAGAAACTCCTTCGATTTTTTGAATGTTCCAGTTTTCTATCTAAAAAATTAAATATTCTTCTAATGTTTAAAAAAACCCCAACATTTCCCAACTGGACTGCAATTTCCTTTGTGTTCACCAGCAGGCTGTAAAGGGGCATCCAGTGTGAGCACTGGAGTGACCAAGGGAGCAGTAAAATCATTAAGGTCCCCTAAAAATTTTTCTTGCAAGCAGAGACACTAAGATTGAAAACTGTTCAGTACTTTGTTGTGGAGGTGCTCAAAACACTGCGTGATAGGTTAAAAAAAAAAGGCAATTTCTGTCAAAGAGACTGTCAGGTCAGATTCAGGCAGCCATGAACCCTGAAACTCAGAGGAAACTTAAATTTTGTGGCTGTCCTGTCACTCTAGCTGGGGTAGGACAACAGTCTAATCTCCATCCTAGTAAAGGGCCTCCGTTGGAGCAGATTTTCCCAGGCAGCCTGAGCTGAGCTCCTGCTGTCATTGCCCTGTCCCACAAAGCCACTTCTCCTCGAGCTCAGCACGGCCTAATGCTCCTCTGTCATTAAGGGTGTTTGCAATGGAATGGAATTGTTCACGTTAATCCTAAAGGCTCCCCACAGCTCCTGCTCACTGTATTTATCATACTTGGCTCATGCCCTCAGAAATGAGGCTCTTCAGAACAGCCTTTTTGAGGGCAGGCTGGGGAGCCCTTTCTGCAGGGCAGAGCCCTCTGGCAAAGGCTCCTCAGAGTAGCATCTGCACAGCTGAATTTGTGATTTACTCACATATTGGTCTGCCTCATGATCCACAGGTACTTTCTGTGGCTGGTGGAGACTTTGTAGGATGGGGAAGACCCTCTCCCCACAAGGCAGATAATTCTCTAGGCACAGACTCCTGGTGGTGATGGGTTTTGTATCTGTGAGTGTTGGCGGCACATTTTTCTTTTAAAACCGATCTGATCAGAAACCTGGCTGATCTAAACTTTTGGGAAGCAGTGGTTTCTATGCACAGGGCTGAGGACCTGGCCAGCAGTAGAGGGTGACCAGAGGTGACAGGAGCTCACCCTAGACAGACTTATATGCAACAAAGCAAATTGTGACAGCTTATTTCAAAGAAGACAGTGTAGGGAATGAATGCACTGCTGCTCTTAAGTGTTTTGAAGAAAGTAGTATGCCTGCATGATGAATTTTGGTAAAAAAAGACACAAGGGAAGACCAAGAAAAGCATGGAAGCAATTTCTTAGATAAAAGGCAAAGTTCCTTACACGGGAAACACGTGAAAGACTGCAAAAACAAATATCAGCACAGTAAAACATCACAGTGGGACTGGATTCCCCAGGCCTTTCTCTGTGCTCTCTCTGGAAAATCAACCTCCTGATTCCTCAAATGCTTTATTTCTTAAATTCAGAAAATATGTATGTACCAGCAGATCATTCTAATTAGCATGAATTTACATAATTCCACTTTACCTACTACTGTGGCATTCAGAAAAAAATCCCACAGTTATAATTTCTGGAATTTAGGGCCTGTTTCCCATTTGCAGTGTGGATGCTTCCTATCATGTGGCAGTGTGAGAGCATTGACAAGGAATGGATGTGTAATTCACAACATCAGGCTGCAAAATATCACCTGGGAGGAGGGAACAAGCCTTCTCCCAAGTGCTTTTTTATTTATAATCTGCACTGCCCCAGTTTCTGTAAGCCCAGGGCCTTCATGGGGCTGTGACTGTGTAAACAAAGCACATTGGAAATGAAGCCCAGGATCCTATTCCTTCCTCTCTCCTGGTCTCTCTTACACTATGGGGGCATGGGGGTACATCACCCTTGGCTTTTGGCAGACACTCTCTGAATTTTTTCATTTCCTTCACCACTTTATCTAAAGCGGCTCACGGAGATAATTTTCCGTGTCAGCAGCTAATCTGATCTGAGATCCTGTTACTAAACTTCCTACACAAATCTGCTCTTCTTTTCCACAGCCTTCTTCAATGACCTCAAACCCACTGGCTGTTACCAATGCCTACACCTGAAAGGTGCAATTCATTGTTGCCCAACATTTTATGCCAGGAGTCCCAGACCCACTCCTTTGAGCCCTGTTTTCTGTCCAGGGACATAATGAAGCCGTGGGCCCTCTTTACCTCCTGGTTACATAAAGGATTAAATCATTATATTTAGCAGACAGAGGCTCCTCTCTGGAGCTGAGCACCCCAGGTCTAATCTCATTTACCATTTGTGTGTTGAAAGAACTTGAATAATTTTGGAACAACTGGTCTTGAGTTAAATTGGTCAAGCTGAAAACGGTGTCAGGCCCCTGTTGATTTATTTATTTGCTGTGTCAGTTGTCATCTCAGTTCTTGACTCAGCCAAATGAAATACTGCCTGATCTGCACAGCCAAAAAATAGCTACAGAGTGAAAGGGTTTTTGCATTCAGATATGTTACCTGACTTAATTTATGGTCCCATTTTGTCTTTCTACTTGTTAAGACACAAATGTATTGCTGTTCCCTCAAAACTAAACCTTGCAGATAAATTATCCTTAATCTCATCTGATTTCTTCCTGTGCTGCAGTGCAGACATCCCTTCAGACAGCAAATCCTTCCAGATCTACCAAGGCTTCTCCACTGGGTTCAGTAATTCACATTCCTCTTTATCCACTAGGAACTTGAAATTTCACTTATATTGATGTTATTACAAAAAGCCCTTGCTTTCTCTAAAATGTTTGCATTAAGACTTCTTTTGAAAATATTTACCATATTTTTTTATGTTTGTCTGAAAATTAATAGTAATTAATAATTTAATGGTAATACTTTAAAATGAAAAATAACACTGAAAATTAATACTTACAGGTTTTGTTGCCCTTTTTTTTTTTTTTAAAGCTGATGTCTGTCTGGAAAACATTCATTTAGCTCAATATTTTCTCAAGAATATCTCCTGCTTCACAATTCACATGCAATGTTAAAATGAAGTAAAACCTTTGTTATGAAAACTCCTGAACTCTGAAGTTTCAGCCAAAGTCCAGGTCACAGTTTTATAACTTGACCTCACCTCTGCAAATACAACTCTCATTAGGGGGATTTTAACTGTTTGTTGTAGTTTTTAGGTGCCTTGAGATGGGCTGTCCATGGGGTTAAACTGGAATCGGATTTTTGCAATATTTTGCTACAGTTAATAGTTTGCCTCTACCATGCCAATGGGTTTGTTCCCCAAAACAAAAGCATAATTTAGCTGTACTCCTATTTCCATGGGAAAACTATGATACTATCTCCTTGTTCTACCATATCTGCCACTGCATGGTATCCTTTTACACCAGAGCAATGTCAGGATTCACAGCCTCAAAAACCACCATTCAAAAATGGTGCAGTATTCCAACAAATCCATCCATTTAATCTCTGTGCCCATTTTTTTCCACTCTGGTTTTTCAATTTTGACACAAGGGAGCTGGAATCCTGAGCTGCTAATTGTGGCCACCTCTCTTTTAGCAGGATGAGCATCCCTCACTTCTTTACAGGGCTGTTCTGCAGTGTCAAGGAAGCCCAGAACTGCTCACAGATAAGAACAATTTTCCACTTCTGCAGTGCTTTATGACTGCCAATGTGTCAGTAAAAGGTGATATATATACATGTAACACACAGACTGGGTCAGCAGCTATTTTTCCACTCTCCAGACCAGGTCTTACTCTATCCTGATTTTGTTTGGCCTTGTGGCTGGTTCTGTGACCTTTCAGCAAACCTGCCCTCCCCTAATAGTCCTGCCATCAAACTTCTGCACAGATTTGTACATGGCATTGCCAGAGAGTTTAGGGCTTAATGTTGTCATGCAGAGATATTTTGCCATTGTAGCACGGTAATTTCAGGACAAAAGCCGGTGAAAATAACATCCTAAGTCCTGTCCTCTGCTTACAGGGCCTGTGGCCTCATCTCTAAGGCCATGGTTTTTTTAAGTTTGAAAGATTTTTTTTTGGGGTCATTTTGGTTTTGAGGAAGATGATGAAAAGTTAAAAAATCCCAAACCCAAATGTCACATTCACTCAGATTAATAATAGTGAAGAAAAATCTTCACCACACAAAAAACCCCAAAAACTATCTTCACCCCTCTCTCTCCATTATGCCCAATCCATTTGAGAAGTCCTCTTGGGTATTTAAGAGAATCTGCTCTGCTCTGAGCCTACCTCACTCCTGGGCATTGAGATGTGCCTTGCCCCTTGGGATAGGAGCTAAGTGTCTGTGATCTCACTGAGGTGTTGTTCCTGGTTTCCTGTTATCCCACTGGGAAGTTGCTCCTGGTTTCTCCAGCTGAAGTCACTTCTCTGTTTTTTAGCATCTGAAGATGCAAAGAGAGGCAGACCCAGCTGATTCCTCATGCACATTCAGGTGGATGAGGTCACTACTACACTAGCTGTCAGCCTTTCTCCAGCTGAATGAATATTTTATTTATTTGCTTTATCACAGTGAATGATCTCCAGAAGCCCCATACACCTGGGCTGGAAGGAGTGCATATCATGCTTAAATGTGCAGAGAGCTGGAGCAGTGCTGAAGTATCCTCAAAATCCTACACTCATCCATAAAGGAGTGACTTTCTGAGTCCTACTTAACTCCTGGAAGAGCTGGAGTGTAGTTACTTTGCTGGTTTGGTCACCAAATATTTCTTGGCTTCCTGCTGACTGACTTGAGCAGGTAAGTCCCCCCCAGATGCTGGGAAGAATGCCATCTCAGGAAATAAGGTATGGAGGAGGCTTGGGGGAGTTGTTTCTGCCTGGACAGAAAGCAAAACTGCTGCTGGTGCATCACCAATTGGTTGTAGGATGGAGAGTGCCTTTCTTTCTTCTCCAGTGAGAAACACCCTGGGGTCCCAGTCAGTCCTGCAGGCTGGGCTCATGCACTGACAGGGGAGTCATGCAGCACTTCAGCTGGCTCTGGGTGCCTGGTGACTCACAGGCAAAGGGAGCAATTAGGAATCATCTTCATAATTATTTTATAACGACAAAACCCCAACAGTATAAGAGTATATGAGTATATGTATTTACATCCTTATCCATCTCTATTTACATCCACATCCATATCCACTTCTTGCCCTGGCACAGACCCACGTCACCCAAGCTCTGGTGGCCTCGCTGGCTCTGTGCACAGTCTGTGTCCTCCCCAGTTGCTGTGTGGGTGGCTTTTGGCACTTTCCTTCAGGTTCAGGGAACAGTCCACCTTTTGAACACCTCAGATGTGTGGCAAGGAGTGAGAGGGGCGATGACACAGCTGGGACTGCAGCACACACCCTGTAGGGCACTGGTTCCACCCGTGCAGGGACATGCCCCAGCTTTAGCAAATACAAAAACCTGTGACCTCAGGAGCAAGTGACACACACAGGATTTGTGCTCCCTGTATGAACTTACTGGAAGAGCTGCATTAGGCCACAGCACCTCTGCCCAAAACAGTTCAGCCGTTGTTGATTTAGATGAGTCCATGGTGTGGTGGTGCTGTGTGTGTGTAATGTAAAGTCATTTGCTCTCTGGGATGTGCTGCAGAGACCAAAGGTTATTATCTGCTTCGGAAGGCAATTTCTTTATTTGAGCTGCAGGCAGCAAAACAGACTGGCTGTTGGAGTTTGCAAAAGGCTGTCATGGCTCTGCTATGTAATTTTTAAATAAACACATTTTAGTCATTAAGTACACACTCTTAAAGCCCCAGTAAGAAGAACATCAGAATTATTAGTCAAGCTTTAATTCATCTGGTATGAGTTACAGCTGAACTAAAGCATGTGGCAAATAAGAGGAGTTATTTTCCAAGGGCAATTTATCTGTGATAACCTCTAACACAGAGGGAGCCCAAACTCTAAACCATATCCACTCTCTCCACACATTTGGGTTTTGCTTCTCGTGTTGCTATTATTTATTATACAGCTCAAGAGAGGACCAGGGGACGTAATTGATCTCTCGAGGTTCCTCTGAGCCCTCCATTTCCATGATTAAATGAGCCTATGAATTGTTACAGACGTCATCACACAAACGAATGTTTTATTAAGCACCAGTAAATTGCTACAATAGCAAACCAAAGTTGTGTTTGTACAATATTTCACAAATCACAGACAGCAAGGAGTATCTTTTATATGTGGGCATAATCATTCCTCCACTACCCCCATAACCCTGTGGTTTCTGGTTTCATTTGGTTTGTAGGGTATGTGAACAGATCCTGCCTCTCTGAAAGAATACCTTTTCCAAACATGGCTGTTAATTTAGAAGTGGTTGGCTGGGAAGCTCCTCTGCTGTGCCCAGCTTTGAACCCACCTATGCAGGCCACAAAGAATTGAGGGGGAGTCAAGGAGGAGAAGTATTGAGTAGATAGTGCATGTGGTGGAATATATTTCATGCCTCTGAAAGTAATGACATTAATTTAATTAAAAATGCAAGCTGGTCGCTACAATTTATAGGCCAACATGACTAATATTGTTATGCTTATGTAAGCAGAGAAATTAATTAAAACTTTGAAGCTTTCTCATTGGCATAATGAAAGCTTATTTTACACTGGTGAGAGATTAAGGGAACTTTCTTGGTGGGCTTTTTTACAGAAAAGGCAAAGAAACCCTCCCTGCTCCACTTTCACAAGCAGGGAGTGTTTAATTAAAAACAGAAGAGAAAGTGGGAAAATGAAAGAAGCAAGAAATACTTTTGTTAATGTATTAGTTCTGTAGAAAGAGCCTAGGAATAGCCAGGAGGATTTTGACAGTGGCTCTGTTGGTGTGAGAGAGAAATGGGAGCATCATTTCTTACAGGACCTGGGGTGATGGGATGCTGAGGGAGGGACTGGGTCAGGGGAGCACTGGTGTGAGGGGTGAGGTCTCTGTGGCAGAGTTACAAGATATTGTAGACATTGAATTGCACAGGATCTCTCCTCTCCTGCTTTCAGGAAAGGGGTGCTGAAATCTGATCCTGCTGCTCAGAGCTCTCAGCCTTCACTCTTATCCTTCAGTTCCCATGCCTGCTGTTACCTTTCTGGGTAGCATGGAGGTATCACTGGGAGCTAGATAGCCATGGAAGACTTCTTGATAGTCAGTGTAAAATGTTTCTGTTAGGAAAAAAAAATCCATCCAGTACTGCAAAAAATATGTGCCCATTTAATTGCATTTATAGTTAATATATATATATATATGTGTGTGTATATATATGTGTATATTTTGGTCTCTAAAACTTCCTGAGGAGGACAAGTGGAGAGGGAGGTGCTGAGCTCTTCTTCCTGGGTTCCAGCAACAGGATACATGGGAATGGGTCAAAGCTGCACCAGGGGAGGTTCAGACTGAACATTAGGAAGCATTTCTTTACCATGGTGCTGGTCAAACACTGGAACAGGCTTTCCAGAGATATGGTCATGCCCCAGGCCTGTCAGTAATTGGGGCATTTAGACAATGCCCTTAATAAAATTATTTGATTTTTTGTCAGCCCTGAATTGGTCAGTAGGGCTAGATGGTCATTACTGGTTCTTTCCAACTGAAATAATCCTGTTCTATTCTACATGCACATACAGGTAGGGTATAGCTGCTGGTGTGGGCTCCCCTAAATCCAGATTGCCTCACTAAAGCAACTGGAGTCACTGCAGAGCTATTTGATGAAAATCCTGTGAATGCTCTGACTCATGACAAGGACAGGTCTGGGCTATTCCAGCTGCTTGGGCCAAGAAAGGAGTAAATGGTGAGGGCTTGGTTGTGCCAAGTTGAACACATCTGGAACCTGAGCTCCCATGTGGGGTGGGCGATTACATGAGGGGGTTGAATTTATTTCTGTGTAAGGCGTGGAAGTAAATTCCAGCAGTAGAACAGCTGAAATCACAAAATTTTGTAGCTCTGGATATTGCTCAGGACTCTCTTCTGCTATAATTTTCCCTTTTGACATGATGATACACAAAACTGAGTAAAAAAAGAAAAGAAAATAATTCCCTTCACTTCTAAACTAGATCAGCAAGGTCAACATAAGTGCATTGTATATTCAAAGAGCAAAAATGGAACTCCTGGGGCTGTTTGTGCCTCAAGTTGTTATCTGAATCTTCCCACTCTGAATGCCCTGCTGAAAACCCAGCAGCTAATTGTGCCTGTGCATGGGTGTCCCACATTCCTCTGGAGGGAGAAAGGTCCATGCTGGCTGGCTCAGTCAAGGTTGTTGAGGAAAGCTCCAACACAACCAAGAGGATTTTAGGGTCTGCAAGTCCAAAGGGTAAATGAAAAAGGAAATTATTCAGCATTTATTAAGGAATCAAGCTCTTTATCAAGCGATGCTGTGCCCTGATCACTTCCCCCTCCACTGGCCAACCATGCTGCCTGCCAGATGTGCTCTCCCCAACATCTGGCTAGTAGAAGCCACTGCTTTTCCTCAGGACTAGATATTCTTCACATTCAGGTGCTTTTTGTGGGCTGTTCTTTGCCCTCAAGCTGCCCTGACAGTGTTAATTCCCTGTGATGACAGGTGAGATGAGCCTTTTTTTGTTTTTAGCACAGTGTGATCACAGTGTAGCACTCACCATCAGGTTCAAGATCTCACATGCATGTTTTCCTTCCAAATATGAGAACAGTCATCCCAGCTGCCAAAAGAATCAGAAAACATTAAATCTGCGTAATATTTAGGCTCTGGATGAGAGTTTGTCAGCCCAAGCAGAGCTGCTTTTCCATTGCCTGGGCTGCCTTCTGATTTACCTTCAGAAATAGCTACTCCAAACCAACCCTCATTTTCTTCATCCTTTACACTCTTGGGATGGCATTGATGATCCTTTTGGGTCTGTTCCAACTCAGAATATTCTGTGTTTCTGTGAAATAACCAGGGGCATGATTCTCCTGAAGACTGTGGTGTCTTCTAACAGAAATCAGAATTTCCTTAAGGTAGAGAAAGCTGTTTCTGTGTTGATGAAGGCAACCATGGGGAGGAGGTGTATCCCCTTCAGCACAGACATGAGGGCAGCAGTGCTAAAGGAAAGGAGAATTGAACATCTCAGTGTGTCCTGGAAGTCTGTAAGGAAAGAGTACAGTCTCCACCTAAACAAATAGCCTAAAGCACAATTAGAAGTTCCCTTTTGTGCCAAAAAAATGTTACCCACTGATTATAATTTATTGAATACACACATAAAAGAAACCAGTTAAAACATTTGTCTTTGCACAGAAGGCCCCAGCAAAATATCACCCTGTTATATAATATTTTTTTTTACCTGTTTCAGAGGCTCTCCATTGTGGTTATTTCTTTAGCAGTAAAGACCAGAGCTGCTGCCTTCCCTTCCCTATCACCAGTTTTAGGAGAGTGATGAGAGCCATAGCTCCTATTTGACACACCCTGTGGTTGACAAGTGCTATACCAATTATTTCCTTTAACTGGTTGTATTAAGAACTGGCCCTCTACTGCTGAGAAATTAAGACAATTAAACACTGCAACTGTTGGGCAAGAAATCTGCAGTGACAACCGAGTGACCGCGGCTTTCCTGTCCCCCCAAAGAACAAAGCCTGCAGGCACAGCAGGTGACCAGCAAACACTAATGAAGCAGCCAATACACAGAGGAGCTCTTCCCTTGCACTCTCCATCAAACTGCCTGAAACACCTCTCATCAAAACATTCCTGCTGGAGCACAGGGCAGTGCCAGCCTGGTGTGCTGTGGAGGGAACACTAGAGAGTGTTGTGAGCACACACGTTTTTCTTCAGGGAACCCTATTTCAAACAACACTCGCAGGTTTTCTGGATTGTGGCATTTTAAACAAAAGTTTGTTTTGGGCTTACCGTTGCTGCAAAATGTTACTTTCAGAAATCCGAAAACAATTTTTATTGTATTTAGGACTTTTATTTTTTGTGTTTGTGTGTTTTTATGCTCCCGAGATGACATTCTGGTTTGGGATTATTGTTATTATTTCAGTATTTTGGTTATTATTTCCATTCCACACAGAATGTAATTTAGATACGTTGACATCTCTAGCAGAATGAAAATATGTTTTCCAAACAGCTTGGAGAGCTTTTATTACAGATGGGTCTCAACCAGCTCTTGAAAGCTGTTCCAGTGTAAACCTGAACTCTCTGGCTCCCAGCTTTTGTGATGTGCAACATTAAAAACTTGGATATTCCCCCCCGAAACACTGTGAGTACGTTTTGTTGAAGAATGGAATAACTTTTTACTGAATCGTGGACATGGAGTTAAAAGCCAATCACTAGCAGAAATTTTGTGATCTGCATGCATTTTTAAGACACAGCAGTAGATGCGTAAAGAAGAAAAAGTTTTGGTTCAAAATGGTTTATAACAAAATAAACTGGCCAGAAAGCTGAGCATTGCCAGGGGGTTTTATATCACTAGTGAGTAAAGGAAGATTCACAGAGATTTTGGAGCTTGATACATTCTTCATTACACAGAATCTTCTTGATTTCAGCCACTGTTTAGGCCAGGTCTTCAGGAAAGCAGAAGAACATGCTCAGAAACTTTGTAGGATAATGTAAAATGTAATTTAACTCTCAGTTTAATGCCAAGAGAGGGGTAAACAATAGAGGATTTTCTGCTCCTTGCTTTCTTGCTATTTATGAAAAAGCAGCTGCAGAGATGGATGATGCCAGGCAGCTCCTACCTGTTGTGCTGCTCAGAGCTGCTCTCGAGGGAGGAGAGGTTATACCAGGTGCAGCCAAAAATCAGCTCTGCTGTTCAGCAGAAGGAATTCCATGTGCCAGGGCTGCCCACAGGACAGTCCATACAGCTGTGAAAGCACAGCTCCTGCTGCCCAGCGTCCTTGTCAGCACCACACACTCTCCAAGCAAAGGTGGGCACAAAGAAACCTCCCCAACATCCAACCTTTGCTCCCAACGTTTGTTGTGGTGTCAGCAAGGACTTTGAGGTTAGCTGCCTGTTTATTTGTTTTCAGTCCTGGGATGCTGTGTGATCTGTTTAAAGCCTGGAGACGGAAAAAAATGCAGCCTTGTCTTCAACAGCTTGTGTCAGTGGCAGTGACTGATGCCTTTAGGAAGAGCACCCCAGGGGCCATGAGATGAGTGTAGTTGAGTGTGTCTGGGTATTGGTTAGCAGCATTTGTAGCGAGCTGGTTTCCATTATTCCACATGTCAGGAAGAACATTTGCGCTTCCAGGCCACTAGATGATGATGGTACTGTAATTACAGCTGCATCTGAATTAACATTCCCACATGAATAAAACATTAGCATGATTATTCTTAGCTTTTTAACCAGTGGTCTGTGGTCTCATCTCATTATAGCTACTTTCTTAACCAAACCAAACCGCACACTCTAACAAATGAAGAAGAGAAATAAACACAGAACATCACCTATTTCCCTTTTTAGACTTGGATTTGGTTAAATAATAATGAAGTATCTCTGAAAACCAACATTGGCAGAATTGTGTCCATAATAGGATATCTGTGAGCTTTAAACCTTCACTTCATGTCCATAAAGGTTTGATAGACTTGCAGCTGAATACTGCAAGTTGCAAATGTTGGATGGGTAATTGTGACTTTTTCCACATGGGAAAACAATTTGCACATTCAAATCTTAGTATTTTGCATTTAAACAAAATCTTTGGGCCACAGGTGGAATGTCTTCATAGGAGCTTGGAGTCCCAAAGGGTACGAAGCCATGTCAAGGCCCACATTGTGATATGCCTGAGATGCAGGAATTGCCTTTGCCCTCCACTCCTCATGCCATGGGCTGGGCCAGCCCCCACAGAGCCTCAGGCTCCAAAAGCCTTTTCAGGTGAGCCAAAGGTGTGACACCAGCTCAGAGACACATCCCTGAGGTAGCTTTACATGGTGTGTTCTTGCTGCAATCTTGCCTTTCTCAGCAGCATCAGTAGAGGGAAGAAGAGCCTTTTTTGGTTTGTGGGTTAGTGACTCTCACACAGGTTGAACCTTTTATTGCTGTGATTTCAGAGTTGGTCAAAATAGAGATACAAAAAAAGGTGACCATTCCTGGCTCCCTGGGAAACCCTGCAGTGTTACCACCATCCCCTTCTCTTGATGACTTTTTTTAATATTTAGCTTGTGTGTTTTTACTGGCCCTCTTTAAATGCCTTTTCATCAATAATAACTTTTGAATATTCTTGCCTGTTTCAGCCAATGCTTGGTACGTTTGTAAAGATCTTGAAGACACCAAGGTTTTAGAAGTTTCCTTAAAAATTATGTTTCTGTAGAGAAGAACCTCAGCATCTTCTCATCAGAGGAGAAGTTGGTGGCAGGAACACAATTCTAGGACACATCAGGGAATCCTCACCTGATAGAGAAGGAAAGGCTGGAATTGCTCAGAGATCACATATGATATATCATATGATGACTAGACTTAGGAAACCACGTTCTGCTGCTCATGAAACCACTCTGGCAATTTGGGAAATACAGGTAAGCCTCACACTTCAGCCTGGTACCTTTGTGCAGCATATTGAGAACAATGGGCTTTGCCCTGTCAGATTCTTCCATTGTGTTTCTGTGAGTTCTGTGAATGCTGTAGACAGTGCAGGCTGTGAAATCTGCTCCTAATGATAGGCTACAAGTAGCCTGAACCCAATCTTGACTCATAATAAAAATAATTGTAGGTAGCTACCCATTCCCATTCCAGCTATTGCAGAGATCATCTTCCAGGGCATGTGTGGTTGTGGCCACACTTTGCTGACTGTTTTTGCTTCTTCTTGAAAGCTGAACGCTGAGCTGATCTGGCAATAGTGTGAGTAAAGTAAAACTAAAAGTTCTTTTTATAGCAGCCTCAAACTAGACCCACATACCAGAATGGGTGACAGGAACAGCAAGTCCCAGCACCTCCTCAGACACTGCCAAGAGGGGAGGGGACCACTGAAACTGCCCTCAAGGATTCAGCTGTTTCCACCATTAGACATTTGAGTCTGGTTTAGCAAAGGCATCCCCAAGTATATGAAGAGACAGGTTTAAGAGCAGATGGGCCAAGCTGAGCCCAGATGTCACCAGTCCATGGCCAACTTGACAATTTGGTCTCAGAAATAATCTCTATTACAATTAAACCTGATAATTCCTGGCTTCCCATTCCACTGAGGGAAAAGTCTAACCCATGCAGAGGCTGAAAATGTTGGCTATAGATGTTCTGTTGGGAGGATGACAGCTTTGGTCACACAGGAGCTTTTTTCCATGATAGCTGTTCCTGGTTTGGATTTTTTTTTAACCAACAGCATTTAACAAACAACAGCAGAAAAAACCCTCATTTAAAAATAAATTCTGGATTAACCTCCTGAGAAACTGGCAGAAGAAGCTGCCTTTGCCCTCCCTTAAATTATATGTTGTGCTCCCCTGCTGGTACAATCAAATAAAATGAAAAAGAATCATCTCAATTTTTCTTTCACCAGTGTGTTAGGATATTGTCAGGTCAGCCCTGGTGGTGGGGTAGCAGATGACTAATAGCTGTGGTTTTTAATTAAATGTTATCAGAAGAGGATGATAGATTAGCAGCATTACCCCCAGCATTTCCCAGAACATTTCAAAATTACTTTTTGAAAAATGGACTTAGAAGAAAGAAGGGGGAAGCATGAAACAATGGTGGGAATTCCTTGTCCTTGCTGGACTAGAACAAAAGCTTTCTGTCTGTCAGAGAAGGAAAAGCTCATTTATTTGTTATAGTTCAACCCAGTGCAGGCTGGTTTGTACCTGGCTGGGATTTCTGAGCTGGACCTCACCTTCACAGGTCTCTTACTGCAGGCATTTCTAAGGAGGAAATACAGGCATTTGGGATATTTAGAGCTGTAACACCTGAAAATGATAAAACGTGGGATTACTGAGTGAGCCTTGCATTTCTGCTGCCTAGAGGTGTTCTGGGAGTAGGTAGGGGAATATCTGAGCCAATGGAAAGGGAAAAAAATATCTTTTTAAATCCAGAAGCAGCTCATAATTGAAGGCTACCATTTTGTCCCTACATGAAATAAGAATTCAGAGTCTGAAATTTTTCTTTAAGGAGGCACCAAGATCAAATATTTCAGAGCAGATGGCAGGATCCTTGTTTTCTGTGGAAAGATGTTTGGTCCTTTCTCCTCTGCTCACCTTTTTGTTACAACCATTAGTTATAGCAGTCAGACAGTGAAGGTAGAAGAACACGTCTAGATCCTCATTTTCCCTTAAAAAGCAGCTTCAGAATATTTTCATCAGAAAAATAAAGTTCATTAAAGTAACTAAAGCCTTTCAGAGGATTGGGTTTGGATTGTTCTTCTCAGAATAGGAGCTCAAACTCTTCTTCAGCTTCATTTTAGGTCCCTGAGTGGAATTCTGGATGCTGCCCAAAATGAACAAGTGCTGGGGAATAGGGATGCAATCTACAAAAAAAATGAGTACATCATTAACTTTTTATCATCATTGTTATTTTTATTAGTCAAGGTTTTGGTCCCCAGAAGCTGGGGCATTTGTAATGAAAAAGACACAAATAGCTTGTAAGTCAGGCTATAAATATGAGGCACTGGAAAACTGGGCTAGTGCCCAGAGAGATGATTATTTTTTAGAAGAAATTCATTTATATTTCTCCCTTTCAACCAAAAAGGTGTGTCAGTTCTTAGAGACAGAAAAAAATCATATTTTCCTTATCCTTTTTTCTGCTGCACATATATTTTTTTTCTGAGTTTCTTCTATCTTTGGGTATGGCATGCACATCCCACACACCACAGATACAATTTCAAAGCAGTGGTAATGGCTATTAACGTTAAAATGCTGATTTCTCAGTTGCCTTGTTGAAACAAAGCCTGAGCTGCAGCACACATGCCAATAAAACCCCACTTTATGTATAGTAGTAGGTGAAAATATGATAGAGGTTCCTTTCTCTGCCAGCTATGTGATTTCTGTCCAAGGAAACTCAAGTGAGGTGCAGTTCTCCTACAGATGCTGATTAATTCTTAGGTCCATTTAGAGCGTGCTATTGCATGAAAACAGAAGAACCTGTGGGAGTTGGTATTTCCTTGATTTGTTTTTTTCTCCTGGACCTGCACTGAACACATATTGACTGCATCAAAATGCCACTTCAGGAGCGAATAAAAGGAAAAAGCTGCTACATTGCTGGAAAGGAGCCTGCGTCAGAGTTTACCTACTTTGCATTAAGGATGGTGACACAAACAGAGGGGCCTTGTGCTCCTGTCACGGTGCCCTGTGGCCAGTGACAGAAACACGGGCAGTTCTAAATTAAAAGAACATTTCTGTATTAATTTATCACTCTGGTATACACAGGGCTAAGTATTTTCCAGGAGCTGCTACTGAGCCTCGGAGAGCTGACGGAGCTTAAACCGTTATGAAGGAAATACAGTTGCTTTCCTGATGTGATGTATTTGGCCTCATGAAAGGGCATTTTGTTTAGGTAGTGCATAGAAATCTTAGAAAGTGCCTATGGACACAGATACAGTCCCTGGGGGAAAGCAGCAAACCTGAGCAGAGAAAGCATCATAAATCATAGGGCTTAATGTGCAGCTCATAAATCCAATGTTTGCAGGGAGCTCTGATAAGGCAGGATGATGTCTGAGCACTTTTACTCCACATAACAGAGCATGTGGCATTTGCATCCACACAGCAGTGAAATGAGCTGAGATTTGCATCTCATTTTTCACTCCTCAGTGCCCTGGGTGGGGCAGATTCTGATCATAATTACAGGGGGTGTAAATAAGAGACAACCCCTGGTTTCACAAGAGTGATTCCAAATGTAAACCCTCATATTTGGGATGGGGAATAGACTCTGGATTATGTTCATTTACATGAGATAATGGTATCAATCTGTAAGTAAAACATCTGTGCTTGTTACTCACAGTAATTTGTATGTATACATATGAATGCTTATTTGATATTTGCATATCAGATATTTGCATATTTTGAAGGCAAAATGTGAGATACACCAATCAGCTGTCATGTGCCTTGGTCTGTCTGAGTTGTTACTAAAGGATGGCTGGATAATAAGTCTGATAGCCAACCAAACCCAGATTTTCCCAAGCAGCCTGTGCATAACTCCTCAGGAATTAGGTGCCCCTCCTAATGGCAACATTTGCAATACTTTTGGGGTTTGGGTCTTTCAGTTGAAGTGAACATCCTACCTTAATCTTTGAAATAAATCACCCAAGATGTCTTTTTTCCCTCAAAGTTTTAACCTGTAGAGAAAGGAAATGAAGGGAAAGGCCATTATTATTGTATTTTCTGCTAGTTAAGGAAAATTTTAATGTAAAATATATCTGTTGAATGTAAGGTGCATCCGTGGGATCCACTGAAAGGAAAAGAAATTGCATTGTGCTCTCCCTAAGTGGCAAACCCCCAGGTTTTTCTTGACTCCCAGCATTCCTGATGGTGATTCAGAGTGCTCTGTGATCTTTATCATCCCTGTGGATGCCATAGAATCACAGAATGGCTTGGGTTGGAAGGGACTTTAAGGACCATCTAGTTCCAGTCCCCCTGCCCTGGGCAGGGACACCACGCCCTAGATTAGCTTTGCTCAGAGCCCCATCCAACCCTGAACACTTCCAGGGATGGGACATCCACACACTGGGGGAAAATCCATGCACCTCTCAGAGTTACTCTGCACTGACATCAATGTAAGTCAATAGATTTTGACCCCAGGGACTGGATGTGGGGAAAATATTCTAGCTGGCACGGTGCAGGCTAGACAAGTAATCAAATATCTTACCTTCTTCATTCTGTCTTCCTGCTTGGGCATTGGCAGAATTATTAAATAAACCCTCTAAATTAAATTTCTCTTTCATTTTGTGAACATCATATGGATATCTGTGCTTTCAGTACATAAGAGTGGCTATGAAGCTGATTCATTTTCCCTATCCATTTTAACTTGATAACCACAAAAAGCAGTAGATGCTTTCTATTTTTCCACTACAATAAGCAGTAGCATATGTTTGCTGCACAATAATTTATTCTAAAAGAGGAAGATGATATTTCCCTAATGATGCATGTTTCTGAGAAAAAAATGAAGCATCTCTCCCTCAACATCTTTTCCTTTTCTCATCTCTTTTGGATGAGAAATCATTGCTTTCTTTTATCTGTCTCAGATGGATCCAACAAAGTTACTATAAAGGCTCCAACTCTCTGTGTTCTCAATGAGCACAGTAATGACCTCTTCTCCTTGTAGCATCCAGTGTTTCACTTGTGCTTTTTTATTTATCTCCTGCAGCAAGCTGTTGTGTGAAGTTTTGTGATTTGGGTTTTAATTGACAGAGTTAGCTGCCTTTAAAGAGAACTCACTCCAAAGTGGGGCTCTGGCTGCCACACAGTATTCTACACAGGAGTGGAAGCTACACCACAAATCTGGAAATGTGTGTTGTTCCTTATTGTTTTTATTGCTTCTTTCCTGTGTCTGGAAGCTTTTTCGTAATTTTGAAAGGGATTTTTTTTGTTGGGGTTTTTTTGCTGGTTTTTCTTATAATTTTTTTTAAAGAAGAAACAAATCTTTGAATCCCTGGGGCTCTCATTTAGCCCTGGTTGGGTCCTGACAAAGGTATTGGAGGACCAATATATGGAAAAACTCCTTCATCTCATATTCCTAATTTAAAAAGGAAGGATGCTTGTTAGCATATTGTCTGAATGCTAAAGTTCTGACCAAATTCTTTAAGCATTGTAACAAATATTAGTACTGGTAGAATGCCACTCCTTGATAAACACTTAGTGGCAGTTTGCAGTGAGCAGCAGCATGTCAGATGTCAGCTGGGCTTTGGTGAGATGAGCTTCAGCCTGGAATATTATGGCCTCATGAAATCAAGGACATTACAAATTAAAAAAACCAAACCTGCAAACAGCCAAAACCTGGGGCCACTCTGCACCCCTCATCTAGGGAGAAACCTCTTCTCCTTGAGGAGGAGAGCTATTTGCATCTTTGTGTGAAGATTTTCATCCTGAGAACTCTAGACCCCAGAAGAAGGACATGGGCACAGTGGTGGGGCTGCAGATACAGAGAGTCAATCTCTGTCTGATGTCATTGCTTTTTATTGTGTTGGACCCTCACTGAGGGTACTGTGCCTGCTGCCTGCTCTGCTCTTTCTGGCTGCCCATCGCTGCCTGCTGGCCCCCAGCACCACTGCTGCCTCATTCCCTCCAGGAATCACCCACTAACACCCTTCTCCTCCATACAGGAGATTGTGAGCAGGTTGTTTCACTCCACAACATGCACAAGGTATCCAAAGTATCCATCCCACTTCCTTTTCTCCTCTTCTTGTTCTCAATACTGGGAGCAATGCCTTAACTTAGGTGGTTTCTGGCACAGGTTCTTTATGCTGTTGCACTCACAAACTTTTAATCTCTCTGTGCTATTTTTTTTTTTTTAGGAGAAATGCTTCTCCAACAAAATAAAACAACATCTGCGAAATAGATTTCAGTCTTCTCCAGGGTCTTTTTAATTTCTTTCCACTGTTCTCTGTTACAGTGTTCTTCCTTTTGGACTCCCTTCCTTCTGGGAACTATTTAGAGATATAGAGGCATCTCCTTTCTCTTCCACAAGCTCTAAGAAGATTCAATCATTGTTTGTTGCTGGGAAACAATATTTGTTTTCTTTGTGCATTGGGGGGCCAGTACCTAGTTCAGGTTGCTGGCATCTCAGAGTGTCAGAATCCTTGTGAAGGCCTTTTTGGCAATGCTGGGTACAGAATGCAGCAGCCCTGCCACAGGGTGGGGACAAGGCTGGTTTCATTGGTGCCCTCAGCTCAAGGTGGTGGGCCAGGCAATGCATCACACAGGCCAGAGCTGTCCTCAAGCTTGAAATGCATCAGGGAAATGCCAAGAAATGTAATGGAAAGGAGAATGACCCACTGGAGAGCTCACAGTGGTTATCTGAAGGGGTCCAGAACCTGTGGAACCTGTGTGGTTGTTTTCCAGGCTGGTGGCACTGACTGACTCCTGGTCCACACAGCCCTTCCCAGTGCAAACATCAATGATGGGGTCTGGATCCCTCCTGGAGTTCTGAGTTTTGGGTATCAGGCTTTATTTATTTTGGGGATTTCTTTCTCTTTCTCTCCCCTTGCTTGCAGAGGTGCTAAGCATTAAAATAACAGCGAGGAAGGGGAGAATTCACGTCTTGGCATTTCTCAGTGAAAGTCTGCCAGACATTTAATAAACTGTTTTATGTTGAAAACATTTGAAGAATGACTCTGCAAACAGTGATAATACTCACTCGTTAAGCTTTCAAACAGCCTGGCCTGACAGCCTTAACCTTTGCACCGTGCAAGTGAAAACATAAGGCACAAGTAAAACCCCTTCCTGCAGTAACTCCAGTGGGCTGAGTAGTGGATTACACCAGGTATGAATTTACCCCCTGGCATTTGGTTCATTTCTAACAGCAAGTCATCATGGCTTGGTTTGAACCCCAGTGCCTGATATAAGACTCCCAATAGAGTTAATTACTCAGCTCTTTACAATAATCCATCGCCCAGTCAACCCACAAAACATTTTGTCACAGTAGCAGCCTGAATGTTCAGTTAGGGGACCAATTAATCAAGCTGGCATTAAAAAAAAAAATAAAACAACATTTTAAAATAGTGTAAAACATCAGTGTATTAATTTTAGTTGCATTTGGCATACATAGACATGCACACACAGTATCTCTACAGCTTGATTTATTACATTTAAAACTGAATGGCTTTGGAAATCAATTTTATTAGACTTCATTATTTTAAAACATAAAATAAAATTAAAGTATTACTTAATAATGGCTTTTAAATTCTAGATAAAGATGCCCAAAGGGAAAATATAGAAACCCTGGTGCATTGTATATTGTTAACTTTTTTTTTTACGTGGACTAGCTCAGTGATTTGGAAAAAGAATTTATGTGAATTAAGGAGTGTGTAAAGAGATGAAGTTGTAGGTATTGCCACTTGTCCAGTGTGTGCAGGAATGAATGGAAGTGATTCCTTTTTCTGCAGCATGCTTTGGATCAGAAAACATAAATAGGTGGCATCTGTCTCATTTACTGACAGCACTCACAACTATAAGAGAAACTGAATGAGAAGTTGTCTCTTAAGAGACAAGAGCAAATCCCTGCTTTATTTGCAGCTGCTTCTCTACCCAGAGTTATACTGGGGGGAGGGGGAGCAGAGGGTGGAAAGGGGTAGATTAGAAATTAATGGAAGAGAGATAAAAGTATTGCACCACTGAGAAACTCAGGCACAAGCTGTTCCCAGAGGCAGGTAATGGGATCCCTCTCCACCTGTGCAAGGGGGAGGCCAAGAGCAGAGATTTGCTAGAGGGTTGTAGCAGCAAGGTGGGCAGCATTTCACTTCCAAGGGGTTGCTGTGCAGGAGCAGGAGCCAGAGGAGGTCACCATGCCTGGAGCAGTGCCTGACACTCATGGGAAAGGCCTTGCCCTGACAGTGAGCATGGCCTGGGGACTGAGGTGCCAAGGGGGTTGCTGGCCATGCACTGCAGCTCCTGTCTTTGTCCTCTGCCTGCACTGGCTTCCTCTGGAGGTGAGAAATCCTCTGTGGCTGGAAACTGCTCATCAGCAAAGATGTTAGCCTAGGGAACGACTTACCCCAGAAAGGTTCACTGCATTCTGGGGTATTGATTAGAAAGAAAAAGAAGAAAAACATTTCCAATTATTAAATACTTTAAACATACATATATATGTATGTATACTTGCCTAGAAAAGCATAATTATTATTCTCCCACAGAAAAGTTTTAACCACTCACAGGTCTTAAGGTACCCTGACTTTTGATATCTGCAGCAGATAACTTGCAACCAACACTGTGGGGGTTTGGCTCAGGAGCAAAGTCAGAGGCAGTGTAAGACAGCTTGGCAGGATTTGGTTCTGTCAGAGACATTGCAGCCAGAGGCAGATATACAGCCATGGAAAGCTGGAAAATCAAATGGTGATTATGGATTTTCTGGTGAAATTCACATTATCAACATCAATCTATCCTGTTAAGAAATCTCTGCATATGAAGGATCTTGAAAGGCAGGAATAGGAGTTCTCTGGGAGATCTGCTCAAGTTTTATTTATTTTAAAAAGAGCATTTGAAGAGGCTCACCTGCTTTTAGCTCAGCAGTCTCCAAGGGCTGAGCTCTGCAGGAGAGTTTGGACTTTTGGTCAAGAACAATGCCTGCTTTATCCTGTCCATTGAATCCTGCTGGTGTTACTGATGATTGCAACAAGGAACATGGCAGGGCTGTGGGTGCTGCAAACCAGGACCTCAGAGAAACCCAAACCCTGCCTTCCTGAATGTGTACAGCAGGCAGCTTCCCTGAGTGCCACTCTGATTTAACCCTGAGAAAGATGTCTGTCTGCTGCCTTCACTTCCACTAAGCCTCCTTCCTTTTGCCTCAGGTTCAACTTCTCAAACTGTGGATTTTTTTTTTGGGGGGGGGTGGGGGGGAAAGATTCTCCCTCTCATACTAGATTCCTTCTTTGATTTATTTGTACAGTGGGTTTTTTGTTTGGTTGGTTTTTTGTTTTGTTTTTTTTAAGTATTTTTTGAGAAGGCACAAATCACAGGATCTCATCTGAACTCTCTTGTGCTAAGACATTAATCTGCATTGCATAATGTTTCAGAGCAGACAGTGCTGGAGTGAAAGTGAGCTCTCCCCATCCATCTTTAACTCAGCCCCTCTCAGCAAACAGAGATGACATTTTTGTGCACAACAGGCAAACACAAGAAGCAGAAGGGTTCATTCTGGGAGGGTTTTTGTGTTTGCAAAGTTCCCCTACTATTTTATAAAATAAGGACAAGTCCAGCTGGGGTTCAAATACCAAGCAAATACATGCCAAATGGTTGTTAGCTAAGGGGCAGCATCAGTCGCTCTGGGATGGGGTCAGAGGATGGAGACAAAGTGATTTAGGGGAAATTGGAGCAAATAAACTTTCCAGCTAGGTTTTATTAAAATTGTTCCTCCTTTACTTTAATCCTGGTGTTTAATTTTCATCCTAACTCTCTTCCCAGTATTTGTAGCTGCTACATACTATGCTGACTGGTGATGCTTGAGCTCCAGTGATAGCTGGCCAAAGTCATCTGACATTATAACTGGTCTGATGGGTTCACAGGGCTGGGAACTGCCTTACCAGGCCACTCCAGGTGTAGCTCTGGGTGGCATCACCTTACCCTAAGGAGGCACTCTTTCCCAGCTAAAGTGGCTCCTCTCCAAGGAAAATTCTCTTCATGTTCCACAGCTGGGAAAGTCTCTTGGCTCCAGGAACAGTGCAGGGCCATGAGGAGACACAAAGCTGGCTGGGAAGAGAAGGCAAAGGCCAAGTCTGACGTCTGTGGGACAGTCAGTCCTCCCAAATAGCATCCCTCCCATGAGAGCAGGAGCAGCAGGCTCAGCTCTGCAAGTCTCCTATTCAATTTTTAACCTTTTCTCTTTCTCGCCTTGTTTTGGAGGGTCACAGGAAAGGATCTTGGCATCCATGATTTGACAATATTCAGCTTTGCATACAGAGCTGAGAAATCTTCAGGATGTCCAGCTGAACACAGGATATTGGGGCTTGCTGAGAGTGGCCCTGGGATCTCAGCCTCTCACTTGTTCAGCCTTGACTTGTCTACAGCTGCTCTGCAAGAACAACCAAAGCTGCCAAAGCTGGCCTTTGATAATGCTATTGGCAACAAAGGCCATGGAAGACTTGTCTAAGTACAGGTGATGGTCATGTGTGGCTGAGTGCAAGCAGAACAGAGTGTTTGTGGGAGTGCAGGTGGTTCTGCACAAGCTGTTTGGCCACCAATTCCCTTGGAAAAAAATCCTTGTCTTCTCTGAGGGCTCTGCTCTGCCTGTGTAACCCCAAAGAGCTGAAATTCATTCCCCCTGAGTCCTACAAAAGCCCAAGCCCACGAAATAAGCTGAAATTAGACTGACTGCAAAACACAGCCCCAGACATGAATTTTCTTGAAGTTTGGTGCATTCAATGCTGGGAATTTGCTTCCACCCATGCCAGAGGTAAAGGGATTAGCTGTGAAGCCCTGATCCCACTCCCTAACCTTCCCAGAGCTCAGGGCAGCCTGGGCTCCTGCTCTGAGCTCCAGGCCTCTGCAGCTGAAAGTGTTTAAATAGGAACGTCCATCACTCAGTGTGAATAAAAGTGAAAGTGGCCCTTTTAAAAGAGAGCGATGACTTGATCAAAATGCTGCTTTGTCATATCTGTTTCATAAAAATTTGCCCCCTCTGGGCCAATCCGGCTTGATGTCAATGGTGAACGCCAACCACAGCCTTGTCTCGGTGAGCGCTGCACAAAGCCTTAATTTCACAGCCTTCAAACAACAGTGAAAAATCACCAGGAACTTTCTCCTCGGATCTGGGATCTCCCTAGCAACCGCAGGCCAAGCATACTGTAATTCAATTTAGGCCTTGAACTCCTTCAGGAGTCTCTTCTTTAAAATCTGTCACAGTCAACGTGCCTTGGGAAACTTTTATAAGCGCCTGAACCTTTGACCAGCGGAGAAAGTGAAGCGTTGGTATAAATCTCGTAAGCATGTTTGGCCTGTTTTTATGTTGGGAGCATGGTACATTTAACATTCATCCCGCAGCCTCCACCTCTTTTCTGCTTGGGAAATGCACCCTTGCATCTGTCATACTGTCTGCTCTGAAACCGGGCCGGCCATCCCTGAAAGGAGGCGCGGGGGAAATGCCTCCGCTCAGCCAGAAGAATTGCTTTATGTGGAAATGCACTGACATGGCCCTGGGCTCATTGGGAGACTGGGGGTGTCATGGGAAAGATAAGCAGGGGTGACCTGGCAGGTTTGTGAATGTCTCAATCGGGGACTGAAGTGGGCTTAACAAAAGAGTGAAAGCTTAGCAGGAAAACACAAATGATAATGAACTGCTCGCTGTGTTTAAATAGCCGTTCCCAAATAGTTCTGCAGTGAACATTGTCAAGTTACTTGAGTCAAAGTGAGGTTTATAGGCCTGTAATTTTGGGGGTTATTTGTTCATGAGCCCTCTGTGAGCATCTTGAAAAAATTACTGGTTTCGCTGACAAATGCCATTTTTAAATTAACCATATGATACGATGTGTTATAAATAGGACCCTTTTCTGTCTGTTAGCTCTGTGTCTCAAGTGTGGTCAAGAAAAGAAGGGATGAGCTTTTAATGAGTAATGCTTGACGGGAAACATGTTGGCATTGAAATCTAGGGGGAGATTTAGGCTAGCATCAATTGTTGGGGGGTACACCCAGGGACAAGAGGGGATCTGCTCCCTTTGGGGTGCTGAGAGCCTCCATGCAGAGCATCCAACAGGAAATGACTGTTTAAGATAATTTTAAAGTAATTACTAACTGACCCTATTTCAGCTCACTCCGAGTATTTCATCCCAAGAGCCTCACCCCATCACCCTGTATCAGGTGGGAATAGTAAGTTTGTGTACTGAGAGGGTATTTTCCAGAAGGATCAAAATTAGACATCACTTTTCCACCCTCCTCTGTCACTTGGCTGTGGGACAGCATCCTAAATAAAATGATTCAGCAGGGTAACTCCAGGATGCACCTATGCAGTGATTATTATGGATGGCTGCTCCAAGTTGAAATTGCTGCTTTCAGAACATCAGGGAGCAGCTCCAAAGGAAGTTTCTGTGCTCAGCCCAAGCAGCCTCTGCTCACAGAGTGGCTGCAGCTCCAGCTGTGTTGGAGACAAGGAGCAGCAGCCAGCAGTGAGTGGAGTACCTGTGTGAAATCCCACAACCCCTGAACGGGGCAGGCTTTGTGCTCGCTACAGGACTAGATTTGATCTCAGCAGTCTTTCCTCACATTGCTTAATATGACCATATTTATATTTTCAGTCCTGCTGTTCACTTTGATCTCGTGGAAACCTTGTAATGCAGGCTGGGGATGGTATTTGGCTGGGCAGTATCTCCATCTACCCTTAGAGAAGAACAGCGTGGAGCTTTTTCCAACACTTGGAGAAGTACTGAGGTAAGGACGGTCAAAAATCTTTGTAGCTGAGTAGAGACTTGGCATCATTTCATGGCTGGAAGAACCTGCTCTGTCTTCAGTAAGGCTTACAGAGATTTGGCATAGCAGAGTGGCTGCTGAAAGGCAGACAGGGCCATGGAGAAATGGCCAGGCAAAGCCATGGAGCTGGGCACTGCTCTGGTACGATGTAGTGCAGCAAAGCTGGAGCAAATGCCAGCAAATCTGAGTTGAGTTTCACCTTTCTCCTGGCACTTCTGCTTTTCCCACGCAGTGCTGCTCATTGACCGTGTGGGTCTGAGTCACAGCCCTTGTCTGTGTTCCTGTGTGCACTGGCTGGTACAGGGAGGACTTAGGTGTAATAACACCCTGTCACTATTCATTACAAACACAAAATTGCAGCTGGAATACCCACGGGTTCCCACGAAAGCAAGGCTGTCTTTCATCTTGTTGTCTCTGCTTTAAATAATTCCTCACTGTTCAGGCAAACTGACCAAACAGGTGGGGGAAAAACACAGGTATTACTAATTAACTAGAGATCATTGTTGAACACCAAACAATAATATCAAAACTCATCCATTACAGTGGAGGGGAGCTGTTTACAGAGGCATCAATGAGTAAAACATTAGCAACAAATCTTTAACTGTTCTGTGTCCCTAGGAGAAGTTATAGAAAACACTGGGAAAGATTTCATTCCCAGAGTGGTGTAGAAGTGGATTACTACACCATGGTTAAAGTTGGGCGCCCATTTGTTTAAGATAAGTCATGCAGGAGCAGCTGGTCTGCCAGGATGGCCATTCCCATCCCACAGGCCACTCTCAGAGGCTCTGTGGTAGCCAGCTGGGGCACTGGGGATGCCTGGATGCTTCAGACCAAAACCTGAAGCATTTGCAGGGGCAAGGAAAGATTATAATAACTGCTTTGCACCAGTGGCATGTTGCTGGCTCTACATCAAGAGAAAAAAAAAATTAAATATCATTTATCTTTCTCTGGAGAGTTTACCAGCCAAGTTTTGAGGGAATTATCTTTTTTGCATCTCCTGTTCGCTTGACTGTATAAATACAATACCTGCTTGAGAAAGGAACAACAGTGCTGCTTTCAGCCTTGCAGGATTTCAATTCACAGTAAGTTTATCTGACATCTCTCATGATTAGCTGTGAACTTATCTCAAGCAAGAGAGAGGGGTGGAGAGAGGGCAGGAGCAAAGCAGATAAGCACCAAACAAAAGATGTTTGTCTCTCTCTCTCTGGGTACTGCCTAAAACCAGCCCAGTCTGTCAAGCACTGAAATACGAAGTAGCAGTGAATTTTGCAGCAGGGAGCAGGAGGAGAGCCTGGAATATGAACTCATTTTAGACACCAAATACGTCTTACTGTTATTTATGCTCCCTGACAAATTGTACGGCCAATTCCATGTGCTCAGTGGGGAAAGTGCTGTTAGCAGGTAAGGGTTTGCTTTAAACTGCAATAGAAGATTCCCAGTGATTACAAGTAAGTCTGGGCCAGAGGCAAGCTGATTCCATTTCCAACTGAGTCCTGATGCTTGAAGACTTGTGGATGCAAGGTGGAGTTTTTTCTGTAGGGCCTGAAGGAATCTGTGATCACCTTTAGACCATGATCCCATTCCCAGTGAATGCAATGAGAAAGGTCTTATCTACCTGAGTGGTTTGAGGAGAGAACTGGGCATTTTTGCTCTGCCTCCACCACCTATGAAGCAGAGGACATCAGCTGAAGAGATGACACAAACGTGGTTCTCACCACCACGAGGTGTTATGCCAAAAGTATAAACTTATTCAAAAGTGTTTAGACAGTGCTCTAAAGGACAATTTCTTCAAGAACTACTAAACATACAGATTCAAAAAAGTCTTCAGGAGAGCAGGAGATGCCTGAGCTTCAGGCAAGTGCCACAGGAGGTGTCATGCTCCTCTGCCTCAGGCTTTGTCTCTCCATATCTGCTCCTGACCACCTCTGAAGGACACCAGACAAGCTGCCCACTTCTTCTATCTCCATTCTTACGGAACCCAAAATAGAAGCAGAAAATCTCTTGCAAAAGTTCCCATAAGTTTTCAATAGAAAAGAAGAATAGCTTTACTTTTAATGAAATGGAGCACAATGTTCAGTCCTGGCTGGGTGCCTCAAAGATAGCTGTTCTCTGGATGCTCTCTGCTGTGGTGTCTTACATTACTCAGGGCTTCCCCCTGCTGCAGACAAGAAACTGTTCCAGAATAACCCTGAAGCAGTAGTTGTTCCTGAAATATCTGTCCCTGAGTAACTCCATGTGTGGACATTTTTATTCCCAATTGCCAGGATCTTCTATTGGCAGATTAGTCTAAAATGTCTTTCTTTTTACCGAATTAGAGTATTCATCTGTGGGTTATTCAATAACTATTGCTCTCTTGAATTTGCCTCACCTTTAACATGACAGACCTGTCAAGTAAAAAGGGGCCCAAGGACACAAGTTTATGTGGTAACTGCTGGCACATGCTGGTTATTCATCATTTCCCAATATTAATAAAGTTTTAGCACACAAATGGCTTTTGCTGGAGTCACTAAAAGTGCTTTGAGAAATCACAGTGGAGCAAGCAGTCTTATTTCCATTGCACAATCAGGAAAAACTGAGGAACAAACACAATAAGGAATGATATTCTAAAATTATTAGTAATCTGAGATGTTCCATTTCGGTCAAAACCTAACTGAAGAACAAGAAGAGACTGAATTTAAGATAATGGTGAGCACTTAAACTTGGAAAACCAGACCCTCTGAAAGGTCTCCTGTTTGTAACCAAGACTGGAGACAACAAAACTTTCTTGTCAGTCCTGAAGGTGTTGGCTCTAGTCATGAAGATATTATTATCAACATCATTATTGATACATGCAAATAAAGATTTGGGGGCTCTCATTCCTTACACACTTTTCAAACATACAGCAGAGTGGTGCTTGACCCCAAAAGTTTGTTCTTCAGACAGCAACACATACTCAGCAGAGAGACACTGGGCAGAGACTGAGGCAAAGGGAAATCAGATTTGTCCAACTTTGAGGTGCTCAGGGAAGCAGCAGTGTGCTACATGCTCAGTTGCTCTTGGGCTGGATTTTCTCATCTGCTTTAGACAAGAAGAAGGAGCTGGTGGAAAAACGAGGGCAGACTTTGCAGTCCTTTTGTGGGAACTCCTCGTTTTCCCCATTTGGCAGGGACACTGTCTGAAAAGCGTGGGTCTGGCCTCATCTCCCCCACGTGCTTAGCAACTTCAGGGAAGGTTTGGGAAGTGACACTAAGCCATTTGCTTTATCCCTCAGCCATTTTCCCTTCTCCCAGGCCACAGTCAGCATTGAAGTTTGTCTCCTTCCTCTCCTCTTTCTTCTGTTGCAACGCCAGTGGTGTCTCCTGGCACTTTCCGAAGTGAAGTCAGATTTTGGCACCATCCCTTCAACTGGGATGAAAGTTACAACAGGGAGGATAAGTGTAATTTGATAACAAAAGGCCTCTTGAGGCCTTTTCATCTTTGAACCACTGGCAGTGCCAATAAAGTCCTGTTTCTATCTCAGCATCAACATTCACAATTCTGCAAAATAATAAAGTGGAAGATAAAATAAATAAGAATTAGTGCAGGGAATCTGTTAAATGATTTTTCTTTTACTAGAGTCCAACAAATTGCTTAAAACACATCTTAAACTGCCTTTATTTTCAGGAATGTAAATACTGTGAAGGACAGATTGTACAGCGGCTGGCATGTCAGGAGTACCAAAGACAGAGTCATAATCCTCCCCCTCATAATTCCTGGCTAAATATTCTTATGTGGTCAGAGTGACCTACTGTGCAGTTCTGTCGATTTCTAAGTGGTTTGAGATAAGTGTCCCTTGATCAAAATGGAAAGTTTGTGGAAATTTTCTGAGAAATAAGCATTTTGAAAAACCATCGACAGCTGGCAATGAAGAAAATGCACTCTCCTCCCCTGCCCATGCTGAAATTCTATGCTCAAATGTAAATATAATTTGAGCATAAAGCAGTAAATTTTTCGAGCAGCAATCTAAATAGTGGCTGGAGAGGAGAAAAAAAATCTGACTGAGCTCTACTGACCTCTGTGTGTGTGTATTTGACAATATAACCTCTCTAGCCAAGGTTTAAAAATGGTGCACTCTTGCATCAGGGGGTAGACTGGACCTTATTTCTAAACTGTGCTGCAGAATAAGACATACTCATTTATCTTTTGTTTCTTCAGTTGAGTTTCACAAAAATAAAGGGGATGCCTTTGCCAAAGCACATTTTTCAGAGTGAATAATGATGAAAAAAATGTGGAGTTCTCTTTGCCAAAGTGCAGTATTTTGCACTTATGCACAAAGGACTCCTGTGGTGGGAATGTCCAAACTGAGAGGACCTCTTGGGTCAGAGAAAGTAGGTGATGAGGGTACTTTAGAGGAACTCAAAAGGTTCAGCACCAGCTTAGAGAGAGGAGGCACTGGGCTGGTAGCAGCCCTCATTTTGCTCTTCAGATGAGGCCTTTTGCTTCTGCCCCACACAACTGTGGTGGTAGGGCACAGCCCCCAGTGTCACAGGCTGCAAGGACAGAGGCACAGCTGTGATTACTGGAGAAGCCTTCCTCAGAAATTGAATTAGAAATGTAGCTTTGCTGGATGGGGACATAAATGTTCTTGTTTGGTTATATTTTGGTTTTAGTCCATATCCTTCTAAGAATCATGGAATCACAGAGTGGTTTGGGTGTGAAGGGACCTTAAAGATCACCTGGTTTGAATTCCCTCTGCATTGGGCACCTTTCATCAGACCAGGTTGCTCAAGGCCCCATCCAACCTGGCCTTGAACACTTCCAGGGATGGGGCAGCCCCAGCTTCTCTGGCCAATTTGTTCTAGTGCTTCACCACACTCTGAATAAAGAACTTCTTCCTAACACCTAATGTTCATCTAATTCTTCAATAGTGCTATTCTCACTACCTGGGAGAGACCAGAAGTTTCTCCACATTGAGTTTTCCATGCTGTTCCTGCAAACCTCCTGCTATTTCCAGAGGGAGAAGTAAATAGGTCAGGTAATTCCTCAGCATGGACATTGCCATGATGTCCTCTCGGTGATGCCTAAAGCATTTGCCATGAATTTCTATCCAAATTCATGAAAAATGCTTTCTCAGCCACTTCTGTAGATATTCACCCATTGGCCTTTTGTGTGTGGGCATTTCCAGGAAAACGGGAGCTTTGCAGGACCATGGCTTTGCCTCCTCTCATCTGAGAAAGAGTGAAGAAAACTTCACAAAGTTCCTTCAGAATTTTTGTTCACAGTTGTTTCGCCACTGACGGGTAAGTCATATCTCATCATTACTCCAGATACAACAAAATTCTGGCATCTGTTAATAGAAGTATATCGTGTGTGGACTGTATTTGGTCTGGAAGACACAAAGTTGCTCTACTGCTAAAGATTGTGTTAATTGTTTTGGTTTTTTTAAAAAATAATACAAGAATCCAAGAGGGAGAAGAAATTCTCCACTGAGTATTGATTTCTTTGTGGCAGTGACAGTGATAATGGTCTCTCCATTAGTTAGCACACTCCAGCAAAAGGACAGGTTCAGTGGCTGGTGTATTTTGCCTTGCAGTCTTCTTGGGCGTCAAGTTTCTTCTCAGAAGTCTCTGACATGAGTAATAAACACACAATACAGTGACATCAGCCCAGGTCTGAGGGGGGAAAATGCTCTCAGGCCTTCCTTGTTTATAAGACAGGCGATAAGCCAGCTTTCACCCTGCTCTACATCAAATTCAAGGTTGGGTGACGTAATGTAGGTCAGATTCAGCCGTGTAAAATCTGGGAGAGGACAGAAAAGACTGTGCTGGCTTCCAAATGCCTTAATAAGGGCATCTTCTTTTAGAGAGAGGCTTAGTCTGAAGTAACTTCTCTTATGCTAACAGTTATGACTAGGCAACTGTAAGAGTTTAAATCAAGTGGGATTTTCTTTCCAAGGCACTGCTAAAGTCCAGTTTTCAGCTACCTAATCTAGTAACCCATGCCTGCTCAGGAGCATCATTTGTTAGGGAGGAAGACAAAGTGAAGAAGTGTATATAAGTGGCTTTAGTGAAAAAAAAAACCAGCCCAAATAGTTCATGGCTATCTTAGTGTGAAACTATAAACTACAAAACCAAAAACTGTACTTCAAAAAGGGAAAAAATTAGAAGCTTTGATTCATCAAGGCCTGCAAAGTTTCATATTTTCTGCAATTATCTGAGGAGCTTCAGAAAGAAGACTTCATGCACTCAGTGCACACACACTCATGCACACAAGTACATGGAATATACCTCAGTTACAAGTGTTTCAAATTGGTGCCATGTCACCAAATCCCACAGAACCCTTCACAGAAAGGGGTTTGAAATGATTCTCCTGCATTGCTCCTGCTGCTTTGCAACTGCAGGCATTATAATAATAAATTCATAGAATTGTTAAGGTTGGAAAAGACTTTTAAGATCATTGAGTCCAACCATGAAACCAGCACTGTCAAATCCAGCCCTAAATCATGTCCCCAGTGCCACATCTACACATTTTTTGAACACTTCCAGGAACAGCATTTCCATCATTTCCCTGGGCAGCCTGCTCCAATGCCTGACCACTCTTTCAGTGAAGAAACTTTTTCTAATATCCAATGTAAACCTGGCCCTGGGCAGTGCCAGTCTGATGAGACTTGAAAGACTGGGATTAGTCTTGTTAAGGGTTGGCCAAATTTAGTACTTTTCCAAAAAATGTGTGTTGGCACTGCAGCTTTTTTTCTGTGGCTGCCAACAGAAGGTAAAATAAATGAAATAAAGGAGTACAGGAAAAGAATCCAGGGAAAGATGCTGGTTGATAGAGCTGGCTCTTGCCCTCCATTCTCTCCCTGGAACAGATGTAGGTGTATTGGCAAATGCTATTTCAATTAATACAAAATACTGCCAGCCTGCATCTGATCTGTTGCACCACAGCCTGCCCACAAAAGGAGCATTGATTTAGGGGCTCGTTTCACAGCCCTGTTGCAGGACAATATTAGTGGGTTTGAGGAGAGATTTGCCCTGACACCTTTTGTCCGGAGCTTGCAGACACCATTGTCCGTGGTGCATAATCTGATTTAGCTTAATCCAGCCCTAATGGGAACTCCCACCTAGGAGCTGGGGGAACAGGAGATATTGCAGGATTTCCAACAGGTCATGGTGGTCTTTTTTGTTTTCATTGTTTGCTGCTTAAAAAAGAGAAAGAAACCCAACCTGAGCTCCCCTCGGAGCGGATGGAGAGAGGAAGGCATCTCCAGAAGGTGGTGAGCTGATCTCCCATTTAAAACAGGTCTGAGAATTTAACCTGGTGACTCCTTGTGTTTTTGTGTGTGCATGTTTGTGTGCTGTTCTCTTGGACCACAGAAACGAACACTATGAAAATCTGAACTAAAGGATCTTTGCAAAGGCCATTCAACCTCCATGGAAAATCCATTCGTCAGGACACTGAGGTTAATGCCAGACTCGAAACACTGAAATTGTTCCTAAAAATCCAGCACATACTGCAGTACTTTGCTGAATTAGGACCTTCCAGAGTTCAGAGAGGAAGGATTTCTTTGCAGTCTTAATTGTTTGTTTCAATCCTTTTCAGACTCTTTCTCTCCTTGTTTTGTCCTTAATAGAAAAAAGCAATTCCTAAAGCTCCCTTTCATCTCCTTGCTTTGTAAATAATTTTGTCCTAAGAGATGCCTTTTTTTTAAATAAACTAAAAAAGAAAAATTAATTTTACTACTGTTTACTACATCATGCTGATTCTGAGAAAAACATCGATAAGGAAATTTGTGCAAATCAAAACCCTGGATAACACTGGAGATCTTTAACCCAAGACTGCTAACTGCTGTGCTAAATAAAGAAGTGAATGTATGTTACATTAGAATTAATTTCAGAAGCAAAAGTAAATCTTATATCTGTGGAAAGAAACTATTTTTCTTAGATATTTCGTTTATGTGCCCAAACACCAATAATTTGTTCTCCGTTTTTATCCCACTCCTACCCCTGCCCCTGTTAATATGTCAGGTTTTCTTATCAGTGATAATGTCCCTGTGCCTCTCAGCAACAGTCATACACCTCTGAAGGTGGTCCTAGATGAGGCTGAGACAGAAGATTGATAAAGGAATTGAGTAAAATACCACTTTTCCTTATGAAAGTACATTCCCTGACAGAGAGAGAGAGAGAGAAGCTTTTTCCCTGGGAGCATTTCAGGTTTGTAGCTGTCCCCGATACAGATCCCCCTATACAGTCAAAGAAGGAAAGAAAGTGCTCCAAAAGCTTTAGGGGATGATCCTGTTTAGTGATCTCCCCAGCCTCTACCCCCACCAGCTCAGTTTGAACCAAAGCAGAAGAGAGGAAGGTATTTGGCATCCTCACTTCTCTCCAGGAGCCCCTCTGCTTGGCTCTGTGTCCTTTTGCTCAACACCTAGCAAAAACTGATAACAACAACAAAATCACTTTCAGCAGTTCCAATTAAAAGAAAAAAGAGTCCAGTGTTTCCTCTCTCAGAAGCACAGAGAGCTAGAATGTCAGCCAGCTACCAGCAATACCTGGAAAACACTGTGCTCTGTGCCAGCAAAGCTGATGAGGGTTTTTTATTTTAATGCTTGTGCTCTGAAAGATCTTCTTGTTAGGAGCATTGTACACCATGGGAATGAGGTGTGGGGTAGTTTTGGCCCTGGCACTCAGATTTTAGTTTTTTGGTTTCTTTTTCACATCTCCAAGGGGAAAATGAGGCAGTCAGTGCTCTGAAGGGTTATGTCTTCTGCTCCCATCACACCTGTATTACACACATCTGTGTTTCACCATGTGATTAAATCAAGGGGTTTGTGCCAGCACAACGATTGCAGCAGGAAGAGGTGCAGAGATTAACACACCACACACTCAGAGCTTACAGCACAGTAAGATGCAGCCAGTAAAGGGCAGCATTGTGTCCTGTGCCCCCATGGAGTGGGAGTTTGGGTTGGGTAAAGTGTCCTGGACTTCCAGAGGAGAGTACTGCTTGGGATGAATAGCTATTCTAGAAAATTCAGTCTCCTGCTATAAACCTACTCCCTGCAGAAGAGCTGGGAGCTGTGCAGTGCATCTGGTTACAGGGCTGCAGGCTCTGAATTTTGATAGTTACTGGAAAAGGGTTTTTTTTCCCCCCAACCTGAAACACGAAAGACAAAAAAGCAAAATTCTGCATAATTCATGTGAGCAGTGCTAAATCATGTCCTTTTGACTTCACATCAGATACAGTGGCTGCCCACCTGCCCAGGTAACTTGGGCAGTGTTGAGCACCTTGAAAAATATCCTGGGAGTAAGACATTAAAGGAAACTTTTTTCCAGCAGTACTTTCTTTCCCTAGAACAATCTGCACCCAACTTGCTGACTGTACAAGCCCAGACCTTGGTGTCATAATTTTCTGTTGTAGCCATTTGCTACATCCTGAGTCACAGAGTTGGTAGAAACAGGGACAAACCATCATAAACTCTCAAATGCGCAGGAAACCCTGCATTAAGAGTGAGGAGTGGCCAGGCTTTCATCTATCCCTGCAGGGAAATGTTTGCCATCTGCACTGACCCTTCCTCAGGGCAGCAGGGCAATGTGGGCTGCTGCCAGTGCTTGGGTCAGTGCAGACTCATAAATGCATCTCTCCAGGAAAAGCATCTCCATCCATATCTGTTCCTGAAGTCTCAGAGCAATGAGCACCCATGGTCCCAAAGCACGTGACACATTATTTTGTGAGGAACTGCTGCTCTCCCATACAGTCAAACCTTTGTCATGAGATGCTCTTGGCAATGAACTTGCACAGTTCAAAGAGTAGAAAAGTGCCTATTTCTCGTGAGGTGCTTCTGCTAGCAGGACTTTGTGAGACAAAGCTGTTGCTTGACACGTAATTTGAAAATGTATTATTTTGACTTACCCAGAAAGAACTCCTTTTCTTTGACCCAATTTGACTTTCTTCAGAAGTTGCTTCTTCAGAATTTTTTCAGAAATGCTTTCTTTTTTCCCTTGGGTGTTTTAATGGGAAAGAAAGAAGTGCTGTTTTCATTAGTATTTTCCACAGAAAAGTTTAAGCTTGCTCTCAATAAAGGGCAAGTTTTTCTGCTGTTGAAAGCTGGGGGTTTTTTATCTTTTTTCTTTTTCTTTTCTTTTTAAGTTTGAAATGCTAATGTGCTGCCCTGCAGGAACTGCCATTTAAGTGTCTTATACTTACATTTGCCTCAGTTGACCACACTCATGCAGATCCTCTTTCCTATGATACACCACAGCCTTCCCTCATGATGTGTAAAACCAGTTGTGTTCTGGGAGATAATACTTGGCCAAGCCCATAAAAGAAAATGGGGATATAAAGGCATCTGAAATTTCCACCATTTGTTGTGGAAAGCAAGCTGAATCTAAGCATTTTATTTTCAAAGTAAGTATTTGAATTATGAAGGAATACTTGGCGTTTTCCTCAAAAAGCAGAGCTTTCACAAATAAATTAATTCTGAAAAAGAAAAAAAAAAAAATGACCTCTCACCCCAAAATTCCTGACAGCTAATTTTTCACTGGAAAACATCTTTTGTGGAAAGTTTTGATGCTCTCCATATTTATGTATTTAAACTTACATTTGTGCTAATGTGGCTTTGCTGATCGGAACCTCAAAATTTTGCATGTTGCAGAATTTATACATTTGTTCCCAGCCAAACCATACCATATAAAAGCTGGCTTATTACTAGTAATATTGAAAAAACTGGCTAACAAGACATCCTGGATACTGCACACATACTGATGCTCTTTATAGAATAAATGCTCTGTGCTCTGATGTGGCAAATGAGGTCATTTGAGTGCACTAACTCTGGTCTTCCTCTCCCTGTTCTGCTTGAAAGAGATTTGAATGTGAAAAGGTTTTGGCACTCCAGGCTCCATGGTTTGGAACAGCTTTCAAAAACTGGAGACTTAAAGGTCACTTTTCTCTGAAGAACTGAGGGACCCAACCCCAATACCAGCCATCAAAGAAATGCTGAAGTAAAAAGTTGTTTTAAAAATCACGTTGAGGAGGCCAGAGATGGAGCTGTTCCCCATAAATGTGTGAGTTTGCATTGAATATATATTGTTTTATCCCTGCAGCATGACCCCGGCTGTCAGATAAGGAGAAGCAGTAAAACGGGGAGGATGTGGTTGCTGTCTTGGAAGTTGGAAAACAAATTCAAGCTTAGGAGGGTTGTTTTTTCTCCCCTAAAATTAAAACCAGTGCTCCTGTTAGCTTCCTAAACTCCATCCAAATTTAGCTGATGCTCTGACAGGGAAAAAAAACAGGATTCAAAAGCTATTTCTTATTTAACAGTGGTAACAACTGGCTGGGAGATGTGGGTGAAGGCATAGGAGGGTAAGGTACACTCATGCCACCTTTCCCCCTGTCCATAATGAACCAAGGGATGCGTTCGACCCAGGAAAAACTGTAAGGCAGTGGGTACCATGGGCACCTTCAAAAAAGGGCCACATTGGAATTCTGCTGGGCAGGGATTTGCCTGGGCCAGCCAAAAGCTGTGCTGGTGGTCATGGTGTGATGCCACCTCTGTACTACGGTGGGAGACAAAGTTCTTAATTCTGGGTTGGAGGGAGATACCTGATGGGGGCTGAAATCCACAGCAGATACTTTTGAGGGGGAGCTTGAATATATCCTTTTTCACCCCAGCAGAAAGAGGAGGATGTGCTCCCCACCAGGTGACCTCAGCCCTCACTTTACATATAATCCTCACTTTACATATAACAGCCTGGTGCTTCCCACAGTTTTGGATTCAGATTCAAATCCCTCTTCTGGCAGATGCAGAGCAGGATTTGTGCTGTGCTTTCCCACTTCTCTGTGACCAAGTGAGTTTGGGGCATTCTTGTCTCTCTTCTCCAGCTGCGCTCCACCAGGTCTAGCAGGACACATCCAGAAAATAGCTCCCAGGTTAGAAGCCCTTGTTCCTCAAGCAATCTGGGCTTGGCTCTCCAACAGCACAGCACCAGAAACCATGGCCATGTCTAATACATGCTAGAAGTGTTTTTGGAGACTCAGCTCCTACACATCCTCCTCCACCTACCACAACTCAGCTCTGTGACTCGACTCCATGCCCCCACCTCTATGATTTTCTGATGCCAACCCTCTAAAACCAACATCCTGAATAGAGAGGCCTGATCAACACATTAGATGACAAAATTTTTAAAAAATACTAATCCTTTTGATATATATTGTAAACGTTGCAGTTTTCCTATTCAAGCAATCATGCTGCATTTTATTTGGACTTTTTGAGCCTGCAGTAGTATCTCAGTCAAGTTTTTGGGAATAGTGAATTGCTCGACAGGCTTTCAGCCACAGCTAGGGAGAGGTACTGTAGATGACAGTCTGCTCTTTGAGAAGGAATCACTGCTATAGTGAAGAAAATGTTTCTGAAGCCCCCAAACTGCCTTTTCCATCACCCACCAGCCTGCACCCCAGTTGGGTGGGCTGACAGCAAATCACTGCATTCAAGCTGACAGCACACTGAGCTGGTTTTAAATTTCCTGCTCTCTAAACCATGCTTCAAACTGAATCAAAACACTTTCATTAGAGGGATGAAAATAAATCCCACCAAAGCTGGATTTTATCATGCGGATCTATCAGAGACGAGCAGACTGGGTTGTGTGGGGTTCAGGGATGTGGCCGTCAGCCCCTAGAGCCAAATGGGAAGCTGTGGAGAATCCTTGCTGCATGCCCACATCTTAGAACTCAGCAAGCAGTGCCACCACCTAGGAGGAATAAACCTGGCACACTGTCACTCGTCTCTTCGGTTTTTGGGAAGCTTTATTTTCCATCAATGGAATTGGGGCTGGCTGCATTCATGAAACTGTCTTTGAATTATGCTGAATTTCCAGAAGTAAAGCAATATTCTGATGGCATTTTTACTTGTGATCAGCATCCAAACACAAGGGTAAGCCTTGCAGCACATGTTAGAGAAGGCGGGTGGGCTCTCTCGGGCATGTCCTCACATCAGGTCTAGCACAAGCCCCAGCTCAGGAGCTGCTCCCAACCTTTTCCTTGCCCCCAGTGAGAACACAATCCTGGTTAGCTGGTGCTGCCAGCTGGGACAAGCTGCCCCAGCAGGATGCATTGCCTAGAGCATTTCTTTTGCTTTCACTTAGCAATCTGCCACCACTCCCGGCAAGATTTGGACTGCATTTCTCAGCTCCTAATAACTCCTTCATGCCTTCCCCAAGCTCCATTCCCAGGAGAATAGCCTCAGCTTGCTGGAACTAGCTCCCCCAGAGCAGTGTGGGCATGCACTGCAGCATGAAGGCAGTATGTCAGGAGAAACAACCACTTAATTTTGGGTTTGTAGCCCTGGGCTAACAAGAGGCTTATGTGGAGATGTTCCTATCTGGAGATAGTGTTTTCTGTGAGGAAGTTGAGGATGTCTTTAGCAGAGCACAGCCCTCTTCACTGCAAGCACTGTCTGTCTGCAAAAACAATTTCAAGATTCAGCACAATGTACATAAGTCACTGACTGCACTCTTGGCTACAACAGCAAAAATGCACGAGCACGTAGGCACAAATGTACACAAATGCATATTATTATGATTTGCAGCTGTCAGAGCAGTTCCTGTCACCAAAAGGGCTAAACTTAATTACCAATCTGGAACGAATCTTGATCTTAAAATAAAAAAAAGAGCAAGCTGCCTAAGTGTGTTCACATTCTTCCACTGTAAATAGCTTCCCAAGAATAGAGGGCCAAATCCTAAGTTGGTGTAGGCTTTGACAACTAAATCCAGAGAAGCTGGCTTTTCTAATGGGTGCTAGTTGCAGCTTTGATTCTGTACATTTTCTAATGTTTTCATCAGGAGACCATTCAAATCCTGCTAGAATATCATGAGGGTGTTGTTTATTATTGTCCATCTGCATCCTCCAGCACTATTTGCCTTGGCATCTAGATGGGGCTGAGGAGGTCAGGGTTTTGTTCCTGTCCTCTAATTCAGTGTGACCTTGAGCATGTCCTTCATCACCTTTGTCACTGTTGGTCACAGCATTCAGATGAGAGAAATCAAACTTCAGCTCACCAGATGGAGCAGAAAATGGCCTCAATCAAAATGATCCATCACACAAACACAGGACTGTATCTAATCTGCCTCTGAGTGCAGAGTTCTGGCCAATGCCTCGAAGTGTTTCCCTTGTACATTCCCTCTCACTGGCACCCCCATTTGTCATTGTGCTGGCAATTTCTTGGCTGCACAAGGAAGTGTCTCCTCCAGGCTGCAGAGATGGTTCTGTGAGTCTCCTGGAAATGTTCTGTATGCCCCTGGCCATACCCCAGAGGCACTTTGCAGCCCCCTTTTACAGACTGTGAGCCCTTGGCCAGGGCTGTCCTCCCTGTGTGTTTGTACAAGACTTCATGCACTGGGGCTCTGCCTCAGCTGGGGCCTCAAAAACACAGCTATAAAACCAGCTATAAATAACAGCACAAGACAGGGTGTTAAACTCACTGATGGCATCTGAGTCATCACTTCGGCCTCTTGATGGCATGACCTTGGAGGTAGGCTGTTAAGTCTGTAAAAAATGTTTAGAAAAATAATAAAAAAAGGTCTCTCAAGTCCAGTGTCTTGGTCCAGTGATAGCAAAAAGGGTAACAGGAGACTGTTGTTCTAGCTCTGTGCTGCCTTTTCAGATCTTGTTTTTGTTTTCCTGCAAGGAGCAGGACTTTATTGGCTTGTTTCTGGGTGCACACATGAAGCCTTTCATCAGTGCATGTTTCAGTAACAGGCCCCTGGATATCAGTAACATTGACACATTCATACAATATCCCACCCCGTGATTTGCAGCGCTCCTACGGCTCCACGCTATTAATGAATGAGTGACTCTTTTCATTACCTTGCCATAGATCAAGTGTTGGCCTCTGATTTTGACAGATGATTCAAATACATCTGGTTTTCCTAACTTGAGACTGCTCAGCTCCTCCAGCTAGTGCTAAATGATGTTGTTTGCTGGAGAAGAATAAACTATTTTGGAGGGACGTACAAAAGGCACTTTGACTGCAGCACGGGCTGGGAGCGAACATGGCTGGGCCTGAAAGGTTGGTCTCAATGGGGAAAAGATCTACTTGAGTGAATTTTTTTCTGGGACTGTTGAGATTTTGTTGGGGAGCAGGCGACCTTTGCATGAAGAAAGTCAACAAGGGTCCCATTTATAACCTGTGAGGACCATGAAAGTTCCATTTTCTGCGCACAGTGAAAGATCCCTCTATCTATAGGGATTCCCCTTGACACTGTGTGACAAATGCAGCCCAACGCGATGCCAGCAGCTGCATTTTTCTTTGGTTTCTGACACGCCACATCCTAAATTTAATTGCTCTAATTTGTTAACATTATTTTATACTTGACAAGTATCCTTTCTAAGGTTCTCACTGAGCCATGGCAGCTCACTCACCACCTTAATGCCTTTGCAAAACTGAGAGACCCCTGTTAAGTCTGCTCTAGTGCAGTAGGCTGCTGTACCTACTTGGCCTAGAGTATGTATTTGCTTAAAATAGGAATAGGATAAAATTCAGGAACAAACAGAGAGGAAAAAACACCTTTTGCTTCCTCTAGAGGAGCCCCAGCCATAGAGCACAGAGGTGTGGTGCAGCACCGTGTCTGACTCACTACTGCAATGCAGTTTAAATTCTTTTCCCACACTGGAGCAGTTGTATTAAAAAGAGTTGAAATAAGCCCTTGTCCCCCTACATCACCTGGGGGAGGCAGGAACTGCCCCCAGAGAGGGAAATAGAAAAGTTTGCATTCTCTAAGTCAAATGACCATGGGTGTCTCAACACCTGAAAAAGAGTTCAGGTGATGGACAAGGGATGGGCAGCAAGGGGGATCCAAAGGATGTGCTCCCAGCTGTGCTTTGGGAGTCTGGTTTTAATGGGCACCAGGAGGATGAGGTTCTGCACACGAGGAGGTGCAGCTCCATTTCCCTGGGGAGCCTCAAAAGACAGCCCTTTGCTGAGCTACTCTGGCACCCAGGGCCAGCTCTGGAACAGGCACAGAACAGAGAAAGGTATTGAGGTGACCAAAAAGTGGCAAATCTTAAAGCTGCACTTGGAACCTACATTATCTTCTGCTTCAACCTCTCCTTCCCCCAGCAGCACCCCCAGCACAGTTACAGCACCTCTGGGCCCTGCCAAGGCTCTACCAGTGACACTTCTGTCTGGATACCTCCAGTTGTTTTTTTGCTTCAAGGGCTGTGTATTGTGTATCATGGACAAGTACAACCAAAGAAACTTCCAGCTCTTCATTTGCTGCTGGAATAGAGGAGGTGTGGTGGCTTGCACGTGAGGATGATGTGCAACTCTCTGAAAGATCAAGCTAAAACTGACCTGGGCATTTTTGTGTAGGTCTCAGCCCCTGCAGTGCCCAAAGCAGTGGCCCTTTGGAGCATCCCCTCTGCAGGATGAGAGGCTGAGCTGTGGTGTTGCTCATTGCCAGCTCTCTGCTGGAGAAAGAAGAGCCACAGAGCCTTGCAGATTTTGCATTTGCTCTTAGTGTGAAGGTACCCTGATAGGCATGGCATTTCTAGGAGGGCTTTAGGCTGCAGAAGCAGTAGCTCAGATAAATGTAACTCACAAGAAAAGATACCTTGCTCAGTCAAAAATAACATCTGCAGGAATTCAAATGATCAGGAAAAGCTGGGCTTTGCAACACTAGAAACTTCATATGATGAAATCCTTATCCTCTCTAGCCCTTCCCATTGGCCTGAGAGATAATGCTTCAGCCTGGGACCCTGGCAAGGCTCTTACCTAACGCTGAATGAGCTATAAAGGCTCTTAAACTACTAAAAGATTTCCAGGAAAGTCTCCAAGGTATTTGGATTTGAAGGGATGCAGAGGGGAAATCTTAGGTACTTATGTAGTTACATGCCTGAGTAGCTCTAAAAATCCCCTGTTTAGTCTGCAGCTAGTGGAGAGCAGCCCAGGTCTCCACATTGCCACCTGGATATTGGCCCCTGGCTGCACCTCAAATTCTGTCTCCAGTTTTGTGCCCTGCATGACAAGAAGGACATGGAGGTGCTGGAGAATGTCCAGAGTAGGGAATGGAGCTGGGGAAGGGTCTGGAGCACAGATTTTATGAGGAATGGCTGAGGGATCTGCAGTATACCTCAGTTATAGGTGTTTCAAATTGGTGCCATGTCACCAAATCCCACAGAGCCCTTCACAGAAAGGGGTTTGAAATGGGATGTCCAGCCTGGTGGAAAGGAGGCTCATGGGGACCTTCTTGCTCTCTACAACTCCCTGACAGGAGGTTCTAGTGCGGTGGGGATTGGCCTCTTCCCCCAAGTGACAAGAAATAAGAAAAGAGGAAATGACCCCAAATTGCACCAAGAGAGGTTTAGATTGGATATTAGGAAAAGTTTCTTCACTGGAAGGGTGGAACAGGCTCCTCAGGGAAGTGATGGAATCCCCATCTGTAGAAGTGTTCAAAAAAGTGTTTGTGGATGGGGCACTTGGGGAACATGGTTCAGTGGTGAGCACGCTGGTTCTCAGTTAATGTTGGACTCGATGATGGCAGAATTCTTTTCCAACCTTAATGATTTAACATTTCTATGATTCTTGGCCTTCACTACCCGTGGCACAGCTTCCAACCCTGGTGAGACAAGTGTCTGTGCCCAGCTCAGGGCATTGGCTTGAGTTGTGGCTGAAAGCAAAAAAACCCCCACATGATAAGGATTTAGGTTTCTCCCTAGAGAAGAACAGCCTTTTCAAGATCAAAACGGCATAAAATCCAAAAAGCAACAAAAATATTCACACTTCGGAGCCCAAACCTGCTCCCTCCAAGTGTCCACTAGAGGGTTTCTTGTACTTTCCACCGAAATGCCAGCACTGCCGGGTCCTGGAAGCAGATGGGGGGATTCCAGAGGCAGGATGGCAGGGATGGATGCAGGCACAGCCTGCACAGCAAAGGGACACCACAGTCTGTGCCCACACTGGCACCCCGAGGCAGGACTGGTGCGTGTAGGTGCACATCCATGCAGGCCTCCCTGAGAGCTTTGGCACTGGCAGGAGAAAGTGCAGCCCCATCTCTGTGGTGCCAACTCTAAAAGTCCTTTATTAAAACCCACAGGAGAAGCGTGGCTTTTCCAGAGAAAGTGTGTGTACCCACCTATCTGATTCATTTGCCACCTCTCTTAATGGTCAGTTCTCACACTGAGTCTACACAAAACTCCTCGCACTGCTTTTGCCCTTGTGCTGTGGCACAGTGATGAGTCAAGCCTCTCTTGGGCTCTCCCTAATACCTGGTCACACTCATACCAGGAAGGAGGATGAAACTCATCTCCAGATTTGTGATGGGGCCCTGGTATAGAAGGAAGAGACAGAGGAAAGGGACCACAAAATGGTGATTTTTCAGCTTAGAACAGTATTTATGGGATGTCATTGCCCAGATTAATTTCCTGCTGCTGCTGCACTCACAGGAACCAGTCATGCACATTTCAATTACTTCCCCATGGCCATGAAGACTTGGCAGGTAGATGGATTGATATGAGAAACACTGCTTCAAAAAAACATCAGGGGATGTTTTCCCAAGTGCTGCAGGTACAGGGTGGCAGGGTGCAGTACTGAAAGCTTTATTAGGTCCTGTGTACAAATCCATAGACTCTCTCCATCTGTCAGGAGTGTGAGCATTTTAATCTCCAAGCACTTGCGAAGCACGTCAGCATCACTTTCCCTTTCAACCATCAACAGAACAGAGCTGGAGAGAGGTAAAGTGTTTTTCTTCAGGCCATCTAAAGGAATGAGGAAAAAGGTGAAGGAGTCACATGAAAATGCAAACCAAAAATCCTTTAAGTTAAATGACATAGTTTGTAATTTTTTCAGATTTATAATAGAAAATTATAATGTAAAGCAAATTAAAATTATAAAGTACAGAATATAATATAAAACAGAAAACCCCGAAAGATGGCAAGGGAATTTGAAAAAAAAATCAGCATTTCCTTAAAAAGTTAAGTAAAAGGTTTCAATTTTTTAAAAAATTAACAACAAAAGTGAATTCCCTTTCTGTCCCAACACAACCCTGAGTTTTTTCACGACAAAGCATTTTTGGTGGCAAAGTGGCAGGGATGTGATGGCCAGCTGGGTGTCTTTGGCTGGCTGCTGTGCCAAGCCCTGCTAACCCTCCTGGCTGGTGGAATTGTGGAGAGGTGTGATCCCAGCCCAGGGCCCTGTGTGTGAGCCTTGCCTGTGTGACTCTGCATTATCATCAGGCTTGTTTGGGAAATGTCTCGCCAACACCGAAGGCGAGGGTCAGATTTTCAAAGCACGTAGTGCTGGTAATTGGAGCCAGATTTCTGGAGGAGCTCTGCTCCCATTTAAACACCTAAAGAAAGTGACTGGATTGTCTCCCCCAGCTGTTCCTACGGCGGGAAATAAGAGCTGCTAAAGGCTGACTCCAGCCCTAGATAAATAATAATGAATGAAAGCCATTATAGGGGGTGAATTTGCAAATATTTAAAGTTTCAAAGCATGAATTTTGTTAATTAAATAATGCTAATAATGCAACATTGGTCTGACCTAAAGGTTAATGTAAAATCACTGTCTTTGGTGAGAATCTCTCTCTTCACAAATTCCCTGAAGTAAATGAAACTTTTTCAGATTTCATCTGGCTTTGAAAGCTGAACTGATTGAACCAAAACTTTTCTATGGGGTTCATTCACCCCTTCTGTATGCTTTCAGACAAGCCTGTGGCCATCAAGAAATAATACAGCCTGCACAGATTATGGATTAAAAAGTTTACCTTTCTGAAGAACTTTGTTCAATCCTTTTTTTTTTTCCTTACTGGTTTTTCATGGGACAGTTTTGTTAAAGAGAGCTATGATTATTTATAGGGAATCCAAGTTAAGATTTAGAAAACCTGGTTACTTGTGGAAAAAAAAGAAATAAATGGAGCAGTCTCTCATTATGTAATGTAATTGAATTTAAATAATTTAAATACTACCAAACTAATTCTGTGGCACTTGTTTAATTTGTCTGGTTTTCACTGTATTCTCTTTTTCCCTCTCCAGACCTTTCCATATGCAGTGAGAGACACATATCATAGTGACGTGTGTGCTAAGGAAACTTTAGCTATAATATTAGAAAACTCCGTTTAATTTGATTGTGGGTGTCATTGGGTTCAGAAATATTTATATGATTTTGTGGATTATTCTGAGCCTAGGATGGTAATTTCCCTAAATTAAAATGATGAAAAAGCCTTTAAAAGTCAGGAGCAGTGCCGTGCCTTTAGAGAGGGCTTTAGCGGCAAAAATCCCTGTTCTATCATGACCTTCTTGGATAATTTCTGTGTGATTTTTAAAACGGGAACAAAGTATCTATCCATTCATAATCTCTTCAAAACCTGACCTGAGACTTTGTGCCTCAATTTCTCACCTCTAACTCCATATCAGAGAACTGATGTGATGATAAACAGACATCAAAAGCTGGAAAATGATTTGAAGGTACAGTACTGGGAGAGGTGTGTTTGCCCCTCCCCACAAGGCACAAGACAGGTCCCAGCAGACACCAGAGATGTGAATTAGTGGGGCAGCACCTACTCTGAGATGTTCCTGTTCTGCCCAAGAAGGTCAGTGATTTCTAAATGTGAATGTGAGCTCCCAGCTCACCTCTCCAGGCTGTGAAACATTTGCTGTGGGATGTGTGTCATGGTGAGCAGGGGTTTTAATTGACCTCTCCCGTGCCCATCAAGAATGAAGACTTTGCAGAATGAAACAAAAAAATCAAGTCTCAAATGCGCAAGAGTAACAAGAAAAGGAGCGGGTACTTAAATCTCTGTTTAAAATTTTTGGCTTCATCTCTAGTCTGTCTACACTACTTAGAAAGGTTGGAGAGTTTTGAACCCCCCTGATTTTTGCCTGAGGGTTGCTGGGTGCTGGGCTAACACACATGTACAGCTTTTGAAGGCCAAGCTGGGACCTCTGGGCAGAGCCTCCCTGCTTTCAGCAAAGTATGAACTTCACTTCACTTCACTTCACTTCACTTCACTTCACTTCACTTTACTTCACTTCACTTCACTTCACTTCACTTCACTTCACTTCCAGACTTCTCACCCATCTTGTGTTTATGGGCAGAAATGGATTCTCCTGTCCATTAGAAGTCAGTGAATTCCTCTATCCCTCTCCAAGTCCCTTGAAGATGCTCCAGATAAGAAGCAGCTTCTGATAGCCTGCAGCCACACAGCCCTTATCTCTTGCCTCCAGCAGTAGTCAGATTTTCTGCACTGCTTTGGTCTGGCAAGGCTCAGATCTGGATCCAATATTGTAGGTCATGCTGAAAGCTTGATATCACAGGTCTGCAGTGGAATCGAAGACCACACTGTCTAATTGCAACCTTGTCCAACCACTAAATAGCATTCTGTGGAGAAAAAGCTTATCTTTAGTTCTTCCCAAAAAATACTGGGCCTTTGCCAGGAGGGAAAAATACTGGGAACATAAACATAACTGAAGAACAAAAAATGGCAGGATTGAGAGGAGATATTTTCCAATAGACAGCCTGTAATTTGCCATGGATGTGGTAATTTAGCCAAAATAATTGAATTCTGTGTGTTTCCAAAGGGTGTCTGTCAGTGTTGGCACACTTGGGTTGGGTGGTTGGTAATATGAGATGGAATCTTTCATCTTGGATTTACTTCTCTGAGCACTACCCCATTATGATCATTGTTGATCATAAACATCACCTAGTCATGGGTATCACAATTGTTCCCTCTGGGTGGTCTTTTTGGTGGAGTCTGTGAAAAACATGAACATTTCTAACTCCCCAAGGAGATGAGCACCCTACCCACATCCAAGAACCCCCCAGCTGCCTGCTAATCCCATCGGACTGTGAGTTACCCATCTCCTCCTTGAGAGTCTAAGTCAAAATGGATGGCAGCCAGCTCCTGTGATCAAGGGTTTGAATGGCAGCTCTCTGCTGAGTGGACAGACAGCTTCCCAACTGCTTCTTGAGGGAAAACAGGAAGGAAAGACATCACAGTTGTTTGAAAACGTTTTGTTGGTGGGAAAATGCAAAACAGGGCTGGAAGAGAGCTTCAGAAGGCATTTCATCTTTCCCTGCCCCAAGGCAAGATCAGACAGACCTGGCCAATTTCTTACAGAGATTTCTCTAATCTCTTTTTGAAAATCTCCTGTGATAGGTACTGCATGACTTGCCCAAACTCAGCCAGTGGCCTTTCTCCTAATACCTATCTGGAATCTTTCAACTTACAGGGTCAACCCTCTTCTTCTTGTCCCTAGAGAGACACGGAGAATGGCTTATTGATTTCTCAAGGAATCTTTTCACAGTCAGAGGTCAATCAAATGATGGGAAATGACTTGGCACACTGTCCCTGCAAGTAAAACATCTTCCTCGACAACAGGTTGCTTTGGGAAACTGCTATCAGCAACTGTAATCAATGTGAAGTGCCAGTTCCTTTATGTAAACTGCATTAACTACTCCACTGGATACTGAAAATCACAGGTATCATGGAGGTGGAGATATATACTTCACTTTTCCCTACAATCCTTCTCCAGATTATTTTCATGGATTCACAGGTGATCTTGTCTATCTCACAAGGGCTTATGAACTTTCTGCCTCACTTGCTAAAGTCCACACCTTTTTCTCAAATCCTTTCCTATAATTACGATAAACTGGATGGAAGAAGACAGAAATTGCTCCCAGCTTCTGGTTAGTTTTGATGTGTGCTGCTAAGTTTTCTCAAGACCTGAAAAAGTACTTCTGTGTCCACCAGTGTACCTGCTTATCTTAAAAGAGTAGTCAATGGATAAATTGATCCTCTTCCAAATCCTTATTCCTCACAGATGAGGCCTAAAGTCCATGGAACTTTAGTGAGTGGGATGTGCTGATGCCAAAGGTGTACCAGGAATCAAAGTCCAAGCTCAGGTGTGCAGGGCACACCTGCCTATGGCTTGGGCAGAGCCACTGATGCTGGGATCTGCTTCAAGAAGGCAGAGAAGAGAGTGGGCAGAGACTGTGGGCTGCCCAGAGGGCATGCAGATGGATGTGAGGCTGGAGAAGGAGAAGGAGATGGAGATGGAAAGAAAGGAAAGGTGGGATCCACAGAGAAATAAGAAGGCAGCAAGGAAAAAGTCTATTTAGAAGAGAATAGTCCCATTCTTCCCTAGGAATGCCTCTTCTTGTCCATCTGCTGCTGAACCCTTTTTTGTACCCCTGCACAGCCAAGGGCTGGATCCCCACTGAGATTTGGGTGCTTCACTGCCCTTCCCAGTTCCTGTGCTCTGTCTCTCTCCCGACCCAGCATGGCTATGGATCTTGGCTTGAGAATCTCACAGGTGTTTAAATGAAAAATAACAACTACCCTGAGGCTGGAAAAGCCCAAACTTGCCTTGCTGCTTTCCAGCTTTGCCATGGAGTATTGCCACTCACCTGAAGTGACTTTCTGTGCTGTGGGCAAAAGGAGAACCAGGGCCAAACTCTCAGCCCAGTGCCTCTCTCAGAGATGTTATCTGCCTTTTTCTTGTCTCTGTTGGCTTGACCAAATGAAACTCCCTGCATGTGTACAGCAGCACTGTGGGAGCAGACTCCATTGTTCTCTGGACTGAAACCTGCTGACTATTTAAATAAAACAACTCATTATCTGCCACTACCTCCTCTGTAACCTGAATTGCTGTCAGAACATACTGTCCCCACAATCACTTCCCTCCTGCTGGGACATCTTTTCCTGTGTTTACCCATGTCCTTTAAGTAATGCTTAGAGCCAAGTGGCCATGCTGTGAGAGAAACACATATTTTAATGGTTTAGCTTCTATAAAGCTTGGAGCATACAGCAGAAAGGAGAGGGATTGTTAAACCACAGTTATATGCCTACAGATCTTGCTTTAAATCTATAAGGATGTTAAGCAAAGTGAATTTGATAAGGGCACTCTCAAACTGAGTAATTTTCCCTCCTTTTGTTCATAGGAAGAGCTGCAGAGGCGGTGATTGGGACAGTGGCATGCAGGGTGTCTGTGCAGCATCGTCTGGGTGTGCAGTGAGGCCTTGCAATGCTTGAAAAGACCTTAATGTGACATAGCTGCAGACCTACGTATAGATCTGGATAGCAGATCAGGATATTCAGGGATGGTGGAATCCTGGGGTAGATTCTGATAGTGATGGATTCATCATCTTCATTTCTGTGACACCAGAGGTCTGCCTAAGCACCTCTATCACGCTGCAATCTTGAGAAAGAAAGTTAATCCTCATTTCTTTCTGACATCAACCTGTTAAATAGATCACATATCTTTCCTCAAAGTCCTGCTAACAGTCTGTCTGCAAATAGATACAGGGCAATAAAGTGCAAAAAACCTGGATCATTAAGTCACATATTTGAGGTCTTATAAATTTTTGCTGAACACTTTGCCTGAGCTCCATCTCTGTTGCTATGCACAGAACAACCTAAAATTAAAATTGGAAATTCCCTGCATGGGAGAGCAGGAGCAGGTGGTTTTGCACAGACATTGGATTCATGCAAACGCACTTTGATCCTCATATGAACACAAACTAAAGAGTGGCCAAACAAACTGCTTTTATTTCTCCATAGTTAGAAAGGTGTGGGGGAAGGCAACAAAAACCTGTTCTTTCAGTGTTGGAAACTGAAACTGGGCACACTGCACCGTGGATTGGAGTCACAGATTTTTGCAAAGGAGGGCAGTGGCCAGAGCAGTTCCTTGCTTCCCTTAAACTGAACCTGTAAGTGCACAGGAAATAATCCTTCAAAGCCAGCAGTAACGTAATGCTCAATAAAAGTTATGCCAGGCAGGGAGCTTAATGCAACACGGATCACACAGAAAAACAGCCATGTGGGAAGGGTAAGTGACGACATAAAATTAAATATAATTTATCCCTTTTCTGGAAAAGTAAGGAAGTGCTGACTGTACAATGAGACAACTAAACTGCATTGGGCCCTGAGTACGTGAAGTGCTGTTACAGAGTTTTTGTTAATGATGGGTTGTGACGGGAGCCATATGACAGTCACTACTGTTTGAACAGTTTGTTGAGGCAAACACACACTTCACCACGATGTCTGATAGCCATCATGCTGCAATTCCAAATGGGACTTGCTTTTGTCATCGTGCTTTCCTCCTTTCCAGGGGACTATTTTTGTTTCACTTTCCAATTACAGCAATTCCATTCTGATCCTGGCTCTCCATCAGCCACGCTGAAGGCTCCGGGCTTGAGGAATTGTGAAGTAATTCTATATCCTCTGAGGCTTCAGAGAGGAAATAGTCACAGATTTATTGGGCTTTAAGGCAGTTTGGGGAGGAAACCAGATGAAGGCATCCTGCATCCTGGCTTGGATTCATAAGAAAGTCAATATGTGTTATTACACATTAAATATGTCACTTAGAAAAATTATTTGGCAATAAAAGCAGGATGGATACTTGGAAAAAAGTTTATAACAAAATGCATTTTTATGTATACAATTCAGCATACAACATATCTAAAGGTGAAAAGCTTCCAGCTCTTTTTTCATCTCCTGACCACGTGCACTTTTATTCTGAAACAGCAATTGTGATTTGAAGTTATTTACCAAGTTGTTCAGGCCAACTTTTTATGGAATCCCAAGTAAATAATAGGTGACATTTAAATCTAGGAGTGTTTCAGCAGGGCATGATTGTGTTCCTATATTATATTTCAGTGGAAAAAGGTTGACTTTCCCAGTGATTTGGGTCAGCACAGCAGTGCCTATCCATGGCTGAAGCAAGGGACTGTAAATGCCATGACAGTGCACCACTGTGCAAGTGTCCAGTGTGAGGTCAGACACCACTGAAGCCAGAAATCCACAGTGCTTGGAGGGAAGGCAGTTCCCTCTCATCTGGCTCATGCATTGATGTCCATGGTTTGTTGTGGTTCATCTGGTTCTTTAATTTTCCCCAGGTGCCATCAATGAAGTCACTGATGGGTGTTCAGGAAGAGTGTAAGAAGGTTTCAAGAGATAACCCAAAGGCAGATCTTCAGACCTTCCACCCTGTCACTGCTCACTGCAATGACATTCATTGTTTCTCCTTTCCCTCATGGCTCTGTAATAGATTGAGCTACACTGTTTGTTCCATGTTGGGCCCTGAAGGAGAGGGAAACTATGTGCATGTAGGAGGAACCAACACCTTCTATAAAGAGCATTAACCATGTCTCTTTAGGATGTTTTACCTGCTTTCACAGCCTCTTGCCTGGAGGTCTGTCACTCTCTTAGCTCCAGAGAGGCAGTGCGCTGAATTCATTGAGGATTCAAATGAGAAGTGGAGAAAACCAGTATAAGTCTTTTGGAAAGCTGTGTATGAAGTTATTCCTGGCTTAACCAGGATAATATCACAAACTCTTGGTTTTTAGCTGAAAAAAGAGAAGGGAATGGGGGAAAGAAAGGAATTCTTTGGGGTGAAGAGCACAACTGTGGAAAGGGAGAGAGTACACAAAATATCAAACCACTCATCTGTGCTCACAAGTGTGACTAGGACAGTCCTATTTCTAGTCAGCAAAAATGGGATGCTCTTTAAAGGAATAAATATGAAATTTAATAACCAAAAGTCAGTCATGCTACTTCTTGAATAAACTAAATTTTACCTAACTTTAGGAGTAGACTACATGGTGAATTGCCCTTGACTCCCCCCATGGAAAGTAAAAGACTTTTCTAGGACAAGATTATTTTTGCTAGAAAGCACCAGATGAATTAATAACCCAAGCTGTTGATGCTCCTATTTTTCTCCATGGAGCATGAAATAAGCTGAGGGTGACTAGCTATACTGGAGTCAAGTCAGAAGGATTTTTGAGATGATTTCTGGGACAGATATACCAATATAATTTACAATTTTAAGGGCTCATAAATTTGTGTTTAACTATGAAAAACTCAGACTTGGGCATCAGCAATAATAAAGTTGGCTTTGAAATTAAAGAACAATTGAAACTGAAGGGTTTGCCTTACTCTGCAAAAGTGAGAGTTAGGGTTACACTTTAAAAAGTGATCTCATTACATGTTTCCAAGAGCTGTGGCTCTGAGTTCTGCTGTCTTCTCAAACACTGAGTCATGATTGCATCCTCAGAGGCAGTTGTGTTTTGTTGGGCTTGTTTAAGCCCATCTGAAGTAATGGAGCTGCAAAAATGTCAGCAAGGACTAAATCTGGACATCATGAGGTTGCACATAATGAAGAGTGTTTGGCCTCCACCACTGGTGGTGATGAGGCAAAAGAGGAAAAGAACACAGCAGGGAGTTGGCAGGCCTGGCAGGAGGAGGAAAAAACGTGTAAATGTAAAGCATTTGCTACAAAATGCAGGGAGAGAACAAGAACATCGAGTCCCAGGAGGCGAGACCTGACATTTGCTGTTTAGGGGAGAGAAGGATTCTGCATTAACAGCTCTTCCTTTATGCATCTCAGCATGCTTTGCTTTATTTGAGAAAACAGGTGAAGATTGATCTACAATCATCATGATACCCTTGCTCAGATGTGAAAATGTCTCCCTATGTTTTGGAAAAAAATCCTGTCATGCCACAAAAAATGTGGCAGTGCTTACAGCTGAGCAGTGCTTTTCCTGAGGTGCCTTCCAAGATAATCTCATTGCTTCCTGTCCATCTATATCCATGTTGGATCTTGCCCTGCTTATATTATACATTTTTCAGAGGTGGGAACATTCTTTTAGAAGTATGTTTGCAAAGTCTTTTGCATTTCAGGGCTTTCAAGGGGTCACTGCAAGAGTAATCTCGTGTTCTGCTGGGACAACCTGCCGTGTTCCTGGTACAATCTGATGAGCCTGGAGAGTGAGTGGAAGTCATTCTGTAGAAAATATATCATTTTACAGTTCCCGGATCCTGCAGGCCCCAACATGACATCTCTACACCATTTGGAAATCTGCATGCTGAAGCTGTGGCTGTACCAGTAAAAGAAATGCCCCTGGGGATGTCCCTGGCTCCAGGACCAGCTGCCTGCTGGGAATAGCTTCTGGAGTGCTCCACCTTCCCAGTCATACTGGGGCATCACCTGGGAAAGCTGTAATTGGCATAGGGTGAAACTCCCCAAAGGGCTATTTTGGGGACTTTACAGGGTGAATGATTATGTTTCATTTATACCACCAGTATGGCCATAACCACAGGTCAGAGGGAAGGGTCCTCTCTGCAGGATGGCACCAATGGAAAGGCACAGGACCCTGCTTGCCACCACTTTTGTACCTGTACCAACAGATATAAAAATTTGACCATGCTGGGCACATCAGGCTTCCAGAGTGGTGAGGAATGGATTCACCTGTACACAAACTCTGTCACTTTTGGGTACTTCACTGACAGAACAACCAATGGAATTGCCTAATCAATTGTGTGTCCTGTAAAACCTGCAATGTGTTTAACCACTGACTTCATTGCTTTCCCAATGTGCCTGAGTGATTTTCCAGGTAGCATCATTGTGAAGTCAATACAGGAGGGTATGAACCAATTCAGCAGCCACAAACAACCCTTTTATGTGTTACATTTTCAGCTCCCACAGAGTATAGAGCCCTAAATTCAGCTGGTGGCCTATTTTGGTATGTAACTGTTTTTGCAATGCTGCTATAGATTTGCAGAAATTTACAATTAGCGGACTAGAGGGAAGTTTTTATATATGTTAATTCACATTAAATTTTTGAAAGTTTCCTCTTCTTCATTAAAGAGATGGTCTTCTTACAAGCCAGTGATTCAAAATCTAGATTAGTTTCTAGAGATTTGTGATCATTTGGTATCTCATGAATTCTATTCCCTGAGGATTTGTGGTTATGCCTAAACTTTTATCAGTGCTGAAATAATCAGCAGTGCATGAGGGGACTATAACATTTGATGCAATTAGTCTGTTATGCCCATAGAAAATTTTGTGAATAAATTGGTCATATTCAGCAACAAAAACAAGAAGTAGAAAGCATCTGCCAGTTTCAATCCATGAGAAAGAATTTTGGAGGAGGCTAACAACTGGGGTCACTGGCAGCTTATGGGGAGGGATTTAGGATGAGCTGCTCTTCTGAAGCTGATCTTTGTGACTGGATACACTTTGTGCCCTTAATCTCTTTCTTCTGGGCATCTCTCAGTGCATTTACTTGGAAGGTGTCTTCAAAAAAGTCCTCTGGAATGTGCAATCACAAAGTTATTTCTAATCATTGTTTCCCAGAGAGCATCTCTGCAGCTGGCACTGGCTGAGGCCTCATGGAACATGGGGGAAACTGAAGGAGCAGAAATCAAAATGCCAGGCAATGCTTTATGAGATGTTTATGGCCCGATTCATCTGAGAAACCCATTTTATTAGACAGTATGTTGAGGAGCCGTTCAAGCTCAGATGTTTAATTTCATAGTTGCTAGAATAAGACACTTTGAAATGCACTGGTTCTGGAAGACATTTAATTTGTGTGACTGTGCCTTTCAGCCTATTGAATTGTTTTCAACTTAATTCTCTATTTTGAGATGCATTTAGCCTTCAGACGTGTCAGCCTGGTTAAAAGCTGAACAGGAGCTTTTTTTCACGGGCATCAAACTTTTCTCTCTCCCAAAGGTCAGGATTGGAGGTGGAAGGTATTTTTCCCTTGGTATATATATTTTTAGCCTAAAAAATGCAGGTCTGGATCAAGCAAAATCATTTACATCTTACATATTGGCAAAAAAAATCTCCCCAAAAAATAACCTCTGAGTCTACCTGACACAAACTTTTCCATCCAGGATCTTTATTTTGGTCAACAAACTTGGACTACACCATAATTAATGTCTTTCTACTGAGCTGCACAAATGTGGCTCCAACATGTGTCCTATGCTGCTGCAAAAGGCTGTGCTCCAACTTCCATGTTTTTTTGTGTGCTTCCATGCATTCTTTTTCATTCCACCATGTACCTGTCACCGGCCTCATGACTTAGCTGAAAAAATAAATATTTCTGAAAAAAATCTGTCAGCGCTGCTAAAAGAGCGGCTTGTCACAGCAGCACTGGGCTGAGCTGCCAGGCTGAAACTGTCCTTTGGAAAAATTAGCTTCCCATGGAAAATAAGCATCAACTTCCCATAAAATATACAGTCCTGGGACAAAACACTTCTTGGTTCAGACTTGTTTAGCCTGAAGTTATGGCAGCGTGTAGAAACCTCCAAGGACTGGTCTTTGCTGTGGATATCATGGTTGGGTTCAGTTAAATAGATTATTTACAGGGTAGGCATTTTTCACCTATGCCTGGGTAGCTGAGATTGCAACTTCACACACTGCAGTTATTGAAAAAGCTGTGAAAAATGCTCAGACCACATTCATCAGTCCTTTTCTATACAATGTTTAGCAGCATCCAAGAGAAACAGCTGTTTTTCACAGCTGGATCAGCATCCTCTGGGTTTTGTGAGGAAAATTCCTGGCCTTCCCTTGCCACAGAGCAGGAGCATTACTAAGCCTGGCAGCCTAAAGGACATTGTACAACATTCATGACACAAGTTACAGTTTCTCAGGAGCTGCTTCTGTCTCCAAATTACAAATTACTGAGGCACTTGCCACAGTCCATCAGCAGGGCTTTCAGGAAACACAAAGAAGCAAAATGGAACAGAAATGTAAAAAAAGCAAAAAAGGAACTACTGCCCTGGAGACAGTGAAAAATGCTGCCTCAGCCTTCAGATATCAATCCTGATAGAGTCCTGGCCATGAGCTGCTTTCCACCTAAATGCTGGGCATGGCTTGGAAAGTCGTGGGTCCAGAGAGCATCTCATGTGCTCCAGCAGCCAAGGAAATTTCTGTCCTCAGACAGGGAGCATGGAGTTCCTCCAAGGTGAATGTCCTCAAACATGGAGCAGTGTGGAGGTTGGGTGCTTGGCACCAAATGGTCACATCCACTCCTTGCTGGGGCTAGGAAATTTTTAGAGTGAGCCTTGAAAGACTCAGGCTCTGCTGCCAGCTGTCACTTGGGGACAGCCTGGGACAAGTCACATCTTCCTCCTCTGCTCAGCTTCTCTGCCTTATAAACATGGGTAATGGTGCTAATAACCTTCTTTAAAATAGCTCAGGATTTTTTAATAATAGTAACAATTATTTCAACAATTATATAATTTTGATATAATGACTATTGTGCCAACATGGCTAGGAAATTGAAATTACTTTGCCTTATTTTAATTTCCTTCTTTTAAAATTTTTGTTACTAGCCATGCTTATAAGACAGAACACTGCTTTCTTTGAAACACCACTCTGGATTTAAAAGAGGAAGAAAACACAACAAACCATAATCCAGCAACAATAGTCCACATCTTGCCAAAGTACTGTTAAAATAAAAGTACTTGCAGACAGAAAAATTAAATATTGAAAATGTGATCACTGACAATAAGCATTAACTTATATTGAAAGGGTTTTAGTATTACTTACTGGACAGTTCCATATCTTTCTATATGAAGACATCAGTTTGATATTGGCACCACACTGACTGAGAAGAAATTGTGAATGGTGTGTTCCCATGTGATTTCACACATTCTCTACTGAATCACTACACACATAACATGAACCTTACTTCAGAAACTTGGTCCAAGCCCTCATGCTCACACCCCCATCATGCTAAAGGTCACAACCTGAACAGCATCAACTTGCTTTTTTCCTAAAATGCCTGCTATAAAACATGTCAGAGGGAGTTATGGACAAATGACAAAAGAGGTTAAAATGAAGTACAAGCTGAGATTTTAACATTTGAACAAACACATATTAAGCCAAAACAAATGTGAACTGATGTTGAATTTCTCGTGGTAGCTATCTGATGGATGAAATGTCTGGAAGCTGGAAATGAGAACAGAAACTTGCTTTACAACATTTGAAGGTGGGTTTGAAATTAATAGGTTGCACAGTCCAACCTGGAAAAATGGGAGATGGTGGAAAGGCTCAGGGAAGACAGGGTTGGTTGGAGAATGCACCAAACAGCCAAGACTGTATCTACAGACAGGGGTGTGTTTGGCTTAGCTGGAGGAGTCTGGTGAGAGGCTGTGAATACCTGGGCTATCACTGCAGAAGAGATAAATTCCCCTTTTCTCCACATCTTGAAGGATCACTGCCACCAGCAAAGACCAGGATGGTGAGAAGCCCTCACAGATCCTGTGTGCTAAGGTTAAGTGACTGTGCAGAGAGAGAGAGGAGACAGAGACTTGAGCCTTCTCTACTTTGGACAAACAGCCACTTCCATCTTCTCCCATCCTTCTCTGGCAGAGCAGGACAAAGAGAGAGGAGAAGCATTCCTGCTCCAGCTGGGTACTACTGCAAGAAACAGCATGGAGAAGTCTATGGTGTTTCCAGGTAGTAGACTTATTTTTTTTAAAATAGCCACATCACCAACAAAAGCAGCTTTACAAACTGAAGTTAAAGCTCCCTGGTGAGATCTAAAGGCTTCCTCCTAAATTCTGGGAAAGTTCACTCTGAGTTCCAGGCACAGTGACTCAGATTCACCTCTAGCAGTGAGACGAACTGTACTGCAATATTCTCCAACACATACTCTCAACACTGCTGCACAAATAAATCATCTTGATCCACCTCTAATTGAATGTATATTTTTCACGTTTTTGAAATGGTTCTAGTTTCATTCCACACATTTTGTGTTATGAACTCAGGCCAGTTGTGTATATTAAATTTTACATAAAATACTGAGTTGAACCTTTCTTTGGGCTCATGAAGCAAACCCCAGCATTGTGTGTGGGAGGAAACAGGTTTATTTATTACAACAGGAAAGTTTGCTCTAGGTTGCCGTGATGGGAGACACAGAGAAAATTGCTTATCAGTGGCCAAAGGGTTATTGCAAAGAGGATGTCTTTCTCTTTTTGTTTGTGGATGTTGTGATACAAAACAAGGAGGTGAACCAAAGGCTAAGGAGCAGAATGGGCCTTGCAATGGCTTTGTTTCTAGCCTTGCTTCATCATCCATTTCCCATAGGATAAATCCTCACATCTCATTACTGCTGTGCTCTTAGTGATGAGCAAGGGCAGCTGTTCTGGAGACCTGTGAAGGAGGTGGAGGTGCCCACACATGAAATAGTTAATAAACACCACCCTCATTTGCTCTCATGCTGTATTTTTGTTCTGACTGTGGCACTGCTTCTTCCATCTGGAGGAAGGAACTCCAATGTGATAACCCAGTTTTACATCAAAATAGTAACAGATCTTTGGGTTTGAGAAAACCCAAAGTGCTACACGGATGATAGGGGAGGAATCATGTGTCCTATGAGTCACCCAGGGGAGGAGCATCTGCACCCCATAGGAACAAGCCTGGTTAAAGTCAGCCCCATGCCCACAGTGTAATGAGTTTGTCCTTGTCCAGTGAGACAATCTCTGCTCTGGGAACCTACAGCACTGAATCACAGCACCAAAGCCACTCTCTGAGGGCAGCAGGTTCAGTAGGAGCATATAATCTCTTCTATGGAGCAGAAGCAGCTGGGGATGTGCCACGTATTGACAAGTGACCTAAACACTCTCATACAGCACTCCTCTTAAGACAAGGGAATCTTATCTTGCCAAAGCACCAAAAAAAATCCTTGGAGTTTTGCTTCTTCATCCCTACTGGCCAGATCTCAGCAGCTGAGTGGTAGAACCTGATCCAAAATTTTTTGTGAACTTTCGCATCTTTTGTCTCTGCTCCATGTGGCTTGAGAAATACATCACAATATTCCCTCTCCTGGTGTCATGGAGGGAACAGGGGGAAGAGGGTCAGAGATGTAAACATGAATCTGAATTTTTCCTCCAAAAATCACGTTTGTGGTAAGAGATCCATTCCTCTTTCCCTTGGACTTTTAATGAGCTAGATGAGGTCTGGGATAACAACCAGTCATGAGAGAGGGGATGGCAACTTGTGGTAAGAGGAGAGAGAGGGGACAGGTGGCTGTGGATGGGAGTGGAAAGGCATTTCTGGTACTGGTTCTGCTGCTCAGTGTGGGCAGTTTCACCCCAAGGAATTAAACAGGTGCCTGGGTTTGTGCTGGAGCTGGATCCAGCCCCACTGCAGGATTCAGCTATGTCAGTACTGCCTGTTTTGCTCCATGGGCAGGACTCTTGAGAACTAGCAGAAACACAGTGACCTCTGATATCCCTTCCTTTGCAATTAGGTGATTTTTTTTTAGTGTGTTATCTTCTACCTGGGACATTTCTCATTCATTTATTTGCCTTTAAGTGGCTGTTTCCAGCACTCTGTCTGCTCTGCCTGACATATCCCTAATCTTTTTTCCAAGGAGTGGAACTTCCTGGCTTTCTTTAAAAATTAGATATGTGTCTATATGCATAAATCCCTAAGCCACAATAATTTGACTGCTTGGTTATCTCTAGGATTGCCATTTTCATTTTGCTTGGCACAAGAAAAGCAGAGCAGAGTTACTAAAGGAGACAAGCTTTAGCTCTAGAATCTTGCAATGGTTTTTAGTTTCTGGTCAACTGGAGAGAAAGCTGGAAGTCTTTTAACCTGTTTTGGTGCTGCATGCACACCCTTCTGGCCCCAGCTGTACCTCTGGAAGAGATTCCAACCCCCAGCTGATCATTCCTCTGTCTCTGCACTGTTGCTAGGCCCTAATGCCTTCCAGCAAATCAGAGCATGCAAATCTGGTCTAGGACACTTCAACAAGCTCAGCCTTGTTAGCTGAGCCCAATATTTGAAAAGGCTGGATCAGTCACCTCGGCAAATTTTCCTAGAGGTTGTCAACAGGTCATTCATGTGAACTGCTCTGCAAATGGGGCTGGGGGGTTACCCCAGGCAGCCTCTGTGACAGAGGACATTCTCTACCAGCACAGCTCAGTTTGGTGTGCTTGCTAATGAAAGACAAAACAAAACAACCTCTGCTCTTTGGAGATTACTGATTTCTGGAATTTTCTATTCAGTAAAGGGAGATGAGTACCATCATCCCCTGCTGAGACAGATGGACATTATACTGGAAAATGTCTTTCCTTCCATTGATTATATGGTCTTTGTTACATCAAAGATCAAGTCTTTTTTCATGGTTAGAGCCAGTTCAGATGTCTCCCACTCACTGTGTCACTGTATGAATTGGCATTATAAGACCTCAGATATGCAGGACAGCACACTTGTGAACAGCATGAAAGCAGACTGGAATACCCTCCAGTATGAATCCTCTGAAACTGCCATGGAAGGAACGGGTGAGTGGAAGTGCTCTTTCTTGCTTAGACACACTCTCTAACAACTACAAAAGAGTTGTTATTTCTCCCCTTTCCTTAACAGCATCCCGGGTGATCACTAGACGAGCTGAAGAGATGTGGAAGGAGAGGTAGGGAAGATGCTGCTACTCCTTTCCATACAGCTGTAATGGGATGAGCTTGTGACCCCCATACACACAACGACCAGTTCGGCTGAGCCAATGCAGCTGGGGAGTTCATCCAGGTTATCCTTCCCCAAACTGAGAAACAGAAAAAAGAACTGAACAAAAAGAAAATTTAAAAAAAAAAATACAGGAAAAGAAAAGAGGACTCTGCCTGTTCCTTCTGCAGCTCTCTCCCAGGCAGTTCATCTTACACTGCTGCTCCCTCCTGGCCCACAGGTCTCAGGCTTGGACTGTGTATGGGCACAGAGCAGTGTGCTGTTCAAACAAACCAATGCACCATTTGAGATGCCTGTGGCCCCTGCTGTGTCCCATCTAGATATATTAATATGTCACAAGTTAAACCTGGGTGTCTGCTTGCTCACTTTTTGAAAATAAAGCTTATGTGCCAGGCGTTGTCCATAAGGTCACTTGTACAAGGAGTCTATTTAGTCTCAGAGTCAGCAAAGCCAGATCAGTGGTCTGGGGAGAAGAAACAGCTACTTGAACTTTATAGGTTAAGAAAATCCCCAGCTAAAGTGGCTCATCGTTGTTAAGTTTCCAGTTACATCCAAAGAAGTGTCAACACTGATGTTTTGCGATGGGGAAGGTGAGTAATTTTACCTACGCACATTTTTCTAGACTTTGGTTTTACAAGGTGTTCCCGGATTGGAGCTGTATTGTTTCTTCTCAAGTCCAGTTTGCAGATTCCAAGTGCAAAACAAAATTTCTTTCTTCCACTCATTGCTTTTTATATCTAATCTACTCTTAAAGAGGAGCCTCAAAGTCTCCTGTTTTTTTTTTTTTTTTAAGCAGCAAGTCATTCTTGACAAGTGGGAACTGCAAACAGGATCTTTTGGGCTCAACTGACTTGTTTTTAAAAGGCTCAACTGAACTGTGACTTCACATTAAAAGTGTGCAAAAATCAACCAGTGATTCATTAATTTTCTGTTCTCAAGGTTTCTTGTGCAATAACAAAAGTTGATCTGGAGGGACAGCTGTATTTCTCTATCATGATTTTACAGAAATTAATTCACTAATTAATTATGGCTGCCAGAGATACAGATGGATGGTATTATGACTGACACAATCAAAAACCTCACTGAGGACTGGCCAAAAAAATCACAGAAAATGAACGGAACAGTGGCGAACTATTTAAACCATCTAGAGCTCAAACACTGGTGGATTTATCTGGGATACCCACCATATGGTTGGCTATTGTCCTTATTCTTTTCCTTATTACTTATTTATGCCCATATATATATATGTATGATGTTTCACAAAAGAAATCATCATCACATGCAGGAATATAGACACACTAATATGATTTCCTTTTGTTGGTTTATACAGACACTTAGGTCAAAGACAAAAATGTTTATTCACACCAATGAGCCAGTCTCAGCTTCCTGATAGACTCATCAAAGGGCATAATTACTTTCCCTGAGACCTTCCAATCTGCCCCAGTCTTACAGCTGGAGGAGGAAATTGCTTTCCCATCCTGAGAAAATGTAGAAGGTTTTGATTGCTTCCTCCTATTCAGAGGGATCCTTGGGATGTATCACATTACCAGCTTCCAGCACCCACCTCAAGGACTCACAGAGGGCAGAGAGTGCTGTCCAGAATTTGGCCCAGGTACTGAGTCAGTCCTTCAGCCAGCATCAGTCACAACTGACTTGAGCTGAATGCAGATGTGGCCTCCTTCAAAACAGTGAAGAAAAAGCTGGTGAAGTACTGTGGGCCTCAGCATCGCGTTTTTTTCCCCCCATCTCTGAGAGGGGAAAAGCCTTTCATCTGCTCCAAGACAGAGAGTAAGTAGAAAGAGAAGAGAGCAGCAGTTTCCCATGCAGCCCCCAACTTGGGAAAGCAGGTGGAGTGTAGAGGAGAAGCCACCTTTCAATTGTGTTTTAATGAACAAGTTGTTTGTTCTTCCGTGTCCTTTGATGAATGGGTGTTTTCCTTCAAAAGCTGACGTTTGTCTTTCATTACGCCCAGCATATGCTCTGCTAGGCAGGACCGTTTTTCTACTCTAGATAAATAAACATGAAAATGAATTTATCTCACAGAAGCATGTTCTCTTTCAAGTCTGGAACAAGCCTGCCCTCTCCCCCAATAAATCTCTGGGTAAATGTGTACTCCTCAGCAATCCCTCCCCCTTACATCAATGGAGACATTTTGTAAGCTCCCATCTCCACACAGCTCAGGAAAGCTGCCACTGACTCCAGGCACTTAGAGGCAGTGATTTAACTACAACTTACAGCTGAATTTGAGAGCCCTTTATCATCAAAAAGAAACTTTTCCAAACCAGAAAGCATCCAAACCCTTTTCCCAGCTAGTGGTAGATAGCATTTTAACCCTCAAATTATGGGGCTGATGTGAAACAACACTGCCTGCAGGCTCTGGCTGTTGGATGGAAGTTGGGTACTGTAGTATGATGCCAGTTAAAGTCTCCCCTTGGAGAAACACTGTTCATTTGGTGCACAGGCCTGTGGATGAAGCTAGTTAAATTTTCAGAGGCATTTTGGTTTCCTTCCAAACTTAGTCCTATCTGCTGTTTGTTCTATATTGGTGACAACCTGATCCTGCACATAGTTTCTTTGGGTTTAGACATGGCAAAACATGTCCAGAAATGACAATTCCTGAACCTCTTTGTCATTGCATGCCTTAAACCCACTGAAATGTACACTGAAACCAAGGCACACTGGGGCACTTTGCAGTTTCTCACCTCCAGCACATGAGGGACGTGTCTCTTGAACCAGTTCAGACAAAGAGAGAAAGCTGGGTGACGCTCCTTCACATTTCTGGACAAACAATCACTCAGCCTTAAGTCAATGAAACTTTTGCAATCTGTCAGTATTTTCACAAATACCACAAGTGGTTTGGTCAAATAAAGGCCCTGATTCATGAAGGTACTTAAGCATGTGCTTGGCTCTGACTGCACACTGGTGTCTCCTTGAAGTCAGTGATAGTGAGGTGTATCTGTGATTATGTGCATGTTTAAGTGCCTTGGAGTGTTTAACTGATGCCTTGAATAGGGCCAGTATTAGTCATCCAGTAACAACTGTCCCACTGCAGGACAAATAATAAATCAACCTGGTCAAGCTGTCTCTGAGCTCATCTGTGAAGCATGTTGTGATGGCAACCACTGAGAGTGCAGCTCCTCCAGCAGATCCTGACTATTACAGGCACATCCCTGATGTGTGGGAGGTGAAGAGCATTCCAGGACTTTTCTGAGAAGTTTGACTTTGAAACAGGACATACAAACTTGAGATTAGTCTGTTTCCCCCACTCAAGATTTTGTATTCTGAGTCCTATAAGAGAAATTAGTTCGGCATAAATGGGGATTGGACTCCCTGAAGTTTTCAAACTGTATTACAAACACACTTTTGTAAGCCCCTGCTAAGTTTCAACCTCCTTGATTAAAGAATAGCAATGCTGAAAACAACTCTACTCATTGCAAAGGTTGTTATGGTGGCTTGGCTGGACCATGCCTCAACCTTGCCCTCAAATTTGCACCACCCACACATCACTAGCAGCACCACTGCTTGCAATTTGCTGCTACCACAAGGAAGGTAGAAAATCACTTTACATGGCTGAGTTTTACTCCATCCTTCCCCCTTGAGAAGAATGACTTTGTCTGGCTTGCTGATGATTTCTTTCCCAGTGATGTTTTTATTGATCATATGAAAGTGTTAAGCTATGTCTCACTCAGGCTGCATTCTGCCCTTAACTGGATTACCATACAGAGAATGTTAGAATGAGGCTCCAAGGTCTGCAGGGTCAGCCTGGTAAATGATAGCACCTCTTGAAGCTATAATGGATGAGAGTATCCTTGATAAGATTTGACACTTGTGCTATATGTGCTGTCACAGCAAACATTTTGCTTTTTTCTTGATGTTTTTAAGGCCATAAATACTGGTCTCTAATGTTAAGTATGTGAACCTCACATTAATCACTCTGCCAGGGAGAGCAAAGAGCTTTGCTCATAAACTGAAATGGAGCACAGTTAATCTATCAATGTTCTGTAATGAGGACTATTATAACAAAGTATTTAGGTTGATTTACTGATGGGCTACACATCTCTGGTAATGGTCATACATCAGTAAAAGAGCAAAGGGACCATCTGGATCAGCAGGAGTCTGAGATTTATTGAACAATGTTTAGATCCCTCCTTATCTCTACTGTAAAGTTCTTAAGCTCATTCTTTATCAGTTCACTTTCTCAAGATCAGTCTGCTCATCGGGGCATCACTGCCCAGTTTACATTTTGGAGTAGCCTGGCCCCTCAATTTCAGTGTTTTCAAATACTTCCTTCAGTTTCAGAGATAGGACAAGAGAAGGCAAAGATACTTCACTGATTTTAGAACTACCTCAAAATAAAGAAAAGAATTTTAAAAAAAAAGCTAAAATCAACCAGCCTGAGCAATAATTTTATTTAGTCTTTATACTGTGTAATCTGTGTCACGCATCCTCCCACAGACATTTGATCCCTGGCAGGAGCTGATATTAAATAGATACAGAACATATCTGCCACCCCTACCTTGAAAATTTTTAATCTGGGTATTATCAGTTAGTTAATCAGAATTACAATCGGGTAATTATTATCAGGTAGTTAATCAGAGTAACAATGATGGTCTCAGAAGGCAGGAATAATCTCACTTTCCCTTAGACATCTGCACTAGAAATACCTACATCTAATCAGCATTTACCCATCTTTGGCTTGCTACATGGTTCTTGAACACCTTTAGAGCATTTTTTTTAAAGTGCCTACATGACAGCAGGTAAACAACATTCATTGAGGTATTATTTTTCCTCCTCATGAAAGATTTTTGCCATAGGGTCACTATCACTGTGCAAGAAGCACCAGACAATACACAGCAAATCTTGGAGGGACCTGTCTTGGGGGAACAGTCCCAGATATACAAGGCAGTGACAAGTGAAGAACCAGGTCTCCTAAACCCCAAACCAGTTTTATTTAAGGTGCTTTGCAATTGGGTCAACATTCAGAGCACCCATAAGACTAGGAATGAAAGCTCCTCCTTTATCTGGGAGAAATGTCATCATGCTATTATAAAGAAACTTGTTTGAGGATGCTTCTTCTAGTGGGTGTCAAAATGAAAACACCAGGTTTACACACAAGCTCCTCCCCTTTCCCATGTGGGACCACCTGTGGATCATCCCCACAAGTGTGAACATGGACAGCCCCTTTCTAGCATGGAAACTGTGCTTAGAGGCATTTTGCTTGCTGCAGGTGAATTCAATCTTGATGGGAAATCAGTAGGTCTGATTTTCAGAAATCAGCTGATAAAACTCTGAGTTCATTGAGGGCACCAGGTAAGTAGAGCAGTCTTTGAAAAAAAAAAAGCAAAAAAGTCCCTTCCTCCATTTGCACAGGCAAGCATAGGAAAGAAAGTGACCTCTCAGGAAAAGAGGGAAATTAGTTCTCCAAATACCATATTCAGCTGTGGAGTGTCAGGCTTCTCTTGCCACTGGATGCAAAGCAATCACCCCAGCTGCACACTCATCAAGGCAGGCCAAATTTGGTTGAAGAAATGGGACAGGAGAGGCATTTCTTCTAAAAGGTCATCAGTAATACAAACATACTTCTTAAAAGACCTTCTTAGTCCCTGTCTGGCTCCAGTTCCACAGGAGAGATGCTTGTGTACACCCTTGCCTGTTCTGTCAGCACAGCTCTGCTCTGTGCTGAACATGTTGTACCACCACTCACTTGTAATGAAAAGCTGTTGCCTGTTCCAAACTTGCCAAAGGATGAGAAGAGATGCCAGATCAGAAAATAGAAGTGGCCACAGAGCGTCTGGGACAAGAAGTGCCACTGTATGAGGGCAACCAAAAATACACTTTTCTCTCACTTGGCACATTCACAGATACCAGCCATGGATGAAGACCCAAGACAAGAAAGTGCCAACAGGAACCCAGACTGCAGCCCCTGGGGAGAGCAAAAACAGTTGGCAGGCATTTCTTGCTGTATCTTAGACTTAAAGACCATTGGGAAGCTGTATTTCTTTAACAGACTGAGAGACTGCTAGATTGAACAAAGGGATAACACAGACAAAGGTGTTAGAAGATAAAGCCAAAAGAAACATTCAGCCAAAAACTAATGTGTCATTAGCATTTAATAAAGTGCTTTGCCTTGCCTTCTTCAGGATGCAGTAAAGATGTTTTCCCTTACTTTTTCACTTTACTTTCCCTCATTTTTCCTCCCTCTTTCTTTTTTTTTTTTCCCCCCTAGTTTCTACATCTCTTGGATTTGAATACACCAAGAGTTCTGGATCTAATTCTGAATCCAGATCACCTCTTGCTTCTGTTTTTCTAGCAGGGTACTCTTAATGACAATATGCTCAGACTGTGGGAGACCACAGGCCAGATTTTAACCTGTGTACTGGGGTTAAATGTGAGATCTGATTTTTATATTTCTTATCTGGCAAGGGTTAAATAATACTAAAAGTGACTTAATTTGAATTTTTGGAGGGATAGGAAAGGTAGGTTGGTAAGGAACAGTCCAAGTGTAAATCCTCCAGCTCCTTCCCAGTGCATCCAGGCCCCAGGAATTTCATCATCAGCTGCCAGCCTCATCTATGAAAGCAGCTCTAGGAGTTCTATATACTTTAAACATGCTGCTGTTTGTTGGCTAATGATCCTGACAGGAGATTTTTAAAGCCATTTTGGATGGATGACCAAAAATCTGACTGTCCCCAGAGCACTGGGAAACCATAAGGCAAACAGCATTTCTCTCTTGGTACAGAACACCTGTGAAGCCTTTGCTTATCTCAAAAGTGCCGAGGAAGTTAAAAGTAATTTGTAAAAATACCTTGGCCTGATTTATCTGTTGCCAATGCTGTTATTTAAGCAAGGGGCACAATCACTCAAGGTCTTCTCCTTAGCTGGCAGAAACAATGAGGCACCACCAAAAGATGTGAGGCAGTCCAGCTCAGTCTGGGCAACCTCTGCACACTACAGCAGCAGCTTGAACTGAGTAAGTTTAGCTTGGGTATTTCAATGAAATATCTAGGTTTGGAAAGAAATCTGCATTTGTGAAAGTGCTGTATTCACTTTTTGGTAATGTCACTGCCAATGCAAGTTCTTAAATATGTGATCAAAATCTTCACTTTATGTTGACCTAGACTGGAATCTAAAATTGTGATGTGCCAGTTTTTATGATTATTAATGTTTCCTAGTGCCTTACCAAGAATAGTTAATTTGCAGGTAAGGCTTGATGGGAATTAGGACAATGCTGGAAATATTTTACCTTTTGCAATGCTGGAGTAGGAAAACCCTTGAATGGAAGGCAAGGCATGTTACACTTCTGGCAGATAAATCATCCTGGAAATAGATACAATGATATTTAAAATAGCCTTCTTCAATTAGCTTTATTCAACAAGCCTGGAGGGCTGGGGATAGCCCAGAGGATATATGGCTAAGTATGGCCTGCCATATATTCTGTTCTTTAGAGATTTCTTTCTCCTCTGGAGTCAGAGCATGTGTGCTCTCCAAAAATCCAGCTCTACCCTCAGCTGCCCTAAATCAAGCAATTACCCTGGGGCTTGGCTTGCTTATGTACTCAGACAGTGAAAAGGGCACTGGTACAGACAAAGATATTGGGTCCCACTTGTCATGAAAACCCCAGCCGTGTTTTCCTGCATGTCTGTCCACTGAAGAGGCTGCCCAGCAACCCTGCTTTGTATAAACAGGCTGGTGAAACCCCAAGAGTAGAGAAATATATTTTGGGTCCAAATTTGGAGTTGAAATAGAGCAGAGCCATCAGAAAGAGTGTAAATCAGGGATGAAATCCCCACTTAACCCTGACAACGAGGTCTAATGAATAAGTGCCCAGCCCTGTCTTGACTTGCAATGCAGTTCTTCCCTGTTGAGCTCCACCAGGACCCCTAGATTCTCACTCTCTCAACTGCAGAGAGAATTTTTTTGAAGGGCAACGAAAACTATGATTTAATACACCTCAAAATTATTAAATGAGTTGCAGAGTAAAAATAGGAGACGGGGCACAAGCACCTCTGTTGTCTGACACCTCCTGCATCAGCCTCGCTGCTCTGCAGCCCCGGCACTACACAAGTTGTCAAGCGGGAAGGTGTGGGAGAGCAGCGACACTCGTTATCGCTGGAAGGGCAGGGAAAGGAGCCAGGCTGGAGCTGAGTGCCTTGGCGAGCCGATAAGTGCCGGGGAGCAATGAAGAGCAGGGCAGCCAGGGCTGCGTGTCAGCCAGCAGACGACCCTGTTTGCCAAGGCATGGAGTGGAGATGTGGGAGCCAGCTCTGTTGTTATTGTCATGTCGTAAGGAGTAAGTGCACTGGATTCTACATGCCTGTGTGTTTGATCAGGAGAGCACCACTGACAGAGGATAAATAAACAGAGATAAAAACAAGATTAAGCAGGTCCTTCTCCTTATCGCTGCCTCTTTATCCCCATTGATCTCTGCCCGGTCCCTTTTCATCCAGCCTGGAATTCCTCACATGCTTGAGCCACGAGCTGTCACATCTAATTAAAAATGTGATCCGAGGTTTTGCATGCAGCAGCGAGTATTTTCCAGTGACGGGCAGCTGTGTGTTCAGCACTCTGCCTTTCTTTATGAAAACTCATTTTGCCCTTGTGAAATCCAGCTGGGTTTGTAGCCAAGGGATGGCAGATGTGAACAGGAGAAAAAAGAACCTGGTTTTGGTTCAATCTTCAGGAAACGTCCAGCCTCAAGGGTGAAAATGCTGGTCACCTTGTCAAGCAAAACAAGCAAAAGACCCTGGGAGAGAAAAGTTGTCATTTCTACTTCTGTTTGCTTGGTGGGGACATTCCTCCCTTCTTGGGGTATCAAGGTCTCTGTAGTAGATGGGCACAGAGACACATAAACCCAGCTCCCCTCCTTCCTTGCGGCTCTTTCCATCCATTTGGGAGTTTCTAAAGAAAAAGTGATCACTGGCTGAGCACTTTATTTCAACCCCATCTCCACTTCTGTGTGCTGCCAATTTTCCTCCTCATCTCTCTGGGTTAACTGCTGCCTTCATGCTCATCACATCACTCTGAACTCACTGAATGAACATTTTATTATGCTTAAAACAATTAAAAGATGGCATGGGTAAATATCATTGGGGCAGTGTGTCCTTCTTCATAGAGAAGATGTTTTTTTACACTGAGCAGTTGTGGGCCCATAAATACCATGGATGTTTAAGGTCTGCATAGATGTCTAACAACATCCAGGGCTTAGCTTAGAGTTGAAAATCAAGTCCCTCACTTTGTGCACCTAACAGTACTAAGACAAACAGGGCTAAATTAGGAGGTTACCAGTGTAAGGGCAAACAACACAGAAAAGGAAACACAAATAGCACTGTATTTTCTGCCTGACTTTTTGATGTCTACATTCTACCATACTCTATTTAATTTTGTTAAACCATTCAATAAATCACTTGAACATGGCTTTTCCTCATACTTTCATGATCTCTGGAAACTATTAGAACTCTGGTTTTGGCTTTGGTTTTTAAAAGTGGCTGGTGGCTTTAGGTGAGGCAAGATTTCTGAAGGTGGGGGCCAATGTTTTCAGGGAGATTGGTGGAGCTAGGGAGTAAAACCAGGCATGATTATGGAGACAGAGTCTGATCCCCCCAGATCTGATCCCCTCTAGGTGTAGCACTAGGCACCTTCATTTTTCAGGGCTAAAACATGTCGGCAATTTGGAGACTTTGCTGAGCTCTTCCCCCTTCTGAAGTCAGACCTGACTGTGTCTCAGGCTGGGCGTCCAGAACAACAGATATTTTGGAAAAGATAGATCGTGTGACTCCTTTGCTTTTGCAACTTTTTTGCCTGTCCCTAGGAATAAGACACTTTACCTCAGATTTACTATGTGATCCAACAGGCAATCAGTGTGAGCAGGGCTTTTATTCACTCTTTCCTATGCCATCATTCAAGACCCCACATTTTATTGCTGACCACTAAAACAATATCATTAGACATGAAATATACATTGCCAGGCCCTCCCCCATCTCACTTCTCTCTCTCCACTTTTTTTTCTGAGGAGAAAGAAGAGAAAACTTCTTTTCAGGATACATTGTAGGGAGTGCTCATGAACTGGCAATTTATTTTCTCCTAGGTTTGACACTGCCAGGCCCTTAGTGCTTTTATTGACTCTGGCTAAACACAGTGACAATTATTTTTGTTGGTTTCAAATCGCCTTCTCCAGCAGAGTGTGAAGTCAGCAGGTTTTTTTTGCATGCTGAGCATGCCCTTCCAGACACCCTAAGAGGAGCAGAGGGAAAGATGATGGCTTTTATTCGTTTTTATCCAGTTGCACTTTGGCACTCCCTGAACGGACCTTTTGTTTTGAGGCAGGGAAAGCAAGGGAGAGGCTCACAGATGAGAAGTGGGTTGATGGTTACGGAGGAAAACAGAGCTGGGACATCCTTATCTGAAGATTCCTATTCACAGGAACCTGTTTTCCTGCACATCCCTTCTGGAAGCCCCACATATTTCCCTCTGTGTGTGCACACACACAACACACCCAGAGCGGACAGGGGTGCTCTCACCCCTCCGTGGTCATGCACGACCATCAAAAGACCCAGCAAGAAATTTCCAGTCCTTGTTTTCCCCTTGTCCAATGCCTCCAACAGCACAGCACCTTCCAGGTCACCCCAAACCCTCTGTTGGGCTGTGAGGGGCCAGGATGATGGTGAAAATGGGTTGTTTCTTAGAAAAAAAACCTTTAAACAACCCTTGGCAAAGGCCCTCTGGATCATTCGTGGCTTGTGGGATGTGCATTAACTTAAGCATTTGTTTAAAGCAATTTATGCTCTCCTCTGCATCTCCACTTATCTGTTCCTGGCAAGGCCCAGGAAAGGCAAATAGCCCCAAAATAATGGCAGTGTAGATTCAGCCGGTGGGATGCCTCACAAACTGTGTATCAGTTACAGCAATTTTGAACATGATCTCTAAAGGTTTACAGACCAGCAAAACTGCTTGGGAAGGAAACAAAAATATAAGTCAATCTTTCTGTCTACCCTAGGATGAATAGGACAAGTTTCTTCCCTGTCTTACAAGAGTGAAATTTAGATTTCAAGCACTACAGATCAGTTTTTCTCTTCCTACCCACTCTACAAAGAGGCTTTGATTATTTTCTGTTCTTTTAAGTGATACAAAAGGCCAGTCAGTTTCTGACCTGGAAAGACAGTGGATTAAAGTTGGTCTTCTATGGGAGAGGAGCTGGAGAATAGTCCAAAAATTATTTTTTCCTTAAATTATTTCTTCAAACTTTTTTGCCATGTTAAAGAAAATGTCTCTACAAAATTCTGAAAAATGTTAAAAATTAAAACTGCCAAAACTTACCTCCCAACTAAGCCATCATAGTGAACCTTGCTGCTTACTTGGAAAGAAAAACTTCCTGTCAGTTAAAAAAGCATTTGTTAGAGATAATGTCCCACTTCTACGGCTGTGATAGTGAGCAAAATTTGAAGTTTCCATTGACTTCCAGGAATGCTCTCCTATTACTATCACCTTATCCCAAACTGTGAGAAAATGAAGATGTAAATAGTCTTTTCCAGAGGGTGTGACCTGCCAAGGCAATGGAATTGATCAATAGACATCAATACCTCCCTTCAGACAGAATCTGTCAAATGCAGAAGGGTTTTATTTGCACTTTACACAGGAAGATGGAGAATCCCCTAAGCTAAAGAACAGCTAAAGGACAGTTTTAAAAAATCCTGGGTGTGGAGGAGATGTTGGCCTGAGATGTCCCTGTTTTCCAGAAATCCCACTGGTTCTTGCCCATGTGCTAGCATTAGGCATTGCTCCTGGTGTGTCAGGACAGATGCTTCAGGACATGCAAGACAGAGATCTGAGCAAAATTCTCTTTCTCCCAAACAAAGGACTTGATGGTTTTAGACTGAAGTCACCTCACTGGTTTTGAAAGCAGGATGGATCATGTCTCCAGATGGTTGGTTATTTCAGCAACAGAAAGGGAAATTTCTGTTTGCCTACAAGAACAAACATGCAAACATACATTTCAGTTTTTGTTACCTCTCTGCCTTTGCACAAGACACAGAAAAGACTGTGATGACTGTGCAGAAGAGAGCCTTCCTCATCCTTCCTTCTATACCTTTCCCCCACCACCACGAAAGGCTTTTCTGCTTGGATTTGCACCACAGGTCATTGGTGCAATTGGCAGCTTGGCCCAAGGACAGACTCTGGAGCCCATCATCTCAATCTGCCCTCACACTGCTGCCCTTCCCTCTCCACAGCAGCTCCCAGAAGATGTCTGTGGTTCTGATCCAGCTGCAGCCTCCTACAGGAGCCATCCAAGGGGCTCCTCCAAATTGCTCCTCATCAGCTGTTGTAGGGCTCCTGACAGCAGCTTTTCAGCTTGGATTGTAAACTGTTTCTAGTTGGTGTTTCTCTACAAGGAATGTGTTATTACAAATAGGAGTTCAGTGTGTTCAAGAGCTGCAGATGAAGGAGGAGAGAGAATATCCCTTTTAAACCAAGGGTGCTCCACAGCAACAAGTCAGTGTCTACTTACCAGCCTCTCCAGGCTGTCTCTCCATGCTTTTTGCTTTGGCAGACCCTCCCTTCCACCATGGAAATACAACTGGCCCCAGCCACTGTGTGCCCCCAGCAGGCAGGGACAGCCAGCCAGGCACCACGGAGGGTCCCAATAGCAGCCACCGGCGGGGTGAGATGACCCTGCCAGAGTTCCCAAAGCTTCTTGAACTGAGCATTAAGTCAATTTGAGAGGGATTAGTCTGCCAAATGCAGTAATTAATTAGAGAGACATGCTTCAGCACCGAGCTTTTCATTATCTAAAGCGCTCCACATGCCTTTGTAGGGGCTGTGCTAGCACTGTCAAGACCCATCAAGCTCCAGACCTTCCCACTGCGTGTGTTTCGACAATTCGTGTAACATTTCCTCCTCTCTGGTCTCTTTTCCCTTGCAGTGCCTATTTCAGCATGTTTGCTTGCATAGAATCCTAAAATAGTTTGGGTTGGAAGAACCTTGAAGATCATTTAATTCCAACAACCCCAGCAAAGGCAGGGAAAGATGTTGGTCTCTCAAAGACTAGGCTGAGGCTACAGTGAATATTCTCCTGACCCACTCTGCACTAAAGCAAATCTGGCTGTGGGAGTGGTGGGAGCCATGCTGCTGTACTTTGATGTGAAGGATCACTGAGAAAGGCAAAGGCACTGCAGCCCAGCAGGATTGTTCTGGCATTGGGGGATGCATCTCCTCTTTCTGTGCTTTCTAGCAAAAATGACAGCCCCAAATTTGGAGTCCAGACATGTCCCTACTCCTGATCTGAAGTTTTGGTGCAGCTCTTAGCAAGTCACTTGAGTTCCCTGAACCCTGCTCTGTGATGTTGAGATGCAATTTTCATCCTCTCTCCTGACAAAAAAAGTACAGTTTTGAATACTTAAATTTGACCAGTTCAGTCCTGCTTTTAGCATCTATTAAGAAACTTGGTATGCACCTTGAAACTTCTGCAGCACCAATGAAAGGTCAGTCTTCTTCCGTGTCTTTTTAACTCAATGACAAGTTTTCTTTTTATCAGTGTGACCAAGACAAGCTGCAGGGTCCTCACTGCTGTGTGAGCACATACTGAGCAGCAGGTCCTGATGGAATCAGTGGACAGAATTTTTAACAACAGAAGTATTGCTGGTATGGTCTAACAAATAGGGCATGAGGCAAGCAGAGGAAGTCCTTTGCCAAAATTCAGAAAGGAAATAGTCATCATGATCAGTAAAGAGAACTTAGCTCTTCCAAAACATCTCAAAGCAAGTGGCATTATCTGGGATATTCCTGCCTAACTTGAAGCAAGCAAAGGTGACAATATTTTGGATTCAAATGCTGTGTAGATCAGCATTTTCAATTCAACCTTTTGAATTTTTGAAAAACAAGTATGGATTGGCAAGTAACTAGAGAAATACCAAGAGTGTTTATTTTACCTAAACTCCTAGACATTTTAGTATTAATTTGGTATGAGCGTTTCCAGCAACTGATCTTTGGGAATTACAATTCTCAGAACAATCCCATTCATTATTTCAGCCCACTTCACTTGAAGCTCCAATTTCCAAATGAAAATTGAAGGAGGGAAAACACACATTAAAAGAAAAAAATAAATAGAAGGATTCCAACAACTGATTTTCATTTGGACATCTTATATTGATTTTTCTCCTTTATAATTATGCAATATAGAGTGCATCTTTTCTTAATCCATAGAGTCATAGAATTATTGCAGTTGGAAAAGGCCTCTATGATTATTGACTCCAAACATTAACCCAGCACTGCCAAGTTCACTACTAGACTATGTCCCCAAGTGCAACATCTACATCTTTTAAATACCTCCAGGTTTGGTGATTCCATCTCTGCCCTGGAAAGCCTGCCCAGTGTTTGACAACCCAACCCATGAAGAAATTTTTCCTAAAATCCAATCTAAACCTCCCCTGGCACAACTTGGGGCCATTTCCTCTCATTTTTGTCACTTGTTACTTGAGAGAAGAGGCTGACTCCCACCTGACTACAACCTCTCGGGGAGTTGTAGAGAGCCTTAAGGTCTCCCCTGAGCCTCTTTCCCTCCAGGCTAAACAGCTCCCTCAGCTGCTCCTCATCAGACTTGTGCTCCAGACCTTTCATGACCTCCCTTGCCCTTCTCTGGACATGCTTCAGCCCCTCAATGTCTTTCCTGCAGTGAGGGGCCCAGAACTGAGCACAGGATTCAAGGTGAGGCCTCACCAGTGCTGAGTGCAGGGGGCTGATCACTGCCCTGGTCCTGCTGGCCACACTGCTGCTGATCCAGGCCAGCTGCTATTGGCCTTCCTGGACACCTGGGCACACCTGGCTCATGTTCAGCCACTCTCAACCAGCACCCCCAGGTCCTTTCCCACTGGGCCCTTTCCAGCCACTCTGCCCCAGCCTGTAGCACGGCAGGGGTTGTTCTGAGCCAGGGGTAGGACCCAGCACTTGGCCTTGTTGAACCTCAGACCACTGTCCTTGGCCCACTGATCCAGCCTGTCCAGATCACTCTGGTGTCATCTGCAAACTGAGTATGTACTCAATCCCCTTGCCCAGTTCATCAGTCAAGATATTAAACAGGACTGGCCCCAACACAGAGCCCTGGGGGGCACCACTGCTGATGGCCTCAGCTGGATGTAACTCCATTCCCCACCACCCTCTGGGCTCAGCCAGTTTTTGGCCCAGTGAACAGTGCCCCTGCCCAAGCCATGGGCAGCCAGTTGTCTCCAGGAGAATAATGTGGGAAACAGTGTCAAAGGCTTTGCTAAAGTCCACCCAGAGAGCGTGAACAGTGGTTTTTTTTTGCTCCCTCACTGAGTGGAGGCATTCCTCCCGCAGGTGTGCTCACTGCTGCTGGCCAGTGCTGTCACTCCCTGCAGCCCAGCTCCCTGGTGACAGCGTGTCCCCACCAGAGCTCTGCCTGGGCAGCTGCCTCAGCTGTGCTGGTGGGTGCAGTGCCTGCTGCCCACTGGGTTCCATGGCTCCCTGTGGAGCTGGCAGGACTCCAGAGCCTTTCCTGCACTCCCTCCTGCATGAACTGCACCACAGTCTACCCATTAAATGGGTAATGACTGGTCTGGTAGCCAGCAGAGAAGTGCCTTCAGAGAAAAGATAGTATTTGAAAGCAGAGGTTATGCACAGAGCCCTCTCAAACAGATCTTTGTGCCAGAGGCTTTGTTTTGATACTAGAAACATTTCCACTACAGCAGCCTCTGATGGCAGTCATGTGTGGGATTAGGAACTGACTCCATTCAAATAACAGACAGCTGTTTGGAGTGAAAACTCGTCTCTGTCAATTTGCACTCAAAGAAGGCAGAGGCAAAGGAAAAAAAAGACCCTGGGCCTGGGAATCATTGTAGCTTAATCCCTCCTTTGGCAGGAGATAAAACTAGGGCTTTCCAATGCTCTATAATTTCTTGCATTGACCTGGAAAGAGATTTCTCTATTCACTGGGCTGTAAACCTCCTTTTTTATATTTACTACATGATGTACAAGAACTGAATCTCCAGCAGAGAAAACATGCCATGTTGGGCCAGGAGCCTGGGAAGAAACTTAGTCTCAGGTTAAATAACTTAGTACAGCAGGGACACACAGTAGCTGCTAAAGCCACTTATGGATTGTTCTTTTAACTTTCAGCGGAAGGTTTTCTCATTTTGTGCAGAATTGGCTGAGATTTCCAGAAGTGACTAATGATTTACGGAGGCCTGCTCTTTCCATGCCAAATTTCAAACCCTGGAGGAGGGCCTGATTTTTGAGATTGGGTGCACAGCTCTTGCAAAAAGTCAAATATCTTTTGTGCATCTCAGGACCCTGGTATGCCTATCATTTAGAAAAAATAAATGTGGTAGAAAAGCAGAGCAAAACCTTTGACCACGCTCTGCCAAACACAACTGCAGACACAGCAAAGGGCTGAGGTGCACTGCTCCCATACATGTATTTTTGGTTAACCTGCTGCTTCCTGTCAGCACCATAAACAGGTTCTTGCAAAAGGTGTTTCTGTAGTTTTTAACAGGAAAATGTGGCTGTGCCAAGGGACGTTTTTAAGAACAACAGACTAAGTGGAAAACTGTTACCAGGATTCAGGCCTGTGTGCACCTGGAGTTGTTCCTTTTCCCTAGTTCTCCTCCTATGTTTTAAAAACCGAGAGAATAGTATTTAATCCATTAGAAAATGGATTTCATTAGGAAATTAATCATGTCCTTTGGGACTATTTGAAAAAGCTTTGAGGGAGGCCTTTCTTCTCAGAGATTAAAATGTCACCTCAACTGAAAACTTTTCCTCAATCATACAAAAAAATAAAAGTTCTCACAGTGTCAAAATATGCTATTTTGACATATTGAAAATTTTCTTTGGCTTTTCATTTGGATGTAACTTTGGATTCAAATATTCTCTTTCTGTGCCACACACTGTTATCAAGCTGACTGTGGCATCCCCATCACACAGCTGGTGGAGCAGTGCTGGGGCAGGTGGGTGTTGCCCTCCAACGCCATCACCCACAGCCAGACTCTGAAAAGCACTCAATATCCAAAAGAAAAACTAAAGTAATTTCCTCGAAACAAACCAACTTGGTATTGCCCAAGAACAAGGTATTTATTTAATTATTTCCCTGTGTCTCTCTCTATCTATTTTAATGAGTTGGGCAAGTTCCTTTATGGAACATTTAAGAGAGGGCTGGGTTTCCCACCCATGGGAAATTAAGCCAATTTATGAAATGCTGAACCTCTCTATGAAACAGCATTTCTGCCCTCTGGGGCTGCAGAATCCCATGTGGAGAGTGCAGTGCCACAGCCAGGAGAAACAACCTCTGTCAACACGATGCAAAGAGAAAGAGTGGGAAGGAAGGGGATGGAGAAGCGATTTTGCATAACGCTTTCCCTGCATTGTTTGGATTGGAAGCCTCTCTCCCTGTGTCCCAGCAGACAGCCTTTGGATCCCTTGGAAATTGTGCCCAGTCCATTCTTGTACAGAGCTGCAGCCGGGGCTGTTTGCAATGGCCGGTGCCAGGGAGCTCGGCAACCTACAGGAAGGAAGGTCTTGTTCTTAAAAAAAAAATAAACCAGCCAAAATCACCCCCCTTGAGCTTGGGAGTGAGGAGACATGGATCCTATTCCAAGCCCTGCGCTCATTCTGGGTGGCCTCGGACATGTCACACTGCTGACTGTTCAGCTGTGCCTGAAAAAGCAGGATGAAGCACGGCAGGGGGGTATCGCTCCCTGCTTGCCCTGATGGGAGGAGTGCTGCACACCAGGAGCTGCTGGCACAAGCCCTGATGGATGAAATGGGCTTTGTAGCTTTGCCTCAGCTGCCTGCCACTGCATCAGCACCAGTATCTTTGCACTAGCCTTGGATGGAGGTCCTGAGAGGATGGAATAACCTGCCAGGATGCAGCTGGGAAGCTGCCACACAGGCAAGCTATTTCCTCTGGGCAGGATTGGGAGCAGCTGTGTGCACCAAGGGCAGGAGCTTGGTGTGGCACAATGACACAAGGATTGAGAATTTCTGTGCCCACATCTGAATTTTCCAGTACCTGCTGTGACAGTTTGCAGGTAATGCTGTATTATCTGGATTGCTCACCCTGACAAAATTACTGGTGATCTGACTGCAGTGAAAGCTCAAGGCAAACTAATCTTGGTAGTAGTCTCTGAATGGAAGCTGGTATCCCAAAAATGGCAATTGGAAGCCTCAGTTAAGGAATCTGAATCTTAATCGTAATGCTGAAATTTTCTTTGTTGATATTAACTCTGCAACAAGAAGTTGTCCAGCCCCTCACTCAGTGTCAGTCAAAGCAACTCCCCTTTCAGGAATTTCAAAATACAGTCATCCATTGAAATGAATCACCTCAGAGGTAGATTAGCAATTTACTGATTTAAATCCTGCTAGGCTGGACTTACTTCCAAATTGTGGAATGCCCCTTTGGAGTGCACAACCCAGAAGAAAAACATGAAAACCTCCCCTTCCTTTCCTTCAGCAAAGGTTGGGAAGTTTTCTTCCAGTCATCCCTCTCCTGTTAGAAACTTCTCTCCCACTTTTGTGGGCTTTGGCCAGCTCAGTCTTCCAGCCACTTTGCAAATGCCCAGGTATTTCCCACACTTACCAAAGCAGGATCCACCTGTGAGATGAGGCTTGTCAGTACCGGTATTTTCTTCTTTTTGGTTCTGGGCCCTTCAAAACTTAGATGGGGAATTTTCTGTTTCTTTCCACCTGTACAAGCAACTCTTAGAAAATATGTGACCTCTCACTACTCCCCTGCCCTTGTTTCCATCCGTCTCCATCTCCATTGTCTCTCCTGCACTGTGGGAGATACCTGTGTATCCATTCCTCCATGAACTCACTACATTTCAGGGATTATTGGAAAGATGTCAATGTTTTCACCTCCCTGAAGCAGAAGAGTATTAGACCTGTTACAGAGATAACAAAAAAGACACACAAGAGCAGCTGAATTCCTTTTTTTGTTTTTTTAAACACTGAAGTTCCCTAGTTTTAGAGTCTTGATAAAGTCATTACAGTGCCAAAAGGGGAAACACGTGTTGTTTCCATGGCTGCAAGCAAACATTAAAGATAGTGACATCCAGTGACTGGATGCTTCAAAGAAAATGATAACACACTGGTGTTCTTCACTTGCATGAAGTATGTTGTGGATATATTTTCCTTGGAAAATGTTTCTTACTAAAATATGAATATTTATTTTAACAACAACTCTTGTAGCACAAAGTTTCAATCTGAAATTAAAACAATAAAATAATTCGTTTTTAACTAAACACATTTTTTTTGTGTATCATTTTAGGGAACATTACTATTTTAATTTAAAGAATTTTTTTTATTCATGTACAATTCCTCTCCCTTTCATTACCACTGAAGGACACACTAAAATTTAGTGATTTTTTCCTTTGCAAATCTTTCTTCTTTTAGTCTGTGATTTTTGAAATGATCTTTGCATTGGAAATTTATAGACAGAACTGTGTTAGACTTCCACTCTACAAATTCTGTAATATCAAGGAAGCTTTGAGCATTGAGAACATGTTCACTTGCTATTTTGCCTTTTTGTAACTTTTACCAGCATAAAATGTTTTTAAGAAAAACTTTGAACATTAATGTATCTATTGCTGCAGATACAATGGGCAGAGGTGATGGCAGGTGATCTGACTCAGGGGTTTCTCTCCTCTGCACTTGTGCCAGGTCCTTCACATTATTTTATTTGTTAAATGCTTGCACTGGACAATCTGCATCTGCAAGAAACTCTCCCATCAACATTTAATTTTGAGAGGAATCCTAGTCCAGCCAGAGGAGAAGTCAGGCCCACCCTCAGTATACATTATAGATTGAATTGAGAGGACTTCATCTTCAAAGAACTATTTATTTATAGATAACTTTTCTAATCCATGTAGTGGAGATCAAAACCTCACTGCAGAATCTTCAAAACCACAAGTCACAACGAACTTACCCTCCTCTTAGATTTTGGAACATCATTTGGAATAATATGAAAGGGCAATATTTTTGCAATGTTTTCCATTCCCCATGAGACTTGCAGCCACAGTCCTCAGTACTATAAGGGGAGATATGAAGATGTGTACATAGCCTTGAGTTACATGAAATCATGAATCCCCCTGGAGAAGGAAGAGATGGCGCATATGGCTGTTAGTTCCCCACATTAGGCTGCTCCTGGTGTTAACTTTCCATTGCTCCTACACACACAGTGCTTCCACATCTGGAAGTGAAAGCCCAGAACAACACAGTTTTGCATGCAGTGAAGCTGTCAGCATGTGCGCAGCTTGATCAGTGTGGCCTTGTGAGCTATGATAATCCACGGAGAATGGCGTCAATAAGGGAAAAGCTGCTGCTGTCCTGGTCTGCAGATCACCATGTGTCTGCTGCCTCTGAAACCTTGTGCTCAAGTTCAGCCTTAAAGTGGTGGACTGGCAGTGTTATGTTTATGGTCAAACTCTTAGGGTCTTATCCAATCCTAAGATTCTATGTTTATAGGGCTCAGTGGCTGTTGTCTTCTGTCACCATGCTGCCTTTTGGCTCTGGATTCAACAATTAGGCAGTCTGTCCCTTCAGCTCATGCATCAGAACATCCCTGAATTGTCTGACTTAACTCTGGCATGCACCTCTCCCCCTGCACTCAAGTCACACAAACAGGGCTTGGCCATGTAAACTGCTACAGTGACTTTGACATGACACAACACACTGGGAATGTTCTCTCTGCTTCATTCTGCCCCTAACCCAGGTAAGACTGAACATGTGCAAACACCAGGTCTTCCTCTAGCATAAAAGAGCACTGCTCCTCTGTGGGGTTATCAACTGGAATAGGACTACTCTGAGGTGTTCATGCTTTGTGCATTATACACTCCTATCATTTGAGTGGGGACATTCCAGCAGCCTTTCATAAGAGTTTTACTTTTGCACTGCTGCTAGTTTCTGCAGGATTACACAAGATAACTGGAGTAGCATTGAGGATGGTGCTTGTTGTACTGAATGCTGTTATCTCCATGCTTCAGTTTCCATACACCCAAATCCAAGGGTAGTGATGCTTTCCAGCTCTGTGAATGCCTTTGAACTCTGCTGCCAAGAAGAGCTGATAATGTGGATAGCACGGTTACAATGAGCTTTGTTGCTCAAACACATCCCTGGGGTAAGACAAATAAAACCAGATAACTCCCCTATAAATACACTTCTTACATTGGAGAAAAGCCATGTTCTGGCACCCCCAAGCAGACCACCTGATTGCCAGGCAGCTGGAACCTGCATCCTCTCCGAGGGAGAGGCAGATGTGAAGTGCAGAAGTGGTTGTTCATCCATGGGCTGGTGGGGCACCATTATCAGTGGTGCTGCCTCATGGACAGGGCAGTGCTGATATCCACAGGACTGTGTTAAGAAGTTCTGAAGGTGCATGTAGATGCTTTCCTTCCTCATGCTCAGTGTCAGACCAAAAAGTAAACCCAAATTTGTCTCCAGCTCCCCATGACCACGGGATGCTTCATGAAGTTAAGCAAAGTGGATGTTAGGAATGAGCAGTAGCCAAAGTCCTCTGGAGCATCTCCTGGGGCACATCACCAGGACTGCTCCCTGGCTTGTAGACCCTTTCTCATTGAGATATTGTGTCCTGCCAGGAGACATGCTGAAAGACAAAGAGGTAGACAAAGACAGATTCAAACCCAAAGTTTCAAGTACATAAATCTTTGTGAAATGAACCCCTGAGCAATGGCTGGAAGATCCTGGTGACTTAGTTATTCCTCTCTTACATTTATCTAGAGAACTACTTTGTAAGATGCAGTAGGCAACTGATATAATGAATTAGAGTATATATTTATTTTTCTTTCATCATCTTTCTTTTCCCTTTAACAAGCATATTCAGAATCAGGGGGAAGAGACAAACAGAAATAAACTACTACAAAAATAAAGCTTGTTTTAGTCCTATCGATAACGTGATACAACTGTAAATTTGAGAAGCCAAGAAAATCTCCACTTCATTTACCCACTTAGTTAATAATTACAGTTCCTAAATAGTAAGTCATTCTGTGGCCTGAAGTTCTTGTTCTGTGTATATATTTATATTAGCAGTTAAGTATACTTTTCATGGGCAATTAAGACATTATTCATTCCTAGCTATTCACAGACATCTCAGGAGGGAACGGGGAAAGAAGGAATTGTAAAGCCACGAAGATAACAAGAGCCAAAGACCCTTTCCTCGTCTTGTGATATTGATTTTCAGAATATAAACAGAGGAACAGAATGCTGGATCTTGGTAATATACCTATTTTAAATGCCAGTTGTTGAGTAAATAGACCTCTGTGGGGATATGTTTGTTTGAAAAGTCCTTTGGGATTAGAGAATATTAGCCCAGCTTTCAGCCTGAGACCTGTTTTGTGAGGCGTCTTTGTTACTTTGTCAGCTTTCTAAAGCCTTTTATGATAGGTCTTGGCCCTGGTGATATTTATTCAAGTAAACCTAAGAATAAGAGTTAAGATGCAGCTGTTCCAACATTGTGGACATCTTTTGGTCTCCGTGTGTCTCGACTCAACCCTGAAGTGCAGGACACCTCAGAGTGACTAACAAAGTATTCACACTCAGGCCTTCAGTTTGACTCTTTGCCATTTTCCACAGTCAGTACCTGCTACTAATTAATTCTGGCCCTGTATCATTTTTCCTCAGACACAAGAACTGGTGAGTTATTTACTTTTCCACCAGTTTGCACATAAGGCCCTGGGTTTGTACAGGGCTATTCCTGGCACTTGCTTGCAGCCCTGCATTCTGCCCTTCCTCCAAGGAGTACAGGGTTTATATTTTTGTATTTTTCAGCCAAAGAAAATAAAATTAATCTGTGTCAAACAGGGCATCCTCTAGCTCCTTGCCTCAAGTTTGCCACATCAGAAGGGCATTCCCAGGCTAGACTGATCTTCCCTTGCTTGCTATCACACCAGGATAGTGAAGCCACTTTTATTATCAGTAGTTAATAAAAGGCAGTTCTGGAGTTTTGCTGTGGCTCCCATTAAGGCTTGGACTTTCCTAGCTAACCTGAATCAAAAGGCATGTATTCACTGATTTCATCCTGCATCATCTAATTCAGACCATACGATACCTGATGTAAATTGGAAGGTGAGCATGGGCTTGTGATAGCCCAGAGTGGGTTGTCATCAAGAAGAATCTTTTTCTCAGATTAAATATTTCATCAGGCCCTTGACATATGGAAGAATTTGGCTTTTATTTGTAACTTGAATGTAATGGTGTCCAATGAGGAAAAAGCAAAATACATTATTAAAACCTTTAGTAATCCCAACTGGACGACAGCAGCTCTTCTCCATGTAGTGTATCTACTCTTTTATATACCATGCATTAGATAAATGCAAAAATACAAAAATAAAAAATACAAAATTGATTTTCATAAGAAAGATCATTATCTGAACTTTATACTGTGCTGTGTCACACGAGGACTGAAAATCACAGGACCACAGCAGACAGGGGAAAATCAGAAAATGAGGACTTCTATAACAATCCATGTTTCAATCCCACAAATTGTTCCTGTCCATCTTTCTCCAGGTTTTACAGACAAAGAGAAAAAAGAACCTTAAAATTCCTAACAGCCTATACTCTCTCAAGGGGAGTGGGCTACTGAGGCCACAAACACCACTGCACTGTGATCACAGTGAAATCACATTTATAGAGACAAAACTAGGGAAACATCACTGCAGAAATAAGCAAGCCAGCCATGACTCTCATTTTCTGGGACTTTGTGTGGGATTAGGGACTGCATCCCTAATCAGAAAATATTATGGGTATGTGAAAAATAAAGGTCTAGGCCGAGAAAGAGGTACTTAATTGGGGACACATGGGTAGTTTCAGCTGGTAATTAATTTAATCCTATAAAAGGGTAAATTATGGTATATTAAATCAAAATCAGGTATCTAACTTTGGACATCTATGCTTATATGAGAGGGATCTTAGCTTAAGGATCTAAATAAAACCTCTGATTTTCCTACACCTCACCTCTGTAACAGGAGGCTCAGAATATTTCTCCGTGTATGTCCTGTGAGTTTGTTCAGTAAATGAGTACTTGGACAGACTTTTCAAGTCCCTGTGCAGAAGAAACTACCTTACCAAGTGTTATCGTGAATATCCAGTCTCCCTCCCTGTATTTGGAGAGCGTGGTGTTCCATTTCAATGGCAAAGCCACAGCTGCAGCCCTGTTTGTTTCCACAGGTGGATTTGAAGTAGATGCCATCTTAATCACTGACCGTGAGAAATCATGGACCCCTATTCCAGAGGCAAGAGCTTCCACAAACACAGGGCTTGCTCTGGGAAGGTATTTCTCTGAGGAGAACACAGAGGGATTGTGGGATCAGACAGAAACCCACTGTTAGAGAAGTCGAAGAGAAAAACCTGGGAAGAATCCAGAACTTAACTCAGGTAAATAAAATAATACATTTCTATGAAAAGATTCACAAATAAGCAAAGATTTTTAAAATAAATCCTCTCTGGAAGCTGCAGCATACAGTATTCTCTTCCAGGAATGACAGTATAAGATATAACCATTACAGCTTTCACATTTACTCACTAAGTACAGAAAAAATAGAGTTGGAACACAAACTAGGATGGAATTGAAATAATGCTTACAGTCTATTCTGCTCTGAGTGCTTAGAAAGCATGTTTTAGGGTTCCTCCCCCTAACCCAAGTCTCCTTTAAACTCAGGAATCAATTCCCAGCTGGTTCCTTCAGCTTCCTTTGTAGACACTGTGAGACAAAAGGTGCTCTGCCCTCTGAGGTCTTTGGGGACTTCATCTTCTTCCATTGGCAATACAGGGAGCTCAGCCCTGACTTTCCACTGAATTTGAAGGCAGCAAAACTTTGGGAATTCCACCCAGACTGCACCCTCCCTGGCTCTGGGGCCAAGGATCTGCTCCCTTGTTCAAGAAAAACATATGTAAGTAGTTGTTCAACATGAGCACATACCTGAAACTCAGTGGAAATTAGGTGGATGAGGAAGTGTGTTGCTTAAAGCACAGCACATGAATATGCAGGGAAGGGAGGGCAGAAAAACAGCATTGTACATTCATTTAGGATAAATAATTAATTTGGACTCAACCACAGTCACTTTCTGTGAATATTCCACACCTGAACTATGTGAGTGTGAAAGTTTGTCGACAGCAAAAGTTCAACTATTTTGTGAAAGCAAGTTTGGAAGTTTAAAATGTGGGCTGTGTTTAGAATTCAAGTTACTTTCACCAACCAGAACTGCACGTTGCTTCGTCTATGTACAGGATTGAGTACACTGGCAGTGCTGCCAGAATGAAGGAACAATAATTCTTTCATGAGATCACCAAGTAAATATAACTATCATGTTCATGGACTATTCATACAGCAAAAAATAACAATAATCTAGACACAGATCATCTCTAATATAATTACAGCACTGCACCTCCCAGACATTGCGTGCTAACTCTGGTCATGTTGACCATTTATGTGCAGAACTTTGTACTGGTGTCTCCATAAAAGAGAGAATCTTCTCCTTGTTGGCCTTCAGGGAGAATTAATTAACAAAAATAAATCTAACCCTTAGAGCCTGAGTATGTCTGCCAGTAAATTATTATTTGCTACCACCTCATCATTTTGTGCTACAAACAACCTTCTGAAAGCAGCTCTCAGTGGACCTCAACAGACAATTCTTACAGTCCCCTTCATCCAAAGGCCCACAATGCTGCCATCCTCAGTATCTCTCTGTCACCCAGGCATGGGGCCTTCACCCTGCACGGGGCAGGATTTTTGAGGACTTTTCTGGAGACAGTTAGTCTCCCTGACCCATCCCTCATCTCCAAGGATGGGAAGATAACACCGTAACAGTAAGATGTTCTTGGGAATGTGGTTGCTACCAGTCAACTTCTGGCTCCTGAGAAGGACCATTGTCAAGAAAGGTTTCCAAATACATCCTATAAAACTTCAGACAAGTCACTCTCATACTGCTCAGCTGTCTGCCTGTGTTTATTAGATTGTTGTAGTTTCTTTACCACTTTCCTAGAATAGAGGCTTTTTTTTTTTTTTTTTGCTACTAACAGAGTGCTTAAAATATCAGTTTCCGAGAGGAGGCTGAGGGACTCCTGTGTCATCCTGGAGTAACATCACCAAACTCAAGTCAGAGAAGAAATCAAGTATAGAAATAAAAAAATAAAAAATACCGCTGGCCGGGATGAAGCCGGGGTGTCTGCGCTCGGGGGTCTTCCGCGGGGCCCTCTCAGAGGGGTCCTCCTAAGCCTCCCTGATGACCACGAAACCCCTAACCTCCGGGTGGGGAGACGTGGGAGCTTCGGAGCCCGAGCTCTCAGGGGGAAGGAGGGCTGAGAGGGTGGGCATGGGTTCTTGGTTCTTTCCTCGACCACGAGCGATTCGGCGGAGAGATAGGAGCGACTCACGGGAGAGACGGACAGAGTGTTTATTCCTCTCGAGGGGTCTCGTACCGAGAGCCCTGAACTGAACCGAACATCACCTTACATATCAAACCATTAACCAATCCACGGCAGCCAACTAGGAGGAGTTAGGGAGGGGTTAGGGGTACACAGCCAGTAGGGAAGGAGAAGGGGAGGGCATAGGGGAAAACAACCAATTCCCAACCGAGTAACGTGGAAACTTCCAGAACCTGGGGTTTGAATGATAAATCAGTTATCCAATAGTACTTTCTGGGGGCATGGTCTCCTAAGCTCAAAACACTGTCTCCTCGACAGTGGGGGAAAGCTCTCCTCCTGGTGGGCTGGACCACCAGGAGATGTTTCTCTCCTGAGCTTTATTTGATCTTTCACCTAAGGGGATCATCTCTACAATCAAGTATAATTCAGTTCTGCATACTCTTTGAAATGCAGAAACAAAAAATATTTTCACAAACATTTAAAAACATTTTCCCTTTCCCGCCCTTCTTTTCCCCAATTTTCCTTTCTTTCCTTTTAAGCCAAACCATTATAAAGATTGCATTAGGTTGACACCGAATTGAATTTTGAAGACAGGAAAACACCATTCCCAAAGTCACTTAAAAGTGAGACATACAGATGTCACAGACTGATGCCCAAGGTTCCATACCTGTCAGAAAAGAAGATTTGGCTATAATCATTCTGAAGAAAATATTAAATAATTAGACATGGATTTTGCTATGGCATGTCCACAGAGACATTGTATTGCATACCTTTACAACAGAAAATGCATCAACAAAATATATAATGTGTACTTATTTGTCAATTAAAAAATAAATCCTTATGGTTTTATAAAATCTTCTCTATGTTCAGTCATTTGTTTCTACACTATCTTGTCCCACAGAGATGCTGTAGGAAACAACTTAAAGTTTTGCGTACAAAGGACAGATAAGCAGAGCACTCACACCCTGCTGTAAACTTCCTCAAAAGGGAGAATCTCTTGCCATGTATGTTTTTACTTTTAAATGGTACAAATATATCCATGGAGCAGTTACCCTGCATCCAGCCAGATCTCAACACCTATAAACATTAAAGCCTTTGCAAGTGCTCTGTCAGCTGGAGAGGGCTAAAGGTGCCCATTTGATCACTTGCTGCAGCAATTCTTGGAAATGAATTTTTTCATCTCAAAAAAGTCCTTTTTGCTTGCAACTGTGTGAACACATTGCCAGAAGCATTTCACTCCTGCACCTTATTTCAGGAGCCTTTTGCACACATTTCCTCTTGCACTGTACCTAGATTTTATTGAACCTCCTCTGGTTGGAGCTGAACCCACTTAACTTGATCGGGTCAGCCCAATAAATTACAGGGCTGTTTCTGACAGCTCGGATGAACGCACATGGGAAATGTTCCTTTTGGAAGCCATGGGTAGGAAGTATCCCAGACACACAGATGGAGAGCACGTGTCCACTGAAATTAAACGGAGCTGGGGCAGCGCACCCAGAATAAAACACTCGGCCTTTTGGTAGTGGAAGGCTGTTAAAAGAGCTTGGTGATGACACTCGTGCAACCCAATATCTCCATTGATGATATACACTTATTCCAACCACCTAATGAAATTGGGTGGTTTTATTACTTTATTGCTGTCTTGAATTCAAAAGCATATGAAGGAAAATTTAAATGACCGTTTTCTCCCCCAGAGGCTGAGCCTCTGTTTTCAATTGGTATCTTGTTTCATTAATTTTCTTCATGTTTAAATGCTGTTCTACCCCCCTACACTGGCAAAGTTTGGACAAATATACAACCCACCGAAACTTAGAAAAAGGGTTTCTGGTTTCCAGTCTAATCTTATTGAACCCAGTGAAAAGCCATCTTATGGAAAGATTCAGGAAATCTCTTAAGAATGGTCATATATCTGTCCTTATTCAAAAGTCCTTTAAGAATGTGCTTAGCTCCACGTCACTGGGAATTAAGAACATGTTAAAATTCTTCCCTTTAGCAAGTTCCCCTTGGTCCACCACCTGCTTGCAGATGATTGGTGTTTTCATCCCTCAGCCATGTAGAACCAAGTGTTGCTATGGTAGATGCCAAACCACTAATTCAGCAGTGGTGGAGGGCTCAGTGACGAGGGCCTGGGCATCCAGGTTTTTAAAATTAAAACCCTCTGAATGTCAGGGGTCCGCAGGTTTACTCCAAAACCACATATCAGCAAAAGAAAAAAAAATTATAATAAAAAAAAACCTTGAAATTTTGATTAGGTCCCTTCCATCCCCTATTCTGTGATTCTGTCAATATCAAGGAGGCAGTAGGGGATAGGAAAATTTATATTTTTCTTGTTTGTCGTCTTTGATGTTCATAAATGTGGAGTGCTCTGGAAAAAAAGCATACTTAGGGTTTGCCACAGCCATAGATCTCTGCTCTATGATTATAATGAGACAAATTCTCACCATGTTCCAACTGCACAGTAGAGGGAAACTGAGGAATTGTGCAGATCATCTGCTGCTCTGCATCCTCACTTGGCTGAGGAACTATAAGTGTTTAAGCCCAGGAGAAGAGAAATTATTCAAAATTCATGTTATCCTGAGCTGATACACTTTGCTCTCTTACCTTGCTCTCTTACACCTTCATTTTCAGAGTTACCTGCCCCTCTTCATTGCCTATCATACCTGTTGGTGTAAACAAAACACCTCAGACTGGTGTTTTGGGCCATTCTTGCACTCAAAGGTGCAAATCTGAAAGGGACCATTCCTGTGCAAAACATTCATGGACCCAGCTATAAGGGAGATGCAGGCTTTTTTCAACCAAGCAAGGCCTGGTTATTTTTCCGCACCTACACACCTCAGAGGAACAGTAAATCCATCATTAGTGTCATTGCACATATTCCAGAAATAAAGTACTTAAGGCACTGCTGCAGAAATGAGAGTCTTATAGTGTTAAAATCAGTTTGTCACAGAAGGAGCTGGCAGGCTGCCCTGCCCATTGAAACAACAAATTGACACCAGTTATACCCTCTAATGAATGAATCAGGCAGCAAGGGATCCCAGAGGCCTGAGTGTAAGCTGAAGCTGTGAAATGGCATGTGGAAAGGTTATCAATTAATTTATATTGAGAAAAATAATGAAAACAATCAACATCTTGTAGATTTTAGCAAAATTTTGAAAAATTGTGATCCTTGTCAACCTACAAACTTTATGGAGACTTTTTCAGAAGCTGAAGGCCAACTTATTAATGGAAGCTGATGGCCCACAGGGCTCCTGTCCTGCAGACAGGAAGCACCTATTTTCATAAAATACATCCATACAGGAGAAATGTCAGGTCTCTATTCTTGGGTGTCTGTCCCTGGAATCTCTAAATTAGGAGTCCACAGGTGACTGAGGTCAGCAAGTCTGCAACAGAGAGAAAAGACAAGAAATTGGTAAAATAAACAGAATTAACAGTGACCTCACATCTAGACCTCTTCTATTGATTATTCACATGGATAGGAATTAAATTGTCCTTCCCAACGTCTGTGGTAATTGAGTTTGGAAAAATAATGGACAGTGTCCTAGGCAAAAAACCAAACGTCCCAAGACTGCTCCTTGTGAGCCCCTAGTCTTCACTTGTTTCACTTCACATCTCTGGCTTCTCCTATTTCTTGGTCTTCACGTGCAGAGCCTCACTTGATGCTTTGGATGTGAGAATCTGGCACCACCAAGGCTCTTCTTTTCTGAGATCAAAAGAAGGGAAGATAATTAACACTGGCAAGCCTGCAAATTCACGCCCAGTCCTTCCTATGGGATGTGACCTGTGCCTTCCACTCACTCCTTCCCAGTGGAAAGGAGATGCTGAAGATCTCAAAGAAGAATGTCTTCTGCATATGATAGATTTGAAATGCTTTTTAAGGTTCAGATACAAAATTCTCTCCCTGGACACCAGCTGAATTACATTACCCATGGTAATGTTTCATGTGTGCTTTCTGAGGCTGCTGCAGATGACAGCTTAAATACCATCCTCCAGGGCTCTTGCTGAGATTTAGGCTGATGTGTTTTACACACTTGTGTTTTCCTGCACTGCAGGTTAACAGGTCAGCCAAGGCTGTCCTCTGTGCCTCAGATGACTTGCTGTCATTTTGGGAGATGCAGCTGATCATTAATATTGGACATGACCACTTGATTTCATCAGTATCTTAGTCAAGATCCACTGCATCTTGACTTGAGGCACAGACACTGGTTCCTGGAAATGAAAGAAGTCATTCAAAGCTAAGAAACTATTTCCAGCCCTCTAAGAGCCCAGTTTGGGGAAGTTCAAGCTCAGCATTCAAACTTTCCATGAGCTGCAAGGGAACCTACAGAAATATCTGACAAATGTAGACCTGGCAGAAAAAACTCACAGCTCCAATAACCGTGGGCTCTCCACATGGCTCCTAGGAGTTACACACCTTATAATTTCTGGCCCTCTAGCTCCTTCCCTATACATCTTTTCTCTACAAGTGCCTGATACCTTTTCTTTCAGAAATGGCCCATGATACTGAGTAAAGCAAGTGATGCCCATTTCTGTTTGGCTTTGAACTGCTGCTTCTCTTTCAGACATGGGGGATAGGGCTTGTGTACACAAACACTTGTTTAATTTTTCCAGCTGTATCATATGATCTAACAGAAGTGAACACCTCATTCTGCTAATCTCACCCTGTTGTCCTAGAGATAGTCACACTGACAGAGCTGCTCTATGAGGACAAAATGTGCACCTGTAACAAGCAACATTCTCTCTCTAGGTGCTGGAGATTCTGCCACTGTGACTTACTGCCAAGCCTGTGCAGTAATCAAAAACTAATTCTTTACTGTCTGTATACAGTTTTCAAGATAAAGTGATTAGAGAATCTTTGACTGTAGAACCACAGGTGGGGGAAGAGCTTCAACAACCCAGTTAGAATTTGTCTGGTTGTCCAGTATCTGTTAAAAGCAGGTAATTCCCCACAGGTTTGACTATCCCATCTTTAAAACCCTTTGGTGACAGAATATTTGCAGCCTGCTCAAACAACTTAGGTAAGTCCATCTTCGTCTTTTTCCTTAGAAACACTATATTTACCTGAAAAGATGTGTGGAGGTCTTTATTGACCTCATTTAAATCAATAGCTTGTTGTAGTCACCACTAGAGTTCTTAACAAATGTGTGAATGTCTGAAATGTCTCCACAACATTTGTTTAATGAACACCTTTGTGCTCCTTTGTACATTAAGCAGTCTTTTTCTTGCACGTTTTTGTTGGGAGAAAGAAGTGTTACCCATGTGGGAGCTGAACCCGTGATCACAGGTTGGGAGATCAGTATCTCGTGCATGAGCCTGCTGGGAATGTTACACACAATGTATGACTTGGATTAGAAAAATCTGTTGAAATTCTCTCTCTGCCAAACTCTCTTCCATGAAAGCAACACTCTTGGACAAATTTTCATGTTTAGTAATTGAGGAAAAATTATGTCATTATTGGAGGGAATCGGTTTGGTGCATCTTAGCAGAGGGAGCAGGACAGCACAATGCACTGCAGGGATGGATTGAATGCTGACAATATAAATTGGACACCCATAGGGATATCCTTCCTTTTAAAGCTGCATAAGTGACAAAAGGTGATCTGCACATTTCTACAATCAGGGAATGCTGTCTGTTTCCCGATTCTGGCGCCAACTCTGCATTTAAATTCCAACCATATTGTTACAGTCCATTAATTTTTGTAGACTGAAGCTGTTGCAGTGCCACACAGGGAAAATATGTGGGACAGATGTGTTTGCTGTTATGAATTTTTCCTTTTTTTTTTTTTTAATGTTTTTAGAAATAGCTGTAAAATAAAATAATAAAAGCACTCCAAACAATTCATACACAGACTAAAATTAAATCCACATCATTCTTTGGCTGGTTGCAGAGCTCTAGTGCTAAAGTTGGGAACACTCCTTCCACCTATTTGCAGTGTAATTAGAGTTCATTTGAAGTCTGATGGAATTTCATTCCTATTCCGAAGGACGTCTGTTGCAATAAATTAGTTTCTTGGACTAAACAATAGCTATTCAAAAAATTAATAGCAAAGGGCAGCTATGCTGCAAGCATCTGAGAAGGCTCTAGCTTGCTCAGCTTTTTATGGATGGAATGAAACTGCCATTAAAAGCAGCTCTAGAACATTTGCTCAGAGGAACTTGTCCTATAACGTGTGCAGCTTGTTGCAGTTATCCTTCTCTCTGTGTCACTAATTCTGAACAGCAGGATAAAGGCAGTTGGAGGACACCACCACAGCAGGCACAGAAATACTTGTTGTCAGAATAATTCCCTGCATTAGGAGGGTGAGCTAAAAAGGCACAGGGCCAAACCTGGCTTGCATTAATGCCCATCTTAGCACATGACATGCAGAAAAATACCAGTAATACTTGAATGTGGTCCCTTCTGTGGTCCTTCTTTTCCCTGTGCACCAGCAAACTCAAAAGAGTTGTTGTTTGCAGAAATGACACTGCAAATTAGCCACTCCCTGCCATCCTTTTTCATTTTGAGTTTGTTGCATAAAGTAGGAAAGATGTGAATTCCTTTAGGCTCCCTCCAGATCTGGGGTGCCACTTTTGTTTTATGTGACTACAGTCTGTATATCAGGTTTCACCTTTCTTTAAGAGGAGAAAGATTATGACCTAATGATAAACCCTTTGTAATTTTCTATTCATCCCTTCATCCAAAAAGGTATTTTTATACCCCCAAAAGGTGAATTTAACATTCCTCACAGACTTACATGGTAACTTCTATATACCATAGAGTCACCTACCTACATACTTACAGCAAGCATATTCCTACATGTACATAATTGCCAATTAGTATTGAATTAGCATAGAAAACAGAAAATTAGTAGATTTTAATGCCAGCACCAGTATCTTACTTGACAGCTGTACAAGTTTAATATTGTATTGCACCTCACCACAGACAGCAGGAGTAACTCTACTGTACCAAAAGAAAGCAATACACTCTGTGCAGGTTCCTTGGTGTTTATAACATCCTTTCCATATGGTTTCATGCCTTTTTTTTTCTTTTTTTTTTTTTTTTTGGTAAGGCTTTATTCAACTCAGCTTGGCAAGTGCAGTCGTCATGGTCCCATTGACTTAATAGGGTGATGACAATTTGCATCTGCAGAGGATGAATCCCAGGAGAAAGAGAAACTTCCTTTGGAGAGAAGTGTTAGCATGGCCAGAGTTTATCAGGAAAACCTTCACAAGCCAGTGCAGGCCCTAGCAAGATGCACACATTGCATTGATTTTCTGCTTCACTGAGAGAAGGGAGTGACTACACTAAACACAATTTCTTCTACAGTATCTGGAACATACTTAGCTGTGTCATCAGAAGTAATTTTTAACAAAATGAAGACTTTACCATAGCTATTAAAAATGTAGCAATAAAGCAAAAAATCTTATGAGGTGGTGACATAAGTGGTCATAATTCATTTTTATGAGAAAACAATATAGTGTAGACTGAGCCAGACTCTGCCTAGAGGTGCACTGTGGGCAAGAGGCCATGGAGACAACTCACAAGAGTAGAACTTCCAGGTATTAGGAAAAAATCTCCCAGTGAGGGTAGTCAGATATTTGAGCAATTTGCCCAGTGAGGTTGTGCAATGTCTGTCCCTGAGGATATTCAAAACTCAGCTGGAATAAGTCCTGAGTAACCTGATCTAAGCTGGCTCTTTTCTGAGCAAGTGGTCAGACTATGTGATTTTTAAAAGTCTCTTCAAACATATATTGTTCTTCTTCAACAACTCTCTGATGAGATAGGTTTATTTAATTCACAGGAGTAAGATGGCTTTGCTGTATTCCCAGTTCTTACACAGATTTCTCTGACAGAGACAGGAAGGCCACAGAAATTCTCAGTTTTAGTTTTCCTACGTGAAAATTACAAACTAAAGCATTTGTGTAATCACAGTGTCATTAGTGTAGTGTAGACAATCATTGTCTGCCAAGTGCTTCAGGACGGATATAGTAGACACATTTAAACACACTATCAATAGCTATTAAATGGTAAGAGCAACACTTGAACTTGTTTTTAGAAATCATACATGTCCTGTCCATTGGCAACTGGGTTATAATTCCTGACAATGTCCTTTCAAGTATTACCTGCAGAGCTGGGACAAGCTTGGGGTTGCCTGTGACTTGTCTGTTAAGTTTGTGTTCTCTAGAAGAGATGGTTTTCATGCCTTCACATGCCCCATTACATCAGGCCTGCTTGAAACCTGGTCTGAAAGTTTTCAGGTGCCAAATGAAGCCAAAACAGGTCCTTAGACTAATAGGCAGCAGAGGAGAGTGAAGAAAGACCAAGTTAGACATAACTACCCTGTCTCACTTCTACAGGGCAGGTATTTGCACAGGCTGAAGTTCACCTCACTCCAGAAGAGGCATGGAGAGCACTTGAGAACCACTTACATCCTTAAAATAGGACTTAAGTGGGACTTAAGGGCTGTTCCAGCCATCTGTGTGGATGAGAATGCCACCTACAACGAGCAGCATGGGCCAGACAAAGACCTGTTCATGGGAGAGCTCACAGATAATGAGTAACAAGAGGTTTAAATGCAGCTGAGATGTATAACTGACCAGAATAGGAAAGAGATGCTCAGTCCTTTAGCTCTGCATCCTGCCTGTTGTACGT
>VZTZ01036321.1:285922-375155 GCA_013400955.1 Drymodes brunneopygia
CACACACACACACACACTAAGTGATTATTGTGATGTATTTAGCATGCTTGGGAAGGTTGAATGAAAAATAATGTCAGGCTTGTTCTGCATTCAGCTATGGAGAAGGAGAAATGCTGCTGCTAATAAAGGCAGATTTGGCAGCTGCAGAGCCTTGGCAAGGGTACAGAGTTCCTTCGTGTGCTACTGAATAGCTCCAGCTGTGCACAGCTTGAAATGTATCTTGAAAGCACTGAAAGACAGCTGTCCTGCTCACTGCCCCACTTGCCTGGCTGAGAGAGGATGAGGACACTTTTAATTGTAGGTTTGTGCTCTACTTTGGGTTCTTCCCCTGCCCCTTCTCCCTTTTCCTGCTGCAATGACATAAAAAGAAGATGTGTCCCTGGGACAGCCAGCAGGTAGGGGTGACACAAGTCAGCCCAGTGTAGGATAATGGTACTGCAGATTTGATCTAAGTCCTGCTGGTGGCAGAGAGAGAGAGATGACTGCCAGAGGCATGCTGTGCATTATGGCAGGGTTTTGACACTCACCCAGCTCAGTCAATTATATGGATCCTCTGTTGTTCTGCTCCACCAGGGAGAGATGATGAACCTTTTCCTTTTTATACTGTGCTTACAATGAAGTGAGCAAGGTGGGAGCAAAAGGAAAGTGCACTATAGTGCTTTATGTCCCAGTGGAGGAAGGTCTTCTGCCTCCTGCAAAAATGTCAGCAGTGTATCAGCAAAGAGATCTTTGGAGTGGTGGCTGTGTCCTCCACTCTAGCAGAAAATCCCAGAGCCATCTCTGCCCTGCCTTTCAGAGTGTGTTCATCTCTACAAGAAATCGAGCCATCAGGATTAACCATACAGTTACATTCAATATAAACACAGTTGACAGGGGCATAAATTAGAGCTTAACACTTTCTATGTCAAGTGGCAAATATATTAATTTTTGTCATCCTTACAGCTTCTTCCAACCACCAGAGTGGGCACAGCTCCTGCTCTCACTGCCATCCCATCATGCAGCCCCACAGTGCAACAAGTTGCTTTCCTCTGTTCTCTCCATGGAGATGCTGCTGAGAAACCTCAGTGTTCTGATGGCTAGAAGGCTTCTTCCAGTTTCCAGGTGTGAGCTTATTTACAACCATTTCCTACTCTTTTCCTCTTGTGCCAATGTTGTTTGAAACAGCTCTTTTTCCTTCAGGTGTTTCCCTGAAACCTTTTGTCCAGGTGAGTGGATGTGTGGACACGTGTGTTTGTGCACACACACTGTGAAAACTCTGCAGAGAGCTGTAGAGACCTTCGTTTCTCTGCACTGAGCAAAGCTGAGGAATGTCTGCCCAGCTAGACCTCTTCCTCCTGTTTTTGAAGTCCATTAAAAGTTTTCCATAGGGAAAACCCATGTTCTGATGCCTTGGAGAGCCCTTGTTATGGCACTGCAGCTGCTTCACAGTTTGGAGTCACCATCTCGGTGCCATGAGCCAAGCAGGACAATCTGGACAGCTCTAAAGGAGTGCCAGGAGACTCGATTGACAACACTGACTCAAATGCCTTGTTTTACCCAGACTGAAGTGAGAAATTTTGGTCATGTTTTTCATTACCATCTAAAATCGATTTTTCCAACAGGGAAAAAAGTGTCAGTGTCAACAAGCTGGAACAAAAAACAAAGCTATTTTTCCAAAATATGCAATAAAAGGATTTTTTCTTCTTTTCTTCTTGCTCACTGAACTGATAAAGGCAAATATGTTGTTGCATTCAGGACTATCCTTTCAGATGGCCTGTAGGGTCAAAAGTAGGGTTTGTTTAGGGATAGCAGGTAGATGGAGAGATCATGGGACTGAACAGGGGATGCACTGGCTGGAAGTGAAGTTGCTGGAATATAAAATAGGGAGTTAAAAGAAATCCTGGAGAATGGGCCAGTTTAATTAGAATTCTAGTGGGGTTATAAAAATGCATTAACATGTTGTTCCTTAAGCATTGGGACTTAGGGAATATTTCTTGGGCTTCCTGTGGCTCCCTTCCATGTGGATTCTCTCATGTTGAATAACTGTGCTGAACTCATATTGTGACCTTTTCCACTAGCTTAGTCTCTGTCCTGTACCCCACTGCTAATTTTCCTAAATATTTTAAAACATAATACTGTGATGTCTTTTCCCTTCCTTCAAACTGCACTGGAACCAGCCAACAGTCTCAACAATTATTAAATGGGGCTAAATCTGACAGACAAACAAACAACCAGAGCACAGCTGCATAATACTCATTTCCTCAGGAAATGAAGCAAAATATTACAAACAAAGTCCATTTATTAAAGCTAAGTAATAATTTAATAAAAAGAACGTCAAGGTTCCCCCACTGAGACCTTACTTGGCTTTAGGGATGCCCTTTTTGTCTTTCCTTCACCTTCCTCTGAATATTAAAAGCTTGAGTGCAGCTGGAGATGGGACATACAGATTGGCTGAGAGTGTCAAGCCATACCAAGCCAAGCCTGAGGATCACATGCACCTGGTTTAACTCACTGCCAGGTGCTGGGGCTGGGAGGAATTGCTTCCCTTCCTCTGCAGAGTGGGGGATTGTCCCCTTTCCCAGCCTCATCTCTGTTTTCATTTGGGGAATTCCCTGACACTGCCAGAGCTAAACACATCTCTCGTTCCCCTGTGGCATGTCACTGCCCCAGAGACTGGAGGAAACCCAGCGCTGAAGCTCTGGCATATTTTAGTGTTTATTAGTATGGACCTGATGGCCCTACTGTGCATTGCAAGGTCACCTGCAGTGGCAGAAAGAGGGATATGGTGGCTCAGATGTGACCCTTCAGGGACACAGATCTTACGAGTTTTGATGGGGGGTTACAATGGTGCCCATGGCTTGTCACTTCACTCTCTAAACTGAACGATGTCAAAGCACAGGCTTGGACACTCTCCACCAGTAATTGCCAGGGATTTTCCTCAACTGGTAATTTAAACCAGGTGACTGAGTTTTGGAGAGAAGAGATTTTAGCCTCATAAATTTATTACAAAGATTAAATTAGTGAGATTTAATTTTTTTAATTAATTATGTTTTGTTACCTCATTATATCAGTGCCACGTCTTTTGAGACACATTTAGTTGTATGCTAGTATTTATTATAGTCTTGTTAATGATTTAAATTGCAGCTATGCTCGAGATGTGTGAGATGCTTTCTAGAAATGGAAGCATGTCCTTCATTAGAAGGCTTATTCTGAAATAGATGAGGCATATGAACATCTTTTTATACAATATATATATATATATACACATAAACTAAATATATATAAATAGCATTATATGAATCATTAACAATGATTCATAATACACTACGGGAGCTGTAACAGCATCATCAAACACAGGCAATGCTTTTAATCCATTTGATGCTCTGCCAGGAACCAGGCCATCATTTGGCAATTTAGATATTTATTGTTTGATGGAGCACATGAACCTGTTTCTGCATAGAAGTCCAACTTAATGGGAAGTGCACCTCCAACATGAATAGAGGATGGACGTGGCTGTTTATCTGCAGTTGCTGATGTATGGAGAAGTATATTCATACAGCTGGTCACTTTTTGTTGCTTATCTGTCTTACAGGACCTGCCATGGTCTCTTTGGTTGTATAAAGATAAGACTGGGGTGTCCCTGGCAACCTGCAGACAACTCATTTGCTGAACAAAGTTAAAATCTACCTACTTTAGCACAAAAGTGGCATTTGAAACTCTCAGCAAGTTATCAAAACCCACTATTTTATGGTAACATTTCACCATTCCAGCCTGTGGAAGCTAGAAACCAGAATTTTCACTAAGTACAACATTAATTGGAGTTGCTGAAAGGACTGAGTAGCTTTTTCCAGCATCAGATGACGGGCAGCCAGAAAACATAGTGACTTGCTGAGCAGTCATAACTCTGAAATGAGCTGCAGCTGAGCTGAGGGAGGTGATGTGTTATCTGGGACACCCAGAGCAGATGTCCACCCTGCACAGCAATAAGCCAGTGTGCACTCACCACCTCTTCCTGTCCCCTGAGGAGCACAATACACACTGTAAGTGTCCCTGTAGCATCTCCAAAACAGAGAGGAGAGGATTCAATTTATCTGCTTTAGTGATCAAATTTTAAATTTCTCAATTCAGGCCTGTGAACCAAGGTGCACATGGTGACAGCACAGTCATCTTCTCTAGCTTACAGACACACAGAAGGGTCAGTGTTTAGAGGAAAGGGAGACATGGGTACCTCATGTGGGAGACTCAGGTTTGGTGGGGGGCAGCTGGGGCTGGTTTTCTTGAAGCTCTCCAAAAGAGGTGGAGTGATATTTGTTCCTCTAGAGCTTCCTTTAGGACCGTAGCCTAAATCAGATGCTCTGAAACACTCTCTGGAAGACTCTTCCCTTTCTGGTGGCTGTAGATGGAATCTAAGGAGCTCAGCCTACTCATCCAAATTTAGAGGAGAGCAGGTACCATGAACATGCCCCAGAGGGGGTAACCTGGAGCGTGACCAGAGTCACAAAGCAGTTTGTGGCTGAGTTCCATGGCAGCCCTGACCCTCTCCCATGGTGTCAGTATGGATCAGACAGCAGCCTATGCAAAAATGTTTGAGTAGAGACAACTGGACCCTTAGTAGGGACAAACTGGAGAGATGAATAACCTCCTCATAGAGACAAATGCCCTCCACTCAGGGGAGGACAGTGAAAAGAGAACTTTCACCTCATTTATAAGCTCCAATTAATGTCAGAGTTACAAATACTAAGAAACTGTGAAGGAGTCCAAATAAAAGATAAATGCCTTCAATCTTTAAATTCATTCATAGGCTATGTCTCAGCATTTTTCTTCAGGTCTCACATATTTGAAAGCTTGCCAGCTCTTTCCCAAGACTCTTAATCATTTGGACTAATAAAAATATTATCTCTTCATATAAACCATGGTTTTCTTGTATACTGAGACCATCACAGCTACAACATCCATCTATATAACTCCTCTGCTCATTGAAGTAACCAGTGACTGGGTTTTTGTCCTTTACAAAAGCTCTTTCCAGCCTCTGGATTTGTAACCCCTCAGCCACAGAGGAAGGACTGGCAAGAGCCAAACCCCACACCCTTGCAAAGGCAGAACAAGTCTTTGTCACTGTGCTCACCCCTTTCATTGCCCAAGCAGGTGGTTCAGGATGTAAAGATATACATATATGTCATCAGCACAGCTTGAACACGTGTAGGTGTAGAAACAAGCCCTAACAGAGTTGAAAGGTATTAGCAAATTCAGGTGATTTGGCCATACTCGTTTCCAGCTCCCTGGAGCTTCCTGAACTAAGCCAGTAGAAAATAAGGAATTCCACACCATTCAGCACAGATGTGAAGCAAAGAATAAGATCTAGGTCTGTAACTGACTTACTACAAGGACCTGAGACTCTGGCAAGAATGGGCCTGCTTTGAAATTTGCAGACCAAACAAATTTCTCAAATGTGGAAGTTTCATGTCTAATGATTTGTATCTGTGCAAAAGAAAGCACAGGGTTGACTTGGGGGTTTGGTTTATTTTGGTTTTTCTTTGTATGTCAGGCAACAACGATGTTATCAAAGATCTGATTTGTCTTGACAAGTTTGGAACATCCTAGAGATCCCACCTGATTCAGAGCTCTTAGCACTTCACAAACCAGCATGAAAACACTGTGCCAGCCCCAAAACCCAAGACAAACAGTACTGCCAAAAGCCTGGGAGATGGAGCAGACAAGGAAATGCCCCCCACATCGATGTCCAGACATGAACATAACTAGAGTGACTGGCAGGTCTGGGGGGGAGAATCTCTGACTGGGCAAACAAGAGCCTGCCCTCCTCTGCACCCATGAGGGTGAAAACTTTACAAGTCTGGGCAGCTCTTCTGGCCTTTCCATCTCTCAGTCCCCCTGCTGCCTCTTCAGAGTAGTGGGACCTCAGTTTCACCTAATCCAGGAAAATAAACCTGTTGCTGGACAACAAACTGCTAACATAATTATACAGATGGGAACCAAAGCAAAGACAGGCTGAAGGTGAGATCCAGACAAAGAACCATTTTCAGTGTAAGATGATTCTGCATTTCAGGTTCTTCATTGTTCCACTTGCTTAGGTGTCTCTATCAGGGAGTTTCATATTGTATTTATTTGGAAGACACACAGGGAAGCTGGAACACATATTCTGAGATGGCAGCAAGGTCTCTGTGCAGTTACTCCATAGCCACCTCTTTCATGATGCCAGAAAATTGTGACCTGATGACAAACTTTGTCAAGCATGCAGTCAGCCAGGAGCCAGTAATAGCAGTGGTGCCTAAACCACCAAAAAAAGGACAATTCAAGACAGGGAAAACTGATATTGCTTGTAAAGAAGTCAAATTAAGCCAATTCATAAACACAGACATTCTTATTAAAGTGCCTAAACTAACACATCTTGCTATTTCCAGCATTCCAGTACAGCACATACATCCTAAACCACAAGGCAGAAAGGATGGGGGTTCTAACCTCATCAGCAGCATGTTTTTTATAACACCATGCAGTTCATGAAAAGCTTGGCATGCATTGCTGGATTCATTTATATCCATTAGACAAGACCAGATGAGCTTGACAGTTTTATTTTCACTTGAAGATCTCTCGGTACAGCAGGCTGTCCTGATGGCATCAAGCCCTGGTGACAACTGAAGTATTGCTCACAGAGAGGAATCAGAAGGACCACTGACCACAATGGGCTGAAAACAGTGGTGTAAATTGCACAGAATTTGCACGGAAAGAATGTGCAACCTGAATCTACAACTTATCTGTTGGCCCAGAGGGTATAAAGGATGATGATCTCACCAATTTTCAGCTACCTTTTGGTAGCTTTGGAAGCTTTGGAAATAAGGGTCCTGCTTGTGTTTTCAGGATTTCCAGTGAAACTTCTTCAGAGCCCTGTGGTGGTCCTGGTTTGCACCAGGAGAAGCAAATCCTCTTTTTTCTTTTCCTTCTGACTCAGCATCCTGTGACTCCATACAGAAACTGCATTAAGTGCTGGATTGCTCAGTTCTGTGACTTTGTTGCTCTTATCCGTAATTTAATCCTGAGGCATTCAGAAATCTTTTAAGTGCCTCCTGATATGCCAGAATAGAGAGAAGAATGCAAAATCAACATTCTTGGCTACTGCAGTTTCCATGGGAAGAGAGTACTATGTTTCTGGGAAGAATACAGCCAATTTCTAAAGGGTTGCATTCGAAAAGTGACTCTAAAGACATTTTTAAATAGACAAAATCTTGATGCTGTACTTCCACTGGGTCATGCCTTGCATTTCTCCAGGCATCCCCACAGATTCCAGTGGGAGTCTGTGGGGTAATGTCTCTTTAATGAAAGTATCAGAACCTGGTAATTTAGGTTTAGTCTGTGGATGTTAGATTTGTTATTAAAATCAAGAAGACTCTTTGCTAGATTGGGACCTTTATTAAGTATGGAGTTAAGTTTTCCTCTCTAATTTTAGAGCCTTCTGTTCTCCATTCTCAATCCAGTGTTAAATAAATGGATTTTGCATGACAGAGATGCTGATGAACAGACTCTTCAGTCAGGCTAGAAACAGAAAATAAACCAGATTCTGATATAAATGTGAAGTTGAGGGAGATATATCAATTTCTGTTCACTGTAGTTCTGCCCCTGTGATTGCAATTTTCTTAGGGTGATTTCCTATGTTCATTACTATGAACTATCTGTCTGTTGACTTCAGCAGTTTCTGGATTCTGTCTTCTCACTTTAAAAAACACACATTTTAAGTAGAATTTAACTCTGAATATTATAGGACTGCTACAACTGTGTTCATATAGTCCACTGCCAGGAATGTATCAATCCTGTGTAAAATAGGCCTAATTTTTTTATCAAATCAATTTTTAAAGACTTCTGTTGCTGCATATTCCACAATTCTGAGATAAGTATTAATAAGTCTAGTTGTCTAGTGGAAGTGGAGTGATGTGGGATTATGCCTTTAAAAGTCATAAATCTTCCTGGGGTTTTGTCCACTCTTAAAAGTTCTCATCAATTTTCAGGTTTCAATCTGGCTTTTCCAAAAGTGTCATGCATCCTCAACTCATATTCATTATCTTGAAAATTTTTCTATTGCTCTCCTACAGGTTTTCTCCCACAAAACCACAGGAAAATTCAAAGCTCCCTTTTGCCTTTGATAGAGTATGTTGGTTAGCAGGCAGGACAGGGACTAAGATCTTTTTAGCAATGAGTTAAAAACCAAAACAAAACAAAATGTGTCCAGAAAAACTCACTCTAGAATGACTGCACAGACTACAGTAACCACTATCATGTGTATGGAGTCCAGTGGGCAGTGGATTGTGAGAAAAAGTTAATCTTTTGATTTTTCCCCACTCCTGCTCATCCATTCATCTTCTTTATAAAGTTTCTGGTACACTGGGAAGCTCAGTCACCATAGGGGTTAACTCAGCTAAGTGGCTAAAAACTACACTTTAAACTACATCTTGAGTCATTTACAGACAAAACTAAACTGGAGGTAAGGACTGAGATTATACCAGCAAAACCAAGACAGAACCAGCATCTCTGTTGATCCAAATTCTGGGCAGTTCCAGCAGCCCAGAAGGGGCCCCATGACTGTCAATAGCTCTGGTCTAGCCAGGGCACACTGAAATGTTGGCAGGGAAGGTGCAGCCTGTACCTTACTGGCAGAGTTAGACACTTCAGAGGATCAGCATCAAAGGCACATCTTCCCATGCTTTTCTTTTACATCAAGAACTGTGAAAGTTCTCTTTGTAATCTGTATTTTCACAAAGCTGCCTCTCCCCAAAGATCCCTAAAATACTTTGCAAGCCAAAGGCCTCTTTTGGATCTGTCTAATATTGGTAAAAATGAAAATTACCCTGATGGTAGATCAGAATCAGCCCTTTATGTAAACAGCATTCTTGAAACTCAGCCTTGTCTTGGGCAGAAATCAATCAGGCTGCTTGTTTAGCCTTAACCCTCCTGTCATAAGCAATAAACTTATTGCAGTGGGAATTGAGAGGGTGCATCCAGAAACCACTTTGTGTTTGATGCACTTGGGTTGACAAGGTAAAATTCCTCAGGACAGGAATGGCCTCTTTGAGAGGCCAATTTGAAAACCCTGTGTTGCCCTCCATGGTTTCGGCATCCTGCCATTTTAAAAGCTATCTGGGGACAGGGACAGCCATCCATGACATGGATTTTGTCTATAGACAACTGCAAATGAAAAAAGGTGGGGAGGAGGAAACTCTACATAAGTCTTAAACTGCTCAGCAGAAAACTCTTCCCATGGGATATCCATTTTGATTCATTGGCATTTTTTGGCTAAGGTAGAAAAGAAGCTGGAGTGCACGTGCATGTGTAGAGGGGATTTGAAAACAAAATAAACAACCTAAGGCAACTCTGGGGAACAAAATAAACAAACAAATAAATATTTACCTGGGTTAGCCTTCAAAGTAGGAACATTATTAAGGAGTTTGTTCTCACTTCCTTGTGGGGTGTTTCTGGATTTTGCACTATAAAAACACACCACGTGGAAAGCATCAAGAAAAACAGGCTCCTAACCTGGGTTCACATTCTTCTTCCCCTTTAAACCCTTCAAGTAAACTGCCCTTACCTTGAAAGCACGGAGCACATTCTGAGATCCTCCTTGGAGAGCTCAGATCTCTCCTTGCCTTCTCCCCAAAAGGCTTGCTAAAATAAACAGTGATGTGCTGTAAATAAATCCAGGATTGTTTTCCCTGGAAAGATATCTGAGGATCGTGGGCAAGAGCAGAATGAATGTGGAGGAGTGTTTCAAACCAGAAGGAAAAGATGTGCAGAGTTTTAGCTCACTTGCACCACTAAATCAAAGGGAGGGCTCTAAAAGGCCCAACGGGAGAGGTGTGGACAAGAAGAACTCTCCTGGTAGGTGTCATTCCCACCAGTTCCTTCATTAGCAGCCTCCCCCCCTGATGCCTGAGTGCCTTGGTACATGAGAATCCAGGCAGAGCTGTCGGGCTGGCTCTTGCAGAGCAGCAGGGATGGGTTTTGATGGTGTGGCTGCAGCCAGGCAGCTCCGCTGCGGTGTCAGGCGCTCCCCGGAGAGCCCGCGCTGACGCCTCGCAGCCCACGCAGACGGAGCCACATTCCCCGTGCTGGTGGCAGTGACACAGCTACCACAGGAGCTCAGAGCAGGCAGCATCTGAAAGCAATAAAGCAAAGGAAAACTGCCGGGAAGCCTGAGCTGCAGGAGCCTGGGTGGGAGCAGCCAAGGCGTTTGGTTGTATGGGGAGAATTCATCAGCAGCCGTTTTTACACTGAAAGACATTCCAGTCTTGGAGATAAGGCTCCTGTTGAGATATTTCCTTGTCATTCGTAGCTTTTAATCCCTAATTTTCATTTCTATTTGATTGCTCTCAGACACCAGACCCATCTCTTCCCTCTCTTACCAAATGATTTTGCAGTAGCAAATTTGTTGGGGGCTAAGAGTCTGTACTGCTACAATGAACATTCACAGCCTCTCCAAATATCTCCGTCCCTGTAGCAAAAGGACACATATTTTCCTCTGCCAATGCAGAGCCAGTGCTCAGAACAATTTGGCAGGACAGAGGCTCATAACACACCCTGGAAATGTCCAGTCCTGTGAGGGCAGCAGGACTGGTACCCATTCTCATGGTAAAACTGTCTGGAAAGCAGATCCCAGAAATGTGCTTAAGACCAGGTTGCTTAAACTTAACTCCGGAAAGTTTCTTTCGTTCATTTTTAGTTCATGAACGCATCATACTCTTTATTGCCCTGAGAGCACTATGCAAGCCTTCCTTGGAGTCTGATTCACAGGAGAATTGCAACCTGAAATATTCAATACAACTAGATATTTAATACACTACACAACCACATTTAATACACCTGGGCTTGTGAAATACAACGGGATCAGAGTCTGAAGTCCATTATTTCCAAAAAGTCCAACTAACAACGGCAGGGAGATGGAGCAGCAGCAACAAAAAAAATCTGGGACATCCCTGGGAGTTCAAGTTTTGTGAGTGCTGCTGGGATAGCCAGCAGTCCTGAAGACATTGGTCTCCCCAATATTTGGCCAAGGGTATCAAAAGTAGATGCCCATTTTGCTCTGCCACTTTCACTTTGCAGCATAGAACCTCAGACAGGCCAATGTGAGCCTAAACCAGGAGATGCTCCAAGGGAATTGGTATTCAAGGGAGTTTGAAGCCTTGGGAAGGATACCAAAACCCTCTCTTTGGAACAGGATTTAACACAGATTGAAAATCTTCCATACACTTCAAGGTTTTCTGCTTCATTCCCAGAGATGCTTTGCAGGCCTGTCAACTCTGATTAAATCATTCCAAATAATTAAATTGTTTTTGAAAGTGATTTGTCAAATATATACATAGATATATAATTTGTAGCTTGCATGATCGCAGTAATACATCAAGTTCCTGAAAGTCATTGAGTCCTGCATCAAATTGCCTTCAGTCTAAATGGTTTTATTCTGTTCAATTGGGTTATAAAACCTTGGCCACCTAGTGAATCTGGTAGTGGCTATAAATCTCTGCAGCTGGGAAACTGGAAGGCAGCCCTGCCTACCTTACAATGAGAAGAAACCCTGCTTCCCATTCCAATTCAGCAGTGCCTGCAGAGTATAAAGACCTTTCTGAGCAAAATCCTTCAAAAATAGTAATAAAGAACCAAGGGGAGCCCGGGGAAGAACACGTAATTATAGATGTTGTTTGGAGGGCTCTGCTGTATTTTGAAGGACGTTTTGAAAGCCACAGCAGTGATGGGATGGGATTTTTGCTCTGCAAGAGTACTGGCAGCACCGATGAACACCACCATACCTCCAAGATATATCACTTTGTTGTACCCACTGCTTGTAAGGCCCTTAGAAACCCAGTGAGCTACAGTAAATGTTGCTGAACATCCATTTCCCAAGGCTATTGAAATAGGATTTTTTTTTTTATTTTTGGTGAATGGCCAATGAATAAAACAATCCTGACGGAAGAAAACGAGCCAATTCCTGGCTTCTGTGTTAGGACTGAATAAAGAGGATCAGCTCACACAGTAGGTGAAAAGGATACAATATACTTGTGATAAACTGGTTGCCTTTTATCCCCTTTTCTTTTAATTTCCATGCTGTCAGGTTTTTTCCTTCAAAAAATTATTGTACAACCTTGTATAACTTTGAGGTCAAATTAATGGTTCTGTAGTTGCCCAAAACATCTCATTCTCTTCCTGCTTTTCTTGTTTAGCCATGGGGCCCAGATCCAATTTACCAGTTACATGAACTAGCCATGACTGAATGAATGCATCATTGCCACTGAGCTAGCCAATTCACATCCTTCTCCTTCCAGAATTTGGGGACAGAGTCTATCTGTCCCCAAGTCTCCATTCCTCCTCCTATGTGGTCATTCCCATTCTTACAGCCTCATCCTCAGTTCCTTTCATTTGCAAATTCACACACATCCTTAACCAAAAGGAAAGTGATGCTGTCACAGGCAACTGAGCCAGTCTGACACTGCACAGGCTGCAAGGGGAAGGAGCTGCCATTCTCCTCCTTCACCTCCCCATGGCCTCACTCATCCCTGGCACCAACTTGGCTACTTGTGGATTAGTTTTCTGAGCTGATTCAACTTGCTAAAACAGCAGAAACACTCTAGCCACGTGCTTTTCTGGGCTGGTTTACTAAGGGGTTAAGAAGCTGGTGCAAGACATGGGGTGAGGCTTCGTCACGGTGGTGGGGAGATGGGAAAGCACAGCAGAGCCTCTGCTCACTGGCAGAAACAAGTAATCTTTTAAGCCATCTCACCCTATCTCACAGAACTGCATCCCCAGGCAAAGCATTTATCCAGTTTTGGTGCCATATTTTTGATCTCCGTGTTCTTTCTCTCCCATTCCTCCTCCAGCTGAAAACCCTTCTGGTTTTGATTTTAATTTCCTTTGCAAGGTTCAGCTCAGCTTGACAGCCGGCAATTCTCACGAGCTCTCTATGCTTTCTGACCTCTAAGATGTGGCTTTTTTTGCTGGTCAGATATGGTTTTTAGGCCTTGTAACCTTTTGTTCTGCCCGGTCCAAATGTCCTGTTTGAAATGGATCTTGCATTTGATTCAGTCTGGAGCCTTCCCCTGCAATACTGGTCCCTCTCCCGAGCAAGATACAAGAGCAAAGGGGTTTTTTCACCCTTGTCTGTAAAGTACCCTGCACACAACAGTCCTAGAGCTCTTCTATAAATTTGCCCCTTTGGACCTAAGTTGCAGATCCCTCTCTTAACACTTCTGTTATATTTACAGGGATTCATCTCATGACCGCAGATCCAAAGTCATCGTGTTCCCAAGAGATCTCACTGTCTACAAAATCAAACCTAAATTCTCATCATCTTGTGTTTCTTGCATAACTGAGTGAATGAATGAGCCAGCCCACACTCAGGGCTGTATCGGCCTTTCTTGATAATATTTTTTTTCCAGGGCATATGTGCAGAATTAAAGGTTCCATTATGATACAATTCTCACTTTTACATATATTGATCTCTTGATCTCTCTCTCTCTCTCTCTCCCTCTCTTCCTCTCTCTCTCCCTCCATACAGGAAGGTAATCTTACCTTACAGACCATCCTGGGAACTTACAGGCAATCCCTGTAATGACTCAGTCTCGATGTCTTTAGCCATCTTACCCTACATCACTTTGAACCAACTGTGTTTTGCTCTGCCCATGCAGTTCTTGTGCCCTGGCAGTCTCTCCTACCACCACTGTACAGCATTACCTCTCCCTCTAATCTTTGTTTCTGCCTCTTCTGACCAAAACCTATCCCTCATTCCCTGCATTCCAAAACCAATGCCATTCCAAGTTACTTCTATTTTCCTTATAGCATCCAGTGTTACATCCTGCTGGGGCAGTTAAATCCCTCCATTTTACTGCTAATGCGTCTTTAATCAATAGAAAAGTATTCCAATGCTTTTACTGGCCAACATAATTTTTCTACCTGCATCAGACAAAATCTTTTTATTATCAAATTATCTATTTGATCATTCCTTGCAGCAATATTTTTTTCTTTTCCACAAAATCCATTTTACTGCCTCACATCCCAGCACACACCATTTTTCCACTATGCACTGAATCTCTCTTCCTCTGTGCTGAATCCAGGGGTAAGAATCTCACAGATGTCTCCCAAACTCACTGCCTCATTTCTCATGGGGTCTTCATACCTGCTAATTTTAATCCTACAATCCCACTCTCTCTACTAGGTGAAAGCAATCCACTGAATATCCTTTTTCTTAGTAATGCATCATAATAAACTGACTCAAAATCATCCTTCTTGATGAATATTTGAGGCACTTGCTGACTCCATGGAATGACTTTACCTACCCTTTCCAAAGGCTGAAAGGCTCATCCAAGACCTATTTGGTATGTCTCTCCAAAGTGGGCATAATTGTCCTTGATTCTCCCTCACGTCCTCTCGGGACTTGCTTTAGCTTCTAAATTCACATTGTAGTTCCCAGTCTCCTCTGAACGTGTCTGGCAATATGGGAGTTAACTGGCCAAAGTACTTTCCTCTTTCTGGTCATTGAGGGAACCAGGGATCGCACTGTGGCTGTTGGAATTAAATTCTGGTTTCATCCTTGTGCCTTGAGCAGCAAAGTAACATGCTACATAAAACTCAGGTTGGAGCCACAGTTATGGTGTTATGAGAAAAGTTTACTCTGAACAGCAGAGATCTGGTCTCTGGCTAGCCTGACCCTGGGGTTTGGATTTGGTACCTGCAGCCTGAGTTACTGTGCACAGTTTCTGCAGTGTTTAATAAGGGCTCTACTCACACTGCATCTCCTGTCGATGCCATCTCTTTCTTCTCCTCAAGCATCTGTTTGTCAAAAACTTGTACGTGCTTAATCCCCCTGAGGCTCCTGGAAAATTTAGCTGAAAGTGACTGTGTGGTTGAGCAGTTATTTAGGAAAACCAGCAAATACACACACGGCATACATAAATCCCAACTATGTTACAAAACCAGGCAAAAAAGGTGCTAACATGTATTCATCTTTAGCTAAGCACTGACAGCAGGGCAATGTATTGTCTTTGCCGATCTTATTTTCACTTGAATGGTTTTCCTTTTATTCCCTGCAGTGTTTAAGGTCTTCCAAAAGAAATACAAATGATCATTGGAAATGAATAGCTGGTTGTGCACGGGTGTTGGGAGAGTGCTGAAAATGGGCTTTCACTCTGCATTCAGTGGGAAAGTGAATCACTCTCACACAAAGCTAGAGCCTCGAATGTGAGGAGGGGAGAGAATGAAAGCAGGATGTGATTCTCAAATGACATTTGGTGCTGTTTATCTAGTGGAACAGAGCATAGATTTGGTGTGGAGGAAACACAGCATCTCACTGCTGGGAAGCAATTGCATTCATTTTGAAGTGATCTATTAGCTCTCGGGTCCTTTAAGAAAATGGAGAATAACATGAAAAGAGACAGAAAAGCAGAGGAAAAAGCAGAAGTAGCCATAGGGCCAGTCTGAAGGCTCTGGGAGGCTGTAGAGGGGCAGAAGCCTGGATACAGCAGACTGTTGTCTGGCCCAGAAATGCCTGTAAAGATGATTTATTCCACTCTTGAATTTTGCATAAAAATCTCAATCTTGCATAAAAGCAGAGTCCCAGAGCTGAAGGTAAGGTATCCAAGAGCTAACTGGAGGCTCTGGGGTTGTATAGGCTTAAAATCGACCTCATTACTCCATTTAAAGCAAGGATGGACTTAAAACACAGTCATTGTGTGGGGTGGGTGTGAGCAAATTCAGCCTGTTTGAAAAACGAAAGTGAGGTACAGATGTGTGTAACAGATGTGCTGGAAGTTATCACTTCCTTTCCTTGTACCCTCCTCTGCCCAGCTTCCCTGCTCTGTGCCCACACTTTGTTGGTGCCTCTGACATTCACCGACTGGCCAAAAAGGGCAGATCTCCTCCATGTAACCCACTCATCATTAATTTGGAAGTTAATACTTTACAGTGTGTAAAATCTGGCTGCTCTTGGATTGAATCCCCAGCTGATGTAGATCAGTAAAGCTTCATTGATTTAATTTCCACCAGTTTAGGTGAGCCAGTTCCAGGAGACATGAACACCATTATCCCCATTTATCTCCCCATTTCTTCTCAAAAACTGCTCCCAGTGTTCCAGCACTGCAGGAGCATTGGAAAACTAATGACTCAAAAGCAAGAGAAACCTGTCCTTGAGTTTAGATATTTTATCAGCTGGAAAAGGGAGCAGATCTTCAGTTTGTATGAGCAGGTGGAGCTGAAGAGCTGTAGAAGTCACGTCTACCTACACTGGCAGAGCTCCCTGTGCACCCTACCCCAGGTGCCATTTGTACCAATAATGTGAGTCCTGAGATGGTGCTCAGTGAGGGGGCAGGGGACAAAGAGGATGGATTGTTCAGAAAAGGAAAAACTCATCAGTGCAGCTTCAGTGGGGGGTGATCATCACTGTTTTATTCTTCCAGGCAGTGTGACCCTGACCAGAAATGAGGTTCTGCTGACCTGTGGTACCTTTTCTCCAGGGAAGCTGTGAGTCATAGAATGACTTCCTTCATGTTTCCAAGGTGTGCACACTCCCCTAAAAGCATGCTGATGAGTACAGAAAAGTGGAAGATGGTGCCATCCCCGAGGCTTGCCATCCACCCAGTTAGATGGGAAAGTCCAGAGGGAGACCTGCAGTCCATAACTTTCCCACTGCCAACCCCAGGTGGGCACCTGTCCCCTGTCTTTACCACACCAGGAGGTCAACGGGTCTCTTTCATTGAGGGGAAAATGGTTTCTGAAAATCAGATTTTCTGACTCCAGTGTTAAGCCATAGCTGAGCTTGTGCTGGCTGGGCCCTCACTGGCAGGATGCTGGGCTTGGGTGCACCCTGGCAGGGCATTCCCAGAGCCATTCCCCACATCCAGCCCTGGGTATGTGCCAGTGCACTCTCTCCAGGTCTGATTTCCTCCAGCAGTTATGAGCTATCCATGCTGCCTGCCCCACCACAAAAAACACATCCATCCCCACAGAAAGCAGCATAGCCTGGCTCCAGTGCTCCTGCAAGCCCTGCTTGAATTAAACACTTATTTTAATTTGTAGATTTGCAGGCTTTAACTACCACTGGAGCACAATCACTGTTTTTTCGTTCTCTTTTTTATTGGTGGAATGAATACTTGTTGGTAGTTTGTCGAAGTTACATGCAGCATCTGCTCTGTGTAGGGAGGAAAAAAAACCCAAGCAGCTTGCTTTAAAAAGCAGCAATTTAAAATGAACAGCAAAGGTGCTTCTGCCGGGTCAGGGAGAACAGGCACAGAGGCATCTCACTTTTGCTTTTTTTATTTTTCTGGTAGCAATGTCTGGATGGTGGCTCATTATGAATTGTAAATTACAGGGGGTGGGGAAAGGGACGTGAATGACAAAGTTCAGAAACATCATCTGCTGAAGAAAAACAAATGAGGTGGGGGGCAAAGCAGGAAAAAAAACAGATGAAACACTGTAATTGCTTGGCAACAAGTTGCTATTGTAATTTAGAAAATTGGAAGCATCCGTTCTCAAACAGTTCTAGCTTTATTTCGTTTCTCCTTTACTTTTGAGTGCAGCCCTTGTTCAGCGATCAGCTGTGTCCTCCTGCAGGGTTACTGCCTCTCCCTCACACTGAGCAGTAATGGACCTGTCGTGTTTGGTTATGGGCCATCGAAGAAAAGCATTTTGCGATTGTTTTGCAGTGCAGTCATTTAACAAGATTAGAGATAATTTGCCCCTTGGAATGCAAAACTGTTTCTACAGGTGCTTAAGCTTCCTGGCTTTTGGATTAGAGGCCTCATTTTGTTTTGTGCCATTGCATTCAGCGAGCTCTCCAAGGACTGTAAATAAATGAACAGGGACCCTCCGCAGCTGGGAAACTAATTTTGCAGCCCAAGCTGCAAGAGTCGCAGCTCACAAAGCTCAGTGGATGCAGATAAATATGTGCATGCTAATGTATTAAACGTGCTGATTAACTAACACTGACTGTGCCTGAATGCCAGCCATTCCCAATTGGGAGCCTCCCGGAGAAACCAGCCTGGCCAGAGAGGGAGCAGTTTGCTGGAGGCAAACAGGGGTGTCACAGGTGGTAAAAGGGGTGATGGCCATTCCCACTGACGCTGGCAGAGCTCCTTCACACCTCCCTGCTTCCCTCTGCCTCAGAGGGGAGAACAAGTCCTGGCCTTTGGCCACATCCAGGAGGATGGGAAGTCACATAGACGTCCACTGAGATGTGGAACCTCAAGGATGCAGGGATGCCATGGACTCCTTCCAAAGGAAAGGAGAGACTGTGCATGGTCCCCCAGGGACACCCAGTTCTGGTCCTGCCAAGTAATTGTGGTCTCTGGAACAATGCTCCAAGAAGGATCATTGGATGGAGAAGGATTCCTGGATGGACCTGGATCAAGATTACTGGGGATCAGAGCAAGCCTCGTTTATTGGACTTCCCCATTCTTTTTCTCTGTCTTTTGCTTTTCTTGTAGTATTTCCCTTCCTTCTTTGGGTGTAATTTGTTTATTTGAGCTGAAGGGAAATTGGATTCATTCAAGTTTTATTCTCAAGTCTTTTTTTTAGTTTAGATGCAGGATGAAAATCAAGACTGCTGAAATTCCCCACATGATGAAATTACTTTTCTCTGCTCAGCCCTGCAACAATTCTCAGTTTGGGGAAGGCCTGAACAAGCCCAGCTGGGAGCAGAGATCCCCCTGACCCAGATGTCCCTCCTGGGCCCTGTCAGTCTGGTTCCCTGGGATGCTCAGGAACATGGTGCTTTTGTAATTCCCAGACCTGTGAGGCCCAGGGGGCCAAGCACTCTGCCAAACTAGCCATGATCAGTGGTTTGGGGGCCAATCCAAGGTTTAGAAGTTCGTTGTTTAAGGTCTTTCTGTGCCATAGGTTATCTGGCTACTTTGAACAAAATGCTGAAACATTCCAGAGTACTCATGAGTCAGGGGACAGAGAACTTGAAGTTCTACAGGTTCACCAATGAAGCACTTCAAAAGTGATTTAGGTGAGACTTTTTTTCATATAGATTTTCAGTCTTCAGATATGTAAAAATGAAAAAGAAAAATTTTGTCAGAGGAGGCAAAGTTATGCTCAACTACAAGGTGCCACCAAGAGGGTTGGCTCTACTCCAGTCTAACCCTCACTGCTTGTTCCCAGCTGCCCCAAACTGTCTACTGGTGGTGAAGCTTTGGTAGCATTAGTATTTTGAGGGTTAGGGTGTACACTGGGGTCAAATGAGCACTGGCATCAGGCAAGGGAAGCAACAAGATTTAGCAAGTACAGGTGAACATGAACATTCCTTCTGCCACCAGGTATTCCCATTAACTTAGCTCAAAGGTGATAAAACTCCTAACACAGTCCTAAGACTGTCTGTCTTTTTTTTCCCCCTTTTTTAAAAAAATAAGGTTAGCTGTCTCTTTCAAAGTCATCTGCAATTTTAGTGAAGGTCAAACTCTTCTCAGAAATGTTCCCTTTTTTGGTTTGGGTTTTTTTTTTCTTTTAGGCTCAAAACATTATTCACCTCTACTCCAAGGAATTTAAAGAGCACAGACAGCTTCAGTGATTATAAATGCATTTTTGGCAAACAAAGTATTTGCAGAGAAAATTTTGCCCAGATGCACTCATAACAGTTACTGAAAACTTTTCTCACAGTTCTTCTTCTAGTAAAATGGCAAAATAGAATGTCCTTATCCAACACAGGGATTACAAGAAAAATGTTTTAAGAAATGTGACTCACACAGTAGGAGCCAAAAAGACAGGTGCTGTAAATTGTGTCCCCCGAGGAAATAAGAATAATAAACAGCCTTACAGACTGACAGGGTATCACATGAAAAGAGCAAATTCCACCTACTTCATCTGTTTCAGCCATCTGAGCCCTGGACCCACTGATGCACAGTTTGGTACCTGCCTTTCCACTGATGAGTGGGAGCAGATTTTGCAGAGGAGGCATTTCTGCAGGGCGAGTGGCATTGAAGTTTCCTTCAAATTTGCTGCGAGCCACCAGGCAGCCACTTGACAAGCAGCAAAGTTCAAGCAGTAACAAGCAAAAAAAGGAGAAAAAGCAGAGGTAGTGCTAAGAAGCCTGTCCAGAAAGCACAACTCAAATAACCAGACCTACTAACTAGACAGCCACATGAAGAGCACGTACACCTTCAGAGCAAGGTGATGCCAGTGGGGATTGGGCTCAAACAGACTTTCCAGATGGCTGCATATATTGCTCAAACTTCATGCAAATACTGTTTGCATGGGCTTAACTGGTTGTGTACAGAAAATCCCACTCATCTCCCAAATGAATGGAAAGCAATGGAAAGCAAGAAGAAAAATACGACTGGCAGCACACAAGCAAATATGCAAGTTTTATGTGATGCAGTGCTTGTGAATATCTGATTGCATCCCCTTCACACCCAGCCCCTGGCAGCCAGGGTCTACCACTAATGCCCAGCCACTGTTCCAGAGATTTATATTGCAGTAATGTCCCATTCAAGGTTCACCCCCTTGTTTAGGTGCTGCAAGCTGCCACAGACCCTCACAGTTCCTGAAATTCAGGGCACAGGCAGATGAAATTTAAGAGAGCAGAGAAACAAGGGCTCAGGCAGCTGGAGAGGTTTGTCCCCAAAGCAAAGATTGCTCTCTGCTGTTGGGAGCACTTTGCAAACACTGTGACAGAGCTGGACCTTAAAGGCAATAGGAAAGGAATTCTAAAGGCTGCCCTCTTGGGAAAGACTAATACTTCAGGTGGGTCATCTCTCCTGAAGGAATTCTACCTTTAATTCTGTGGTGGGTCCAATCATCCTAAAGTTTAAAAGGAAATCTGTGGAGTTGTATTTTATCTGCTATTCATTTGTCTTTAGTGAAGAGACAGGGGCTGCTTGCATTATGTGAGCAAGACCTGTCCTCAATGGAGACACCCTGGAGCCCTTCTCACTGAGCTCTCCCCAAGTAAAGCTGCAGGTGGAGGTAGCTTGGCCAAGCCCAGCTTCACTGCTTCTAATTTTAGACATGCAATAAGGTGTCTGTGTTAGAAGTCTTAGCCCTGGCCTCACTGTCAGTGCTGGAAGGGTATCCATCCCCTCCCAAGGGCAGATGAAATCACCCCAGTCTGGACTTGAGTTGCTCCCTTCCCCTTCTGGAAGCAAGGGAAGGCTTTTCAGGCATAGTTGGTGGGGGACCAGACTCTCTTGGATAGCACTCACCACCTTCCCTGGAGCAAGGGGCTTCCTTCCGCTGAGCATCACCACCAAGTGTTTTAGGGCAGGTTATTTTTCCTGGGAGTTGCATACAGCCCTGATTGCCCAGAAGAGCATAAGTGAGCATTGTTTCCCCCACATTGTTCCCTGGCTCTCCACTTTTCCCAACTCCTTCTTACCTCATCCTCCCCTTGCTGGCTAGAGAGCTGTAAGCCGCTGATTAGCACTTCATTTGACAAACAGGAAGTGGGGAAGAAAAGCATCATTTTCAGAATTAGAGCCTCGGAATGAATTGGAGAAAGAAAGGGGGAAGAAGGAAAAAAAAGAAAGCGAGCCTTGCACACTTTCCTAATTGCTCGTTAGAACCAATGGCCTTTGTGGTTCCTTCCCCCTGTGTCTTCTTTATAAAAACGTTTGCACAAGACATTGCTATTGTCTGCCAGACAGCCTCAGGGTAGGACAAAATGAACTAATTGATTTGCAGTTATGTCGTGGTGAATAGTGCTAAACATCCATCTGCGGATTCCTTGTGAGGAGTGATTAATAATTTGTACTCCTGGGCCTGGAAGCCTGAATACCCTTTTTTCATGTAAAACTGAAGCGTTTCATTCTCTCAGCATCACAGATATCTCGTCTGCATTGTGGGCTCCAAGGGCGAGGTCAGGAGTGCCGCGCTGGCGGTGTCGCACGGGAGGGTTGTCTGTGTGAGGGGAAAACCCAGCACGGTGGTGGGATTAATGGGAATGTGTCAGGCTCTCACACGGTACTGTACAGCACTCCTGCTACGGCCATTCCTCTGCAGATGTTCCCCATCCCTTGCCATTGTTCCAGGGACGGAGGATTTTACATGTGTTTTCAAAGAGAGAGCTGGGAGACTTAACATTTATTTCAAACGCAGAACCAAAACCTAAACCAAGACAGCTTAAGGAATCAGGACTTGGATTTGAATTTCAGGGCTTTTCTGAACACCGTGTCTATAATCACCAGAGGGAAAACCCCAGCACCAAACACACGCAAGAGCTGAGGAGTTTCAAAGGTCAATCCAAAAAATTTCACTCAAATACCACCTACGTGTTGAAGGACACAGGCAAAATATCTTAAACTACCTAGTAAAGGGGAGTCTGCAAGACCTCTCTCCAGGAGCTCCTATTTGTGGACCTGCTTTACCAGGAAATCCCTCCTGTCAGAGCTGCACACTTCCATAATTTAAATGGTGAGCCCGAGGCCGTGGGCACTTTGTCTTTGTCTGAGCTCAGCCAGCTGTGGCAGCCTGTGATCCTCTCTCCCAGCCATGTCTTACGGTCTTGGTCTTCGTGGTTGTGTCCCCAGCTCCACCACTCATTCTTGGTCCTTTCCACCTCCACCTGGAATGAAAAGCTCATAGCTGCTCTCTGAGCCATTTCCTGCTTCCTAATGAAATCTATTGGCCTCCTGGGGGAAAAAAAACATTGACTCAGCCAACTCTTAATGAAGTCATCTGTTTTCATGGTGTTACTGGTGCCCTCTACTTTCCCAGCTCATTAAAAAAATTAACAACCTTTAGATACATCCAGAGATCCAGAGATGAGATCTATTTGGTCTGAGTAAAGCAATTTCAGTGGAAAAACCACTTGTCTTTCCCTTGTGAGCCCTCTTTACATCCTCCTAGATTATCTACATTTTATCCCATGCTTTGAACATTTTATCTGAGTGCATATACATTGATAAACAGATGCCTGGCCTTGCTGTCAGCTTGTTCCCTGGCTGGTTTGGGCTGCTCCTACTCTCTGAAATCAAACCAAGGCATAGTTCTGGGAATGACTCTTTCCAGGAACTTCTCTGGTATCTCAGATTTGGCTCCCTTTGTGATTCACAGTCCTACGAACCCACCTCAAACATACCTCAGGAGGTTTTGCACATTTAAATGTTCCCTGATGCTCTGCTGTGCATTCACCACCGATCCCCTTCATGTCCCATGCCATAAAAGCCACACTGGTGGACTGCCCATGCCACTGGGTCTCAGGGACAAGGACTGACTGCTGTCCTTTGGGAGAAGCATGGACACAGCTTATCTCTCTGAGACAAACAGGCAAAAGGTGTGAGATAGATTTGTTTGGTTTTGCCATGTCTGGGTCAGGTTTCTCTCTTGGAAGCCTTGGATGAAGCCTTTACAGCTCTTCTCTCCTGGCAGTAAGCAGCAGGGCAAAAACAGACTAAGGTTTTTAAAAAGAGTGCACAAACCCAAAGCATTTACATGGTAGAAAAAGACTAGAACATTTAATAATTCAATTTTCTCAGACTCAAACATTCAGCCTGGTGATACCTTGTTGTTTTCCTCTCCTGATAGGTAAGAGCTTCTGGGGAAATTATCTCTTCTGAGTAAAAGCAATTACTGTAAGTGCTTTGCAAGAGTATCTTTGGGTAATGTATTTGATATAGTTCTGAAAATTATTTTGTGAGAAAATAATGAGCTAGGAGAATACAAAGGGCGTATTTCAGGGAACTTTTCCTATTACCTTTCAGGGGTGATAGGTTCTGGCCACTCATTAAATAGAATGTGAAAGCTTTATAAATATGCAGTGCTGTAAGAGGAATGAGATTAGATTGGATGGAGCTTTGAAAAAAGTATCCATTTAGAGGAGTGTTAGCAAGATTGATGATCCTGGGGATTTCTGCAGACCAAGGGAAGGAGCAAGGCTATGGGTATCCTGCCATATTCTTTCTTTTCTTTTTCATTTGGGGCAGCTTGGGCTAATTTAGCACACTGCAACACCATGACCTGAGCATAAACAGATGAAAAGGACAGGTTTGGATGCTTTATGGTGACACACTGTTTATAATTCATGGTCTGGAATGACAGTATGAGTCCTCCTTGGTCTGAATTTCTGAGCGTAATAACAGAGGGTCAGCATTTCCACACTGCTGAACTCACTTGTGAAACTTTTTTCTACAGTAGATTACTGAGGCCAAGAGTATAATCCAATTCAGAAAAATCAGTGGGAACATAACAGGAAGAATCATTATGACTAATGATGCTTTCTGTTATGGTCCTACTGATTTTTCTGAATTTGACATTCATTTGTACAAATTCATACCGCACCTACATCTTGAATATTGGAAGCATTTTGTGTCTGTCCACCTCAAAAAAGATGTAACAGAATATGGACAAAGATGGGAAGAGGTAAAGAATTGCCCGGATCAGAATGAGCTAAAGGAGACAGCTCCTTGCTCCATGTATGGCTCAGTTGAGGAACTCTTTACTGCAGAAGTGGTGGGTGCAGGAAGAGTTTGAAAAGCATTTAGATGTGATGAAAAAAAATCACTGGGGACTCTTAAAAAAGAATATACCATCATTAAATAAAAAGCTCCCAAAGTCCCTTGTCCCACACTGCTGGAGTGGGAAGAGGATGTTCTGGAGTGGCATCACTGCATGTTATCCTAAAGCTTTGCTGCTCTCTGGGCACCCTTTTCAGCTCTGGAAAATCAATGGGTCTGTGGCAGAAGCAGAACTAAAACCCCCATCTCCTGAGTCCTCCTTGATGACTCTGGGCAGATGACAAATTGAGCCCAACAAATTTCAGGAACACAAAGTCAAAAACCTGGGCTTGGTTTAGTGAGACAAAAGTCACTGAAAAACGTTCAGCTTCAGCTTTTCGTGCAGAATTGCAACATCTGGCAGGCAGGTAAAATCAGCCAGTCAAAATGAGAGGTGCAGCACTGATCAAAGCAGAACGGCAGACTCAGAAAGGCGGACCCACGGTGTCAAGTGGCTGGGTGTCCCATCCCTCTGCCCAGACGAGGAGAAGGTGTGGGGACATACCCCGTGGGGCTGTCTCCCGTCTCAGAGCATCGCTCAGGCTCTGCCCCAAAAAGGATGCAGAAGAAGCAGCGGTGGGGCAGCCCCGACAGCACCCAGCTGCAAAAATCCTCCCATTTCCCGCAGCCTTCCCCGTGCAAGGCTCGGTGGCAGCGGTGGCACCGCGGGGACAGGACGGACGTGCCGAGAAGCCCCGGCGTCTCCGGCCACTTCAGACAGAGCCATTGAGAGGGCGGAGAGGCTGCGCATTGTGCCCCTTCCCAGAGCGCTGCCTCCTCTCCATTTGTTTACCACACATCCTGTCTTCTTTTCTGTTTGCTTCACACATCATCGCCTTCATTAATCGTCCTCCCCGCTCCCCATTTGGGCCTTTGGATTTTCGGCTCGCCATGGGTAATTCTAATTACCTCAGACATAAAAAAAATAAAATAAAATAGGAGCTTAAGTAGGTGCACTTCATTCTTTAACTGCCTTTTACAAGCAGTTCAGTGCTGGCTACCAAGGGAATCTGATTAAACTAATTACCCTGATTGGCTTGTTTAATCAACTGCTTGGTTTAATTGGGCCTCGCTAATGCGGAGTGGTGGAGTCCGTGGTGCGTAATGTGAGAACCAGGAGACCCGTAACACCGGCGGTGACACCACTACAGAAACCAGCCCGCATTCCCAGCCTAACGGGGCGACTTTAATAAATGCAGACCTCAGCTGAGAGCCCAACTGTATTCTCAAGAGCCTGAATGGGCTGGAGGTTTTAGTGATAATTAAAATTGCTAGGGNAACCCTTTCTCATTAAAGGACTTGTCCTTTTCCCTTCCTCCCCCCCCGTCCCAGCCTCCAAACTCGAAGCAATATCGGGAATCCTGTCTGCCTCTTTCAAACAACACTTCAATTCATCAGGGCAAAGAATCCCTCCTCCTTCGTCTCCCCCCATCCCTGAGGTTTTTCACTCCCATTTACAGTGTGCGTGGCCCAAAGTAAATACACAGACAACAGGGTTACAAATTACCTTGCACTAGGTAAATCCACCCTGAGTACCTAGGGAGTTTGTGGAGTACAAACAGCTTCTGTGTAAGCATCCTGGCAATAATGGGCATTCCTATAGCTCTAATTACTAGAACAATAATAACCTGCAGAGTGTCCTTTTCCTCCTCCCATCCCAGTGCTGACTCCCCACTCCCTTCCCTGCCCTCCACTTGCTCTCACAGTGGGGAGGGATGGGGACGAAGAGACAAACACACGGCTGGCTTAGCAAAGCTCCACTCATCTGGGTCCAATATGTTTTATGGTGACATGCAGACTGAATTTGCTACTTCCTGAGGATTTTCTCAGAGCCAATGACAGCCTGGCAGACCGGTGGGCGCTGGCATGGGTGTGACACCCCTGCAATCAGCACTGTATTCCAGTGCAGGTATTCTCTGTGCCACAGTGCATGCCACTAGGGCAAAAAATCAATGGCATACTCAATTGTCAAAAATCTCCAATCACCATCTGTAAAATGGAGAATATAGCAGGAAAATACAACTACCTTGAACCATAGAAAATATAAATGTATATATGTAATTTAGCAACTTTAGACTGCCTTTGTACTTGATGAAGAAAAATGGTCACTTATGCCTGTTTCAGATGTCCACTTCACCTTACCCTAGGAATGCCTTTTTCTTCTGCTGTGGGTATGAAGGGAGCTTCAGGTGATCTTGGAGTTACACCATGGCCAAAAGACTCCTGCCATGGCTGTTGGGATGAGGATCTCAGGGAAGGCACCAGAGCTCCTTGCAGAGCCCATCCTATGCTTGTGAGGGTGCTGGGGACCTGATGTTTTAGCAGCCTGGCATCCTCCTGCAAGCCAGCAGAGGAAACCTGGCCTGCTTCCCACTGTGGTCACTGCCTTATTTCTGAGCTCTGCCCTCATGTTGGCCCATCCTCCCCACTTGTGATGGCAAGGGACTACCCACAGGCATGAACAGATTTACAGAAGTGGTCTGGTCTTATTTATGATCATAAACTGGGAGAGGAAGGAAAGACAGCTCCTCCAGAAGTGGTTGGGTGGGCTCCTGTGTTGGCCCACATATCCCCTGGTTGCTGCCACATCATACCTCAGTGCCATACACAGTGGGCTGCTTTCAAATTGTCCTCAGTTGTCACATATTTTTCCTGAACAAAACAGTGTAATGTTCTGCAGATTAGTAGAATATGTGCTTGAATTCTGTAAAAATTCAAGTGCCTTGGATTTTTTTTTATAAATCACATATTGTGGAAATTTCCTTTGCACTGTCTCCCCTGTAACCCACAGCAAATGAACACCATGGCTCTCAAACCCTGCTCTAATTGCTCTGAAGAGGTCCCTCCTTTTAATTTTGTGGTTTGCTCTGGGCTGAAAAATGTCCGTATAAGTGAGTAGGTGAAAGAATTTTAAAACCACAGGGAACCCCTGTGGAAAAATGAAAAGTTTTCTTCATAGCTGGGGTGTGTCTTATATCCCAACTGACCATGCTGGGAATGTCATTAGACACTGATCAGCTGGGGTTATCTCACTGACCATCCCAAAAGTACTAGCTGCAGGATGCCTAAGTTAAAGTCACAGCAAAAATCATTACCATTTTTATGAGGGAGTGTATGGCATTTTTCACTGGAATATACCCAGTCAGAAATGCTATGAAGTGGGGAGGAAAAGCAATAACCATTTGCTAATATTTCAGCTCTTTCAGGGTCACTCAGGGTAGTGCTGTGCTGATCTCCCTCCCCATCCTCCTGCCCAGCCTCATCCATCTGGGACACCTAATGAATGATTGGTAAACACAACTTTTCCCAGCAAGACAAAATCTGTTTCTAACTCATGACCTGCTGACACTCGTTCATTATGCAGCCTTCTTGTGAGAGACAGGCTGTTTAGGAAAGCCATTGACCGGCTGCATGCCCCGTGCAGCCATCCCTTAATTGCAGGACAGCCCCTCTCAGTAACGGGGTGATGCTGAAGGGCTGCTGAGCGGATGTTTTGTCTTTTTAGTCAATCCTCTGATAACTCATGCCGAGACATCATGGGGCCGTGGGACCCATGGCAGAGCCTGTGGGGCTGCAGGAGACGCCCTGGCTGGCCCTCACTGCTGCTGAAACAGGGCCATATTTCACCCACGCTCTCCCACAGCCACTCCTCACCTTGTGTCGGGATTTCACCCAACGCCTGTGAAGATCAATGCGCAATTTTCACTGCTTTTCATTGGCTTTGAGTGAGGCACTATTTTAAATTTTGGGATATGTATTAGTTCTTGTGGAATCCTTCACGTTCACAGCCCCTGCACTGTCCTTCATCCAGAGGCACTGGGTTTGTCAGGGACCTCTCTCCCCTGTAGGTAAAGTCCCAGCCTCAGCTAAACACAGCATGAAGCAGTCTGTGGAGTTGCTCTCCGATTCCTCGGGGACAAGAAAGATTCATCTAAAACCAATCACTCCAGCTATTTCTTGCTAATGAATGAATTAATGGCATTGCAGGGAGAACTGATACTTAACAAACACTTTCACTTCCCACTCTTCCCACTGACCTCTTGGGAATTGATGTGAGCTGGAGAGAGTGCTGTGTTTTTCCTTCCTCAGAGAGTCGTTGAGTTGTTCACCTGGCAAGGTAAACAACCTCATTGATCTTATGAGGTTTAGATGAAGATCAAAGTAATTTGGGGATGCTCCAAGGTTTCATTTTTTAATTTTTTTTCCTAGACCTACTTATATACCAGTTTTTAATCTTTTTTTCAATTCCAAAGAGCTGCATTAAAATACCTCATTGCCAATAGGACTGGAATATCTCCATCCCACTGAATGATGCCAAGTTATCATCACATTCAAACTGCATTTTAACAGCTTTCACATTTTCAGTCCTTTTCACCTTTGCATTAGTAAACACTCAAAATGCAAGAGCTGCTGAATTCATACCTTTCCCTATATCCTCTGTGTGCTTCCTAGAGGCGTGACAGCAAGAGAGATTTGATCAAGGTCGAATTGAATCAAAACAATGGAATGCCAGACAGTTGGCTCTGGAGCCTTGGCAGTGCCAGAAGCAAATAAAGCTGCTCTGTGTTTATCACTTCATTCAGTCCAGATGGGCCGTTTTCCCCATCCTGCAGTCATCATCCTGTATCCACACAAAGCTCTGAGTGATATTTCTAGAGCATGTTGCTTCAATGAAGCTGTCCTAGAGTGGCTGTACCAGCGGTTTTGAAGTTGCCTCTGTGTCTCTCATGTGGTTAGGCTTATAGATGTCTTCTGTGGTCTCTCTTTCTCTATCAGTCATCATTCCATTCTCATGCCTTCCAGACTTCCAGATACCTCCTGCCTGTGTCTGCTTGAAGAAAGGCACCCTGTAAAGCCCTCCCATGTATTACAAAAAGATCTGCTTCTGGTTTTGCTTCACATAGTGCAATGTATGTTTTGCAAAAACCTAGGAACTGACAATCAGATTATTGATCACAGCCAACAATTCTGGCTCCTCTGTGTCTAATCCTACACTCCCCCCTGGAAAGTGGTTTTTAGATTTGTTAAATGAATTCACAGCTGATGAAAAGCTAAGGTCAGACGTATGGGCCTTAAGCAGACAGAGTACAGGGAGGAACTTCTTATGTCATTTGCCCTTCTAATTAGACTCAGTCACATACTGTACAACTCCTCCAGCTCAAGCTATCAGTCTTCCTTGGAAAAAAGCTTTTATCTGCCCGACATTCTGCACCAAATCAGGTCAGGTTTGGCTCATTTGCAAACCCAGCCCATATTTTGCACAGGGGAAGTTCAGGACATTGAGCACTCCTGCCCATCCATCGCTCCCATCTGCCAGCTGGAAAGGGAGTTCAGCAGAGTAACTGCTGTCAGTTGTGTTGGCTCAATCTGAAAACAGACTGCAAGAAGGGGACAAGAAGGAAAGATCCAGGCAAGGAGCTGGGAATTGGAAGACTCAAAATTCAAGTTTGCATTCAGACATTCAGCCACAGTCCTCCTCAGGATGAAATATTTGGAGCATACACAAAGCGCGGAGTAGAAAATAATATACATATACCTCGAATCCATGAGATTGAACCCACTAGAGAGAGTCCAAGCAGCTCAGTTCCTGCAGAGAAGATAAGATGCACCCTTTTAGAAGCTTTCAAGCTCAGCTGGCTCTGCTCCCATCTATTGTGTCTCTGCATTAGCAATAAGCATCCTAACAATTGGCTTTGCTGTTTTTAACATGGACATAGCACTGCCCAGGTGTGTCCAGAGACCAGCTGAAACCAAGCAAGAATAAGTGTCTGTAATCTGTTCCTGACACAGCCCTTAGTGTTTCACTGGCTTTACCCCTCTAACAGCACAGGCTTTGCAGGCACATTTGAAAGCAGACCTCAGTATCTGACCACTCCAAAAATCTTGCAGAAAACAAAACCACTGGGCAAAATCAGAAAAAAAGCCCCAGTAGCATCACCATCCTCAAGTCTATGATACCACAAGGGAACCTATGCCACAGGCTGGGTTCAAGGTGTTTCCTCTCCAAAGCCCTTTTTAAAGAGCTGAGTAACCTCATGGGCTTTTCACTGGGCTCTGAGCTGGTGTAAGCAGGGCTAAAAAGGTAAAACCAAGCACAAAATATGACCCTGGCTTAGCCCAGCCTGACTCTGGCAGGGCTGTGCACAAAGCCACAGAGCCTGTGTGAGAATGCCCTCAGTCAGGCTCATAAAATGTTGTAGTTTGCAGCTGAGAAGGGATAAATTAAACTAACAAGCATGACAGCTATTTAAAAATAAGAAATCATGTTTCATGGGGTAAAACAACATCTGAGGCCCCAGAGAGTCTGTACTTTGTATTTTTAATAGTCCTCTCACTGCAACAACACTCTCCCCTCCACTTAGCCGGGCAGAAGACCCCAAGTTCAAACATTTCCCCACTGCTCTCTCCCTGGTTTACTGCAGCTCTCATCTTTACTATCACTCTGGATAACTCTCTTTTGTGAGGAGAAGGGCTCATTAGGCAGGAATTGATAAACAAAGAGGAGGGTGGAAGCAGAGGTCCCTGCTCCCCAAAGCAGGCTCCCCGGGGGTGGTGGTGGCCTCCCACCCAGGACGGCTCCGTGCAGACCCCAGCTGCAGCCTGTCTGAGACGTGCTGGGGGACAGGCTGTCACAGGGCTGAGCCATCCCACGCCGGCCCTCTGGGGCAGTCATGTGCTGAGGGTATGAAAATCTGTGTCTCAGAAGTCTCTGCAAAGGCAGAGTGAGGCTGGTTGCCTTGGGCCAGCGTGTGGTGGGTTCTGGCACCCAGGGAGTGGGTGGGTGCTGGTGGCTTTGGCTTACAGAGACAGCACGAATCCCCCTTGCAGGAGAATTGAGGACTTAGCTTCTACAAAAGTCTCCTTTTTTAAAGAAAAATACAAAAACCAAAACACTACACCCATACCCATTGGTGTTGCCTACACGTTCTTAATAGCCTGCTGCTTTAAGGAGAGCTAAAAACAATTGAATGAGAATGTAGATGCAGTTAAAAGTAGCTTTGAGGCAATTTGGCAATGATTGCTAATGGCTAGCTTCTTCAAAGGAGGATAAATTTCAGGATAAATTCTCTGTGAGAACTGATAATCTGTGACAAGATCACATTAATGAAAAAATCATTGTGTAACCAACCAACTTCTTATAGACAATCCTTCGATTGCCAGTCCTCCAGATGACAAAATAATACTGTTCTCTGTGGTCATTAGCAATGGAAAAGACAAAAGATAAGGTGTTAAAGTTATTTAAGGCAAAGCAGAACATTTTTCAACTTGACTTTTTGCATGGTGACTGCTGTGTGAGTGGGGAAACTGAGGCAGGGAAGCTCAGGGCTGGTTACAGGTACGACCATGGTTTATTCTTATGCATGAAACTCTCAGAGGCTGTTATGATTTAAAATGCTCCAGAGCAAAAGCTGATCATCTTTTCTGAAGTTCTAGCAGACCTTCAAAGAAGAGTATTTCTCTTTGACACGCTTAACCAGGGCAGATAATGATAGGACAAGGAGGAAAGGTTTTAAACTAAAAGAGGAGAGATTTAGATTAGATTTTAGAAAAAAGCTCCTTACTGTGAGAGTAGTGAGCCACTGGCAGAAGTTGCCGATAGAAGCTGTGGCTGTTCCATCCCTGGAAGTGTCCAAGGCCAGGTTGGACAGGGCTTGGAGCAACCTGGGATAGTGAAAGGTGTCCCTGCCCATGGCAGGGGGTTGAAATGAGATGATGTTTAAGGTCCTTTCCAACCCAAACCATTCTGTGATTCTGTGGTCTGCCTTTTGAAGGCAATTCACAGAAACCCAAAGACATGGTTAAAATAAAAGTCTGGATGGGTATACAGCATTTACCTTGCCTTTTTCTCCAAGTGATAGGAAACAGGGGTGTTTGATTTTATCTAAAGAGGACTTGAAGACAAGGAGTTCATCACCCTGTTTGATATTACAGTTTACAGTACAAAGGACAAGAGGAACAGCACGTCCTGAGTGCCCAGAATTGTCAGATTCAGCCTCAGTATGGAGCAGGTGAGCTTTTCAGAAATGATCACTTGGTGAAGCTGAGCAGAAACAGAGCTCTCCACAGCCAGCTGCTTTCTGCAAACACCCTCGCTCTTCCCAGGCATTAAGAAATCACTTTTTGTGGGCAAAACCTGATTTTTGGGCTGATGACAATCTGCATGTGATGTGAAATGGAGATAAGCTGCGTGCTGCAAGTGTAAGCCAACTACAGAGTGCCTTTCTGCAGAACTTGCTGGAACATTTGTCATTAGCGATGTCTGCTTTCGATGAAAAATAACTTCGCAATTGTGATGGAATTTTTCACGGGAAAAATATCTCTTTTTTTCCTCTTCCTTGGATAAAGAGACTGAAAATAATGTGAAAACCAAGGCTTTACTCTGTAGTGTTCTCAGATCTAAATGTTGACTTTCATTTTCCTCTCTTCATTTTTTCCCTTTTTTCTTCCTTTCCTGCAATGAAAAGATACACTTCTTTGTTTTCCTTTTTGCCTTTGCATAACTGTCCTTTTTCTTTCTCTTAGTTGAGAAAAGGTAAAAGAGAGAATAACAGTGGTGAAAAAGAAGACAAACTATATCAAACACAAATATTTTAATTTTCTAAGAAATTGAAATCACGCAAAATTTTCTATTTACAGTATGAGCATTTTCAAAGAACTTCCACCGTCCCCATCTTATATAAAGGTTAAAAAGCTTTATTTCCTCATGCATGACAATGACATTTCTTTCTTCTTTTTTTTTTTCTTTTTAGGACTGGTCTGACTCCTAACCCTTATCTTTTTCTTCACTTCTCCCACTTTGCACTGGATTTTCAAAAGATTCCATGGGACTTGGAATAGGAGATCCTGTTTTGAGGAGTGACACAGGCACTGGGGAGCTGCATCAGGTCCAGCTGGTGTCTGCCACTGGCAGCTTGTGTCCCTGTGCCAGGGCTGTGACCCACTGTTGTGTCGCTGGGCATTTCCCAGTGGTGTTAATCTAATGAGCTGAGTTAACAGCAGCAGTAAAGAGAAAGAAATGAGGAATCAGAGGCTGCATCCCTTGGGATGCTCCAGTAGAGCAGCCACATCACAGCTCTCCTCTCCCAGGAACATCAGAGGCAGCCACAGGGTCATTTTGTCAGTACCAAGCAGGGCCAGCAGCAGTGCAGATGATGAGTCTGTAAAGGCTTTACTGATCCAGGATTTTGATCCACGGGACCAAAAATGGCCTTTGTTCCAAACAGAGAAATCCATGAAAAATGGTCACAAGAAATAATTGGGTCTAATGGGAAGCAGTTTCCTCAGAATCAGCTGTGGGAGCCTGTATGCCATGTAAGGCATGTGCAGCAAGCAAAGCATCTCTTGAAGGGGAAAGAAAAAAGGGAAATAACCCAAACACTGACAAATACTTTCAGAACAAAGGAATAAAGAAGACTGTGTCTTGCAATATCTGGACACCCATTTAAACATCCCTTTTTGCAGAAACATTGGGTATCTAGCTGCTCCCTTAGTGAGTGTGGATTTGGATGTTTGTATCCCTGACAAACCAAGGACTATTCCACAGCCTTGTGATGTGATGAGAAACAAATGGGCCTGAGCTGTGTGGACACTCACACGTCACATTAAACAGTGCTTGCTTTACACCTGCAGCCTTGCTGCCAGGAGGGATGTCTGCTAGGGGCCTGGATGTGCAGGTCTGGCTCAGACTTGTTCCTCTCCCCTCCTTGTGCCTTTAAATAGGGACCCTCAGAGCATGTATAAAATTAAGCACATACATGCCTTAAGACGCATTTCTATTCAGCAATGGTCAAATCTCAATGAATAATCTCAATCCCAATTTTTTAGCTTTACTTCATTCTTGTATATGAAATTTATAAGATTTCTTTTCTTCTATGTTTTAAGATTTTTCTCTGCCTTGGCAGGGTGTATGTATGATTTTCTCTTTGCTAAATGGGAGACTTTCTTTTGAATTAGGAATAGAGAGACTCCTCCAAAGCTAAGGAAGTTGTAGTAGCTTCCATACTCATGGTGACACATGCTGCATTTTATGACTGGAATATTTATTTTTATGCGCATTTTTCTCTCTTCTCCATCTTCCAACCCTTTTTTGAAACTTTTCTTTACTCTTTATTTTTAATCCCTTCATGGTAAAATGCTCCCCAGCATCTCATCCTATAGTTTTCAGGGGGGTTTGAATTTAAACAAATTAGTTCATTGATCCCAGCAAGAGGGAACATACTCAAGTGGCTTTTAGGAATGCCACTGAACCCCTAGACTTTATCAATAGTCACTTCCAGTGAAAGAATCTGTTGGTTTCTTTGGTAAAACAGATACAGGTCATGGAGGGTTACACCAAACATTATGTGGGCTTGTCAGCAAAAACACCAGTAAACGCCCAAATGATGCAGCTCACCAAACACACCTGCCCTTTCATTTTGAGCTGCTTCATAAAATGTCACCAGCAGTCAGTCTGCAGCTTTGCCTCCTTTTCCTGCAGACCTCGATGAACCCCAGGCATGGACAACATGAATCCCTCACTGTATCAGTTAGTAATTATTCATAAGAATGGCAGAGAGGGATACATTTAGTCTGGCTCTGACATTCCCATTCCTGTTCTAATACAGAACTGTGCCCTCTTCTCAGAAATACAGTGGTAACCCTTGGTGTCAAAATGAACAGTCTCAGTTGTGCAGACAACTCCAAAAGCTGCTAAAAAACAGCAGCGAGGAATATGATCCCACAGCACTTTCACAGTGGGAATTGCTATTCTGTTTGTGAGATAGGGGTGTGGGAATTCCCCTTATCAAAATGAGTTAACAGGCTTTCACTGAAAGTTGGCCAGCTTGAGTGATAAAAAGGGTAGAAAAAAATAAGCTAGCTCTTCTGTCATTAAGCATTAAAAAATTAATTCTGACCCAAAGAGAAACCTGATACTCATGTAAGTGAGGGCAATTTTGTATTATCCCAGTTTTTGATAGTTGTCCTAGGTTTCCTGGAGAATTCATGTTGCACTGAAGAAATCTCAATGCTCAGGAGTCTCTGAGCCTTTTCCCATCCTACAGGGCAAGGCCAGGGTATCCTTCTGTCTTAGAAAACATTGTGCTTTGATAACTTTTGAAGGCCTTTTGCATTCAGGGCATGTTAGAGCAGCTATTGGTCTACCCTATTTCATGCCCACAAATTAAAGAATTACGGGAAAACTCCCAGGATCTACAAAAGCATGAGATTGTCTTTTGGCCACCAAGCAGAGTGGTGAATAAGGCTCAGGATCTGGCCCTGAATTTTCAATGTGCTCAGTGTTTGGGCTCTCATTTTACTTTTCATTTCTGGAATGAGGCCTGTCAGAAACATAATGAAATAATCTTTTATTTCTTAAAGTTCCTGGCACCATTTTAGCTCACACAGACACCTCACCCTTCAGTGTATGCTTAACCACACCCCCAAAGCTACACAGATTGCAGATTCACCATAGGGAAGGCAGGAACCCAAGCAACATAGCTAAAAGTGGTTTTGAGTGTTCATATGTGTAATGTAAGTTCAGCTGAGAAGGGGACAGTGGATGCTGCTGAGATATGCAATGAGTTCACAAAGATCCAGTGCTGAGGTGGCCTGTCCCACATGGGCTGCTGCAGATCAGCCCTTCCTGCTCAGTGTGGTGCAGTAATCAACTCTGGGGCATCAGACTTCTCAGACGAGATTGTGATGTTGTATGGAGTTCTTTACTATATAGACAGAGACTAAGATTACTACAAATCACTCTATGACTACTTGCTAAGACTACTCCTATGACTGCTACTATGGCTACTGCCACGGCTACTCTCTTATGGCTACTGCCCACTACTACGCAGTGAAAATTCCCTTTGTACCATCCCACACACAGGATGTGCCATCATATAAACAGGAAAGATAAACAATACTCTATAAGGTCACTAAGTACAATACTCTCACACAATAGGTGTAGAAGGCCACAAACCCACGATCCTCTTTCCCCATGTCCATCCCTGGTGACCTGGATGTGCTTCCTGGTCACCTCTGGGCCTGGGGAAGGGGCTCAGCTCTGGGCCTTCCAGGCCTGCTTTTCTATAACACACATAGTGTAACCCAACAGTGTGGTGGTTGAGCAAGCCCTGGTTCCTGAGGGCCGTGGCACAGCCACCTCCCCAGGGCATCCCTCGGGAATGCTCAGCTCATGGTGCCCCCCAGACAGCCCCAGGGAATGCCTGGAGAGCCCCGGTGTGGGACACTGCACACAGGCACACACACAGCCTGCAGGCATCCGTGAGTTACGAGGTGCTAAACCTCGCATGAGCCCTGCTGACTTCAGAAACCACAAAAATGATGAAATTATTGCCACATTATGAGAAGTGATCCCATCCTAGTTTTGCACTATGTGAGGCAAACCCTATGTGTTTCTCACATGCTCTTTGGAGGTTTCCAGAAGTTTCTGTGCTTTCTGGAGTGCAGGTTATCTCACACCTCCTGCTGGTACTTTCTCTTGCAGCAGGACCCCTCTCTGTTGCCACCAGCACAGTCACAAATACCCTGTGGCTGTTCCTGAACAAGTCCCTCCAGGAAGAAAGTTGCAGCCAAGTGAGGATTTGATTCCCTTATGTTGCCTCTGGCATTCCCTCATCTTGTAGTAATATTCATGCAGAGGACTTGCATGTTGAACTGAAATTATAGCAGAAGAGAAGCAGCACTCACAGTTCAGATATTTGTCTTAGTGTGGTTCCTTGCCTAGAGCCAGAAGCTGGGAGCTGGGGCACAACAGTTCTGGCAGAAAGAGATCCAGTCTTCAGAGGAGACAGGTTACCCCCATCCTCAGGGACTGGTCCAATATCTAATTATGCTCAGGATAATAAATTTACTTTTTATTTCCTATTCAGCTTTTTCCTGACTTCAGCTTGCAGCCACTAGACCCTGTCGTGCTTATGTCTGTGTAATTAAAGAGGACTGAACCTTCACTACCCATTGCCTTTACAGGCAGCCATGGCCCGTGATCAAGACACCTCTTAATCTCATCCTGATCAGCTAACTAAAATAATTTAAAATATTTTAGAAATGCATGCTTTAACTAGAGCAAAATCAAACCATAGGGAATTTGGAGCTGTATTGCTGAGGTAGCATAACATTGGATCTCAATGTGTACATAAATATGTACATTTTAAAATTTCAACAATTAAAATACCATGCAGACAGAAACTGTGGAGTAAATGTAATAGCAGAGGTTTTTGTTTTGTTATGCTATGACTCATTTCACTTAGTTAGGTACTTTTTGTTGCTGTCATTTTGTTTTGTTTGGGTATTTCGTTAAACCTTAAAATCTTAATTTTGGTCAGTGCTGTCAAACAAACCAGAGCCCTGCACAGGCTGGGCTCTCAGTTAACATCCTGTTCTTGCATGGCTCAGGAAAAGGAGAGGACTGCAGAAAAACTACAATTTTCCCCTTCTTCTGGTTACTTCTGGGGGCAGTGGTCTGTAACTTGAGCAGCAGCACATGAAAGCTGTTGGTGCTCTGCTCCCTCCTTACTGACAATCCATAATGGCTCATGAAACCTTCACAGGAGGTATCAAGAGCTGTCCATAATGAATAACTCTGCTTTCATGTAAACTACTTAAAGACAAGATTTTTCTGCCAAGATCAACAGATTACAAAGAAAAAAAAAAGGCATTTACAGAACATATTGTTTCAAAGAGATAAAGAGCCAGAAGAAACACAGATCTTGTTTAAGAACTGAAGCCCATTTAATTTCAGACTCCTCTGCAATCATTCTCTCCCCTCTTCTCTACTCTTACCAAAATCCCTCTGTGCTTTTTTCAGTTTACAGCCTGCTTTTCTTCTATGCTGATTCCACCTAAAGCTGCCTTTTCCAAAGGTCCAGTTTGAATTGCACAAAGCAAGGAATGGCTTTGAAGGCTAAAGTGCTAAAAGGGCTTCCATCAGCCACAAAACTGACCAGGCTGCACCTTGGCATAGAGTGATGCCCATCCTTTAGCTTTGATGGCTGTTCAAAAATATCTACTTTCAGCCAAAAAGAAGAAAAGTGGCTAGAAATGCAAATATAACAGACCAGTTCTAGATCTACTGCTTTCAGAACCAGAGATTCCCAGAAGTGAGCATATTGCTCATATATTTCTTCTTAGTATTATCATGGGGGTTGAGGTTTCTTACTCAATTTGCCATGTGTTCAACCCTGTAATTGGTTAATTGCATTTCTTTATTGGTTATTCCACAAACCACATCTAAAATTCCCAATGCCAGAAGCGGTAAGGTAATTTCCAAGGAAATTCTGGGAAGGAAAAGCAAAAAACCAGATAAAAATACTAGTACCAATCTGGTCCTATGTATTTGCAAGTACTGCAACTTCCCCTAGTGCCACTGCTATGTTCTGAAAAATTCATTAGGACACTGCAACACTTCTCTACGTGGCACAATTCCTGTTTGTGACAGCACGGAAATATACAAAATACAGGGAAAGACATTCATAGCCAAGTTATGCAATCGTCAACGTGTTCATATTTTAGTCAAAATTCACTAAGTGACAGGAATGTGACATCCCTTTGAACTGATTTCCAGTTATTTTTGTTTGCAAATAGTTTGAAGTCATTAATCAACAGAGCTTCCTTGAACCATTAACAGAACCGCTGCTCTGCTTGGTTGTTTCTCTTTGAAGGGGATTACAAAACCATTTGCTGTAGTCTCAATCCACATGGGTTCCTGCTCTGAATTGCATGCTAAGTTTTGGGACGGAGCAAATTCTTCATCTGGTTTCATGTCAAAACCATCTGAAGTCAGAGAGTTTTGCACAGATGCAGAACCATAAATTGTCCAGGTTCACTGTGGATTGGCCCAACTGTGTTTTTTCAAGAAAGGGTGGGAACTGGAGCAAATCCTTGAGGGAAAATGAGCAAAGTTTCAAACAAAACTCAAGACTATGCAAATTTTACATCATTTCAAGTTCCACAGCTAGCATATTTAGAACTCTTTCCCAATCCTTTTGTCCAGAAAATGGGACCTGGCCCACAGCGTTCTTCAGAAAGGCTAGAAGAAGATCAGCTGAGGAAAGAAAATTTGCCAAGTTTCTCTTGCACAAAGTTCCACTACTTTTACTCCAAAGTACTAATACTTGTGTTATGTTCACTTCCCTAAACAGGCACACATGCAAACTGGTGGACCTGACGTGTCATTTCCCACATTCAAATGTACAGTCTCGGGTCAGTCACAGCTGGACACAGAAAATGAAGAAGGAGGCAAATTTGGGCAAATGCAAAGCTAGCCAGTGTGCATTGGGTGCTGAGGGTCAGAAACTGAGAAAAACAAGTGTTAATTTCTCAAAAACACCTCCAAAATAACAGTTTGGAAAAAAAAAAAAAATCCTCTGATATTTAACAAAAGTATACTCCTGAGGAAAACAGTCTGATTCTGCAGCAGGAAAGAAATTAGAAAGCATATATGCTTGTTCGATAAATCCACTTTGCCAGATTCTCAGTCAGCAAACCAGAGCACAGCTTGGTTGGAGCTAGCATTTTATAATACTAAAATTGTTTTAAGAAATATGTATTCTCAAGAATTATTTATTGCATGTCCTTTATAAGTTCCTTACTTCTCTTTCAGAAGTTTTATTGCAAAGCAAGAGCTGAAAGTTTTAGAGAAAATGTTTAAATTCTATCTCATCTTCCCGAGCTGCTTCATGTGTGCAAAGTATCAATTTCAACTCAGCACAAGAAGCAAAACAAAGCTTTTAGGAGTATCTCCTGCTAGAATAATTGTATAACTGGAAAAAATAGATAAGCTTTGGGGTGTACAGGCAGGACCTTTAAGTGCCAAAAAGCATGTTTAACATTTTCCATTGATAAAAGCCATTACTCATCAAAGTGTGTCCTTCTGCTTGATCAAAGCACCATAAATGTAAAACAATAAATCCAGCTAGCACTGCCTGGGAACAGATACGTTCAAACACTGTTTGTTGTCCCTTCAATGGTACAGGGCAACCCTGAAAACTGTGTCCATGGTTTGATTTTCCAAACATCGTAACCCAGTGCTGTTTGAGAGAGCCTAAGAGCTGTAAGATGCCCACATGGAATGGGGCTGCGTCACACAGGACCTACAACGGGTCTGATGGGGGCCAAGTGAGCCACAAGAGGTATCTCAAAGGTGCTGGGTTACCACATTTAAGCAACTGAGTTCCATCTGTGTGTTACAAGAAAAAGCCATTGAAGCTGAAACCAGAGTTTATAAGAGAAGAGGCCTGCAGTGGTGGTCATTTACATTTATTTACCCATCTGGAATTAAGTTTTAAAATGGCATGAGAGAACGGATATAAATCAAACATCTCTCCCTTTTTCACAAACTTTCAATAAAGGAAGATGTTACTGAGGTACTGGGAATACAATGGTTATGTTTCATACAGGGAGACGTGGACAAGGCAGTGCATAAACCTGGCTATTGATCTACCAAAAAAAGCTGGAAATTGATGTGAAAGAAAACAAATCTCTTCTGAGTGCTGAGACCCAAACCCAACAGAGTGCTTGGGCTCCCAGTGCTTACTTGGGCACCTGACTTTGTATTGAGACCAAGAGGAATGGACTGTTGGTCCCGTGGTCTCTGGACAGCACCAGTGCACCTGGATATCTTCACTCATTCGGAATTACAACACAACAAGTGCCAGTTCCATTTGGTTTTGTTTTTTTTTCAAAACCTCCTCTAAGACCTGACACTTCCAGGAATTGAAAATACAATCAACATTCTCCTGAAGTTTATAAGTGCCCGTGTTGAGTGGTCATGTCACCAGTGATGATCATCCTAAGCTTCTCTAGAGCTGATCCATGGCTCTGGGGGACTTCTCCTCAGCAGAAATCTCAGGGGTTCTTGTGGATTTTCAAGTGCTTACAGTTGACATGGAGAGTTTGATCTGAAGTGAGCTTCTGTCCAGCTTCATCTGCAGCTGCTGTCAAAATTGTGCAAAAGCCCACAAATTTTTGCATGATATTCCTGGACATGAAAAAGGTACCTGTTACCTGCTTGAGCCTCAACAACCTTAAGGGATGTTTTGGACTTAGGACAAATTCACTTTTGCAGGGTTTTCCCATAGTGTTCTTCTACAACCAAGTCAGAGCTCCTTGCACACCTGCAGGTCTCCCACTGAGCAACTGTCAGGATTGCACAGTATTAAACCAATCTTGGCATTTCAGTGTCCACTAATTATAAGCACATCTGTTAGAGGAATGAAAATCCCAGCATCAACGTGTTTGATGCATGGGTTTGTTTCCCCTTAGAGTGAGAGTGGGAAAACACTTCTTTAAAAATCTGTGATCTTCATTTCTCTTCCAAACAAATGCAAACGCTCCTTCAGCTCCCCTGGGGAGCATCGCTGGAAGATGGAAGATTCTCAGGAAAGATGAGCAAGCCTGAGGGCAAACTTTTTTTTGTAAATGCATTCATGCATGTTAAAACTGATTTAAGATAAAAATAAAATTTGCAGAAAGCAACCAAACTCAGGTCCAGGCAGAGGTCTTGCACCTGGGATCAGTGGGAAATAGCAGTCACTGCAACATAATCAGATTTTGGATCAGAGGGTTATAAAATATCCTCAGTTGGAAGGGACTCTCAAGGATCATCAAGTCCACCTCCTGCCCTGCCTAAGGCCACCCCAAGAATCCACCATGTGCCTGAGACCATGTGCACAACCCTTGACATTTTGTCCAGTTGAGAGCTATATATGGCTGTAGATGGTCTCCTCTCACCTCTTGAACCCTGACTCAGGTCCAGCCTCAAGTTTCTGGCATTGTGAGTTAATGGTCTTGCTCAGAAACAAGTCTGTGAGACTGAAATATTCTATTGTTTATCTATTTTAGCAAAGAAAGCAGTGAGAGCAAAAAGGTTACCATTTAATTTATACAATTTTCGTCATTCACAGTAGATGATCTTGGCAACAAGACCTTTTATGTTATAAGACCGGTTTTCATATTCAAACAAATATCACATTACTACAGACAATAGCATATTACTACTTGGTGGTCTGAAATCCTGTGTCCTGAACCTTTTGTATTAGTGTGGATAAGGACTAGTGATCCTGGAGTCAGTAGTGTCAGTCAGTGTCACAGTCAACTGAGAAGGGGATGCTTTGTCTCTGTTTTTGTTTGAACTTCCAACTCCCATGGGAACTTTGCTCACACCAGGCCCTCCTTGACCCAAATACTTCTCGTCTCCCTTCAAATGTCCCTTGTTAAAAGTAGCCAGATAGCCAGTTAAAAGCTATCAGCAAAGGAGTGAGTTCTCCAGACATAAGGCTGCCTGTCAGCCTTTGGTCCTGTGAGCAACACCAGCCCAAATTTCACCCCACTGATCTGTCACTTTTTATCTTGCATTTAAATGTACTTAACAACCAACAGAAACTGCTTCAGCCTGTGGTGTCCAGCAGCTGTTTTTTGGGAGAGGTTACAGCTGGTGCAGAGCAGGCAGTGGTTTTGCACCACGGATGGGTGAGCTGCAGGAGCCCATTCATCAGAGACATCAGCCTGCTGATGGCTCCAAGTGCAGCATTCACTGCTCAGTCAGATACCCTGGAGTCATCCTGTCTGCCTGGCAGTGCTCAGAGCCCTGGCAAGACAGTTTATCTCTTTGCACAGATACTTGCAGCCCTGCCTGGACTGAAACTGTGGGGCTCATCAGCGCATTAGCAAAGCTGAGAATGAAATCTAAAATCCTTCATGACCAGACTCTGGTATTTGGGATGACCTGGATGGGAGATGGGGGCAGAGAAGTCTGACCTTTGTGAGTCACCACCAGTATCAGCAGCATTTTGTTCCATCCAGAGGATTTTCCCTGGCACCACTCATGCCCCCTAGCTCTGCAGTGATTTCCTGGGGAAGAAACCCAAGGTGGACTGACTGTGTTTTACCAGGCCTCTGAATAAAAACCCTGCACAGTTCAGGGACACAGCTGAAGTAAAATTCAAGCTGACCCCCACTGTGACTTGCAGGATAACCAAATCTTGGGTTTGGCTACCTGATAGTGTAGACAGCAAAAGCCATTTATTTGCAGGGTTGTGATGAGTACATGGACAATCAGATTTCCTGGGAAGTGGCACCAAGCCTGCCAGAGTTCAAGAAACATGCTCTCAGGCACATGGTGTGACTCCTTGGTTTGACCTGGGAAGGGTCAGGAGTTAGACTCAGTGATCCTTGTGGGTCTCTTCCAACTCAGGATATTCTGTGATTCTACAAATCAAGGGCAGTCCTGGCTGCAGCAGCCATGGTGGCAGAGGACAAGAAAGGGAACAGGCTGTGAAGCTGGCACTGTTTCATATTCCATAAAACCAGCAGAATATCCTTCACTGGGTCACTGCATTGAAATCAGCAGAGGGACAAACTTGTCCTGCTAATGACTCAGGTGATGCCTGTGAGTGCTCTGCTCCTGTGTTGAGGCCATGAAGTTGGACGTGAGCAAAATTCCTGTCTGGTTAAAATAGGGTGAACTAAAGGACAAAGAAACAGCTCTGTTATTGTCTAGACCTCCAGATCATATTCTTAGAGGCTATGATGCAGCTTATTCAGAAGAGGAAATAAAAACTGCTTGGATAAAATCTTCTTACACATTCCCATGCTCTACTCTATTGTGAAAGTGTTTTTAGTATAGAACTACACCACTTTAATAATATGCAATCCTTCAATAAAAAAGCATGAGTCACACCTCTGCACAGGAGATAAAAGATGTGTGGAAACCATAAAAACACTAATCCAGCATGTAAAACCAGCAAAGCTGCTTGTCTTCATGGAATATTTTAATGTCTGTGTAGTTCTTCCAGGAAAGCTATGGGACAATTTACACCTTTAAAAAGCCTCAGCTTGTAAATATATATCTAAAATATATTTTCTAAAGCTGGTTCTGTAAAACAGTTTTTAAAGGACTGATATGGGGTTTAACAGAGCATTCTAGGTTTTAGCACTCTGAGTATTGTATCAACCATACCTTCTTCATATATAAATATAATGGAAAGGAGGCAGAAAGGCCTCCAAAAGAGATGGCAGAGAGGAGCTGAGAGGGTGAGTGTCTTCCTCAGCATGAATCCTAAATGATTAGTGATGCCTTTCCCTCTGGAGTCATGAGCTGCACCCCAGCAAACCTTGTCCCCTACCCCAAGTGCTGTGGAGCCTCGTGGTTAGGGCTCAGCTTGGCAGACCCCTGTCTCCATCCTCCTGGGAAGCCTTTTAACCACAAGCCAAGCAAGCAAAGTGAGACACTGTCAACATCTGTCTTTGATCTAAACTTAGTGCAAAGTCTGGGGACAATCACAGTCACTTGATCTCATTTTTGGGTTGCCTCCCAAGGCAGATATCTCCTTCTGCATCCTCAAGTCCCAGTGAGATGGGGCTCCCAAAGCAGACACCTCAGTGTCTTTTGGCACCATTTGACAGTTTAAAAAGTACCTGATAGACTCATCAGAGTCTGCAGTGGACACAGAGGAGCCTTTGTGGTCTGGTTGGCTGACAGCACCACAATCAGAGCATTTTGGGCTCTAATTGTCCAAAAGTTTGAGCTTACTTTCACGTACACACACACACACACTCACAACAGTTGTTATATATTCAGTGATCTGTGGCTGTGCCGAGGGTGACCTCAATTAAAATGTGTCTTTGTAGACAAAGTGTGGTGATGCACAGGGGTCTACAGGGCAGTCAGAGTTCCTGGATTTCCACGAGGTTCATTACAGGCATCCGTGCAGCTGACACAGAGTTTGGTATTAATCTTTGGCTCCTGCACTCTTATTGCATATCCCACCAGGCTGAGATTCACTAGACATTGTATAGTCTAAGTTTAGTCTATTTTAATCTGTTTTAGAAATGCCTGCTATGTTTTACTGGTATCACCCCAAAGCTGAGCATGCAGCTGGGTCTGCAGACAAGGAGGGGAGGGTGATCACAGGACTCCTGTCCTGGCCAGCAGCAAATCAGCAGCTGTGTGGAGCATCAGCATTTAATGGGGACATCACTTATTCCATGAATGTTCTGATGGAACTTAAAAATCATAGGCAGCCACCCAGGCTTGTGTGCATAAATATCTTCTGCTTATGGAGCTGCTCCAGATCTGGGATCATGTAGGGAGATATTTGCATCACTGGTCAGAGGTGCCTAATTTGGATGCAAAAATTAGGATTTTATGCCAATGATGGAAAGCAAGCCTCTTCAGGAGGTCACTTAGGATGCTGAATTAGGAGGCTGAGCAGGACTGTAGCCAATGTGGAGAAATGAGTGTCCAGACTGAGGTGAGCAGCCCCCAAGAGGTGCCTACCCAGCTGACACAACCCCTACAAACCTCTAATCACCAGTGTTTGATAAGAGCTGTGCAGGAGGCAAGGTCTAAAGCCATGCAATTAAATCACTTTAGGATACTCACACTTTCTATGGTTCATCAGTAATGTAAAACCAAGCTAATTTATATTTCTGTAATAGCTGAAAAGTGGAGGCTGGCATTTTTAAGATATTAAAGTAATAAATATCTCTTTAATTTGTCAAATGTCCATACTTTTCTGTTCTCTCTCTGTCAGTAAGGTCAACTCTGCTCAGCTCCCACCCACCCCACCTTTATTGTGCATAGAAAAGGGAATCCACTGAGATTGTTATATCATTTTCTGCTTAAAAATTGCTTCTACCACTTACTACACTTTTCTCCCTCACTGCCAGACATGTGACCACTACTTTACACATCCCAAGAGATTCAAGCATGTTTCCAACTCCTTTTAAGTAAAGACCAAGCAGTGAACAGCTTCTCCCTGCCTTGGATCATGCCATGGATAACATCAAAGTGACTTTTGTGCATTTAGTGGTACGCTGGAGAAGAACTGGGAGCCCCTTGATGAGATTTTGTAAAGGCAACACAGAGGGATTAGCATGCCATTAGTAATGCTGCTTGTCACAGTATAATTTATTGAGGCTGATTGGTAATTTCATCAGTCTTTGCTGTTGTGCAACACTTAAAAATCTGCAGCATTACATGGAGAAGGCAGCTCAATGGGATGTAATATTTAGCAAGGGTAAAACTAAGTAGAATTGTGGGGCAGTTCTTGTCAGCATTAGAGAACAAGGGTGATTAAGAGGCATCTCTGCTGATGAGGATGCTGAAACACACTAAGAAACATGAGCACAACACTGTCCTGTGCAGTAAAAAAGGAAAAAATCACATGGGGGGAGTCAGACTCAGGCTGTGCAGGGAAGGGAAGGTTTTTGAAGGCTGCTTCCTGGTACTTGGTTCTCCAGCAGAAAGGCTGCTAGGAAAATCTGCTCACAGGGATAGTAATGGCACCTGTGTTGGGATACTTCTTGAAATCAGCTATTTATTCTCTGCTCCCCCCTGCCTCCCCATAACCTTACTGGCATAACAAACCTCAGCTTCTTTCCAAAAGCATTTCAAGCTGCTCGACCTTCAAGCTTTGCAGCAGAGCAGAGGGTTACCAGCTCTCCCTCAGAGCCTATGTGAGTTAAGGATTTTATACTTGATGCCATAACTCTGAAGAAATCACCTTTCATGCACTGAGGAAATGATTAATCCCTGTCAGACTGCAGTACACGGAGTTGTTCTTGTGCAAATGGAGTCATTGTGCCCAGAACATGGATACAGGAGAAGGAGGTGAGACTCATGAATAATGGCCCAGGGAATGGTCTGGCACCTCCCAGAATCTGTCAAAACTTCTAATATCTTGGCAGATTTTTCCCTTATAACTGGTATCTTTCCATCTTTCTTTCTATCTGTCTTTCTTTTATTGTTATCTTTTTCTCTTTTTGCTTTTTCCTCGTTTGTTTCCTTCTTTCTTCTGCCTCAGCACCTTGCCTTGCCCAGCCACCTTTTTAATTCAAACACACCCTGCTTACAAAGTTTATATCTGTGAACAACATCTTCACATGCAGAAATAAAGTCACTTCCAAGCTTTGGCTTTTGCAGGAGTTGAGCCTGAAGTGTTAAAGTACAAACACTTTCTGATCAGCCATTCCCTTGATAACAGATGGCCCAATCTATGCTCCAAGATTGTCTTTAACTCTGTCTGACCCAACATAAAACCAAATGTTCATAAACTGCAGTTCTCCATACCCCAAGATGTCCATTTTTGGCTGTAAATCTGGAGCACATGCTGTTATCTGAGATTTGTAAGTCGTGTGTGACACAGGGAGGTGCATTATCTTCCTTGGGGGGTGTCTGATCACACAGGCAGAGCAGAGCATCCGCCAGCAACTTTGGCTTCTCCAGGGAAACTTTCTCTGCCAGTGTTTTCAGTGTGATAAAGTCATTTTCTAATTTCCCTGGATAATACCTCACCTTATACCTTGGGTAAATATACCAAGCCCAAGCCATAGGAATCACATGAATTAAAGGCCACAGGAATCACACTGTGTTTAGATGGGAAAGGACCCCCTTGTAAATCACTGGAATTTTGGTGCAAGATCTACAAAGGTGAAAGCTGCTCCTTTCCATTGGCATTTCTGTTGCCTCAAGGGCAGGAGAGCAGAGAAAAAAATGCCAGATGCAGAACTGCTGGAATAACACCTCAAAGTTAATGAATTGTGAGGAATCAAACCATAGCTCAGATGTCTGGCTGAAAACTCTTCCCCAGCATTCGTTCAGCTCCCAATGGGTTGTGTCACACACTGCTGCTGAGAAAGGAACAGGGAGATATCTCCAACTGGATGCTTGGCACACCCTCATTTAAGGAGGAAAAGAGCTGGATCTGCTATTTCTGATAAAGCCACAAATTCTGTTAATCAAATGGGCGCAAAAAAAGTATCCCCTTTCTTATAACACACCAAATGTTTATCTCTGGCTTCAAAATAAGAAAATGAGAGAGAATTTGTTTTTAAGGTATCCATAAAATAGACAAATGTTCAGGTTTCATTGATGTGAAAAAAATGTCTTTTCACAGGCATTATTTTTTGCAGAGCAGGGGGAAGGGGATCTCCTAATCTGTTTATACTAGGATTAATATTAGGAGTGAGTTAGTTTTTCCAAGGTTCAGCAGAGCATGAGGGGGAAAACAAAACAAAACTTATTTTCAGGAATGTTTACCAATGGGTTCTGGTCATGATTTGTGTTTTGAAACTTGGGAGGCCAGTTTTTGAGCTTCACTGTTAGTGTTTAATTTAAGGATTAGGAATTATTGAGTTAGGTTCATTAAAATAGCTGGGTTTTGTCCTTCGAAAATTTAAGAAAACATGGTGTAAGCCTTGGAAAGAAGGTCTCTTTCTGGGTAACAACAGCCTCATTCAACTCTAAGCATATGGCTGTCTTTGTTTTACAAACCTGTGTTAAAATAAGGATAAGGCTCCCCATTCCAGCAGAATCATCAGCTCTGTTCTCAGGGATTTACGTAGCTCTCAATAATACTGGTTTAAGCCTTGAGAAACCTACTGGGATCCCAGCATATCAAAACTACTGTAAGTGTGATGGGAGTAATTTCTTCCCTAAATTTCATGCTCAGTTCCCAGTTTGAAAAGAGGGGAGTGTGAAGCACCAACATCACAGACAGAATAAGGCTGGCAAAGGCAGCTCTGAACTCTCTGTGAGTAGAGGATGAAGATACGGAAATATTAAAAGAAAACCCAAATCAAACCTTGAGGAGGGACTGGTTCCAGAGCTTATCATGAGGACATCCCCTTGGAAATGCATAAACAGGCCAAAGGTGCTTGTCCTATTGCAATGGGCTGTTCTGCAAAATGCAGAGTGAATTCCCATGCCCTGGCAGGAGGAGGACAAGGCTCCTCCAGGGAAAACCTCACTCCTTGAGCTTCCCAAATGATTTGCAGCAGTCTGGGTGGCTTTGTGCCAAATGCATGGCAGGTTCTTTGCACTGCCATTCTCAGCAGGTCCAGTTCTGCCTTCAGCCACTTAAATGTAGCAGAATTCAAAGCAGCTGCCCTCTTACAGTGTGGACTAGGACCAGCCCCAACTTGTGCACGTGTGGTTGTGCTCACAAATGTCCCATTAATTTGGAACAGTCCTTAGTGGGTTTTCATTTCAAGAAGAGTTTTAGAAGTTTGGGTCACTGTAAACAGAATTGTGCTCTCCTCTGTTTTGGGTGTTTTACAGCAACTCTGCTCTTTTTTTCTGCAGCCCAACCAGCTGACTGTAGCTGGCAGGAAGACAGTGAATCCATTTTACGATGACTTTCAACGCTTCAAAATGTGTTTTGGATCTGCCTTGGAGTGAAAACAAAACCTTTTGAACTTTTTTGTGCTGTGAAGTCATGTCAAGACTGTTTTTGCCTGGGAAGACTCTGAGCTTCCCTCTGTGATGCAGACTGGGAAGACAGCCTTGGCACTGCTGCTGGGTGTCAGGTGGTAGCTTAGAGCTCTGGAAACAGCAGCTCAGTGATGTACAGAAAAACCTGGAAACCTTCAGATATGGCTAAAAGACAAGCTGGTTCCTAGACTAGAGAAGTTATGGATGCCCCATCCTTGAAAGTGCCCAAAACCAGGCTGGATGGGGCTCTGAGCCACCTGATTTAGTGGAAGGTGTCCCTGCCCATGGCATGGGGGCTGGAAGGAGATTATCTTTAATGTCAGTTCTGTGGTTCTGTGATTCTACTCTGGACTGTTTCTCCTAGGTGGGACAGTTGCTGTGTTGCATTTCTCAGGAGTGCTACAGCTCTTCCCAATGGTGTAAGGTCACAGTGACATTGAATTTCTGTGACAAAAAAACATTTGAATTCTGATTCCAAGCCTCACTTTTCACTTTTACACATACCACCAGCTTGCTGATGTAGATACCACTCTTCTCATCTTTCCATGCTTAGCAGAGGGAGATAGGCTGTGCAATAACTAAATAAAAACAAAGAACAAAAAAAAAGCCTTATCAGGCTTGAAACTGCCTCTTCTTCCTTCCTTGTGTTCTTATATTCTTCCAGCATCTCTGCTGGAAGAATATAAGCATTTGTTGTTTAAGAGAGATAAAGTTACTGAAAAATGCAAGCCCTGGTCAAGAAAATACCAACTCTAAGTTGATTTTTCCAGGAAGAGACCCTGACTATGCCTTATTTGTACTCAGTTACTCAGTGTATGTTAGCTGTCACATACTTTCAGACCTGTGAGGAATTACACCAGCATTGGATTATGGTGTACTTGATTTTGAAGAAAGGAGAAGCTGTACTACTGTAATCATGATTTAAACCGTATCCTTTTGATTTGTCGGATGCCAGGCTCCCATTCACACATAGCATATCATGCAGTCAAAAATAAGGGGCCTGCCTTTGAGGGGAAAAAATAAACAACACTTTTTTTTTCCCCAGAGTAATTACTCATTTTTTTGCATAAAAAGCATGATTTCAGCTAGAGAGCGGGAGAAAGAAAATTTGAAAATGTGATCTTTTGAACACAGGGGCTTCCTGTGAAACATGACTCCACATGTCAGGTGCTGTGACAGCACAAAGCTTCTCCCTGAAGAGCTTTCAATCTGAATAGAAAACAGAAAAACACCATAGTTTTAATATAAATCCTTACATACTCCAAATGGAGAAAGAGACCAGAGAGAGAGGGGATATTTTATCAGAATGATGTCAGGTTGAAAAGAAAGCCTCTCTGGGAAGGCAGTCAGATGCACTAACCACAAGATTATCATTCCTAGTTATTATCTTTTCAAAAGATTTCACATCATCATTTCTGCCGTTCTGGTTAATACCACATTAAATGGAAAAAGCATCCTACTTGTCATATAAATCACTAGGGCAGAGCTGCCACCAGTCACCCATAAGGAGGCACTGCCTGTTTTACACCCTTGATGATGCTGGAGGTTTATGAAGTGCACATGGTTCACCCAGGCAGTACCTCCACACAACCTTTGCCATCACTTTCTGCCTCACGTACCAATTATTTCCACACATTGTTGTAGGGCTCATCTTAGATGCCAGGATTAACTAAGAGCCAGATTCACACCCAGTACCCAATCAGCTGGACATCAAGGCATTGTCCAAAGAGCTGGCAAGCACCAAATGCCCAGCAGCCCTTCCAGATGGAGATTAGTTATTTTCCCCTTGCCCATCCATCTCCCTTTCCCCCCATCAAACACAACTGGGCATCTGTGATTTCTTAGCCACAAAGAACATGGTTTATGTTTGAAGAAAGGCATTTGTGAGAAAGATGACAGATCCACGTAAGCATCCAGTGAACTCATACTGTCTTCATCAATGTTTATATTAACTTATTATGCTCTACTGTTCTCAAATAATTACATAACTATCCACAGCCATTTCAAACAGCCCTTCAACCCACATCAGCCTCGTGTATAAACATTGGTTCTTTATACAGTCATTTTGTATGAAATTTGTCTGCAGGGCAACAGTTTGCTGTACTGTATGCCTTTTGTGAGATGACTCAGGCAGCAGTTGACTCAAAGTGCTTTTGATTCTCTTGCAAACAGTCTGTCTGCCTTCCCTGCTATCTGAAGCCCAAGATCTAAGAAGGGGCTGCCCAGTAGGGTCTCTGACCAGAGTCCTGCTAATAAATCACTGAGCTGCAAATAACAGGCACAAACAGATCCCAGGCATCTGGACCCCTTTCTCCAGAACAGCAGGCACAGTCTTCCATCATTTCTTCTAAACAGGTCCAAATTCAGCTCAAGCACCCATTGTTAATGGGTCAGATGCTGCAAGGTTGCAAGGATATGGTTCTGTGCCCAAGCAGCATTAATTTGTGTCTCATTTAGGGTCATTAGCTTGGGCTCAGCCCTGCCCTAACCATAAATGAAGGAAAACACAGCCTATCTAGAAAGATTTGGTGGCTTTCTGCCCTTTGAGGGGCAGCCCTACGCTGTAAAATTAAAAAAGACCTGAAACCCCAGAAAATGAAGCAAGAACAACCTAACTCTCAAAGAGACAAAGCTGCCTCTTAGGAAAAACTACAGGCACTCTTAAAAGTAAGGATGCACAGGATGAGTAACTGTCTGACTTCCCACCCTGCTTTTGGGCAGGGAAGGTGGTGAAACAGTCCAGCAGAAAAAAAATGTGTCATCATGACAAGCCTGTTCATCTCACAGTGTAAAAAGTGCCCAGGAGGCAGTGAATCCCATCCCCAGGAGCAATTAGGCACTGGGTGTAAGGACTGGCAGAAGGCAAAAGCATCATGTAATTCCAGTTTAAGACCTTTTTAAACATATAAGAGAAACCTGAGCCAACATCTTTGGCCTGGGGACAGGTTCATGTCCCTCCACCTTCATCTTTAAGTGCTGCGGTTTTATCTCAAAGGGAAGAGGATTTTGTGCAGCACTAGCCCATATTCTCATTTGAGAGGAAAGCAAGGAAGAAAAAATTCTCAGGAAATTTTGCTGATTTCTGTCCAAATTTGAAGAAATGGACACTTTTGCCTTTCCTCTCACTGGCAGGAGGGATTGTGGTCTTTGTTCTTTGAAAGGGAGAAAGATGAAAACCTCTGGGCTGAGTAAAGAACATTTTTTTAGTAGTTGTCTCTTTCTCAGTGACACATCCTCTTATTGTACGTACACACAAACACACACACACATGAACACACAGACACACATTTTGTATTTCATTAAAAAACATTCTGTTAACAATCAGGGACAGCTCATAAATGTCATATTTCGAAAAGCATAATGCGTGATTCCCTCCTTAGAGCAGTTTTTATGACAAACAGTATACCAATGTTTGTGTATATTTTCTAGGACTATAAAATAAATTTTTATGGCTCTTGGGCTAATATCTGAAAAGTAGAGTACATTTTCCTATGAAATTCTTTCACAGTATTTAAAGCACAATATTCTCTGCCAGTCCACCCTCCCTCTCCCCATTTCTCTTGCTATGCAAAACCATGTGACAAAAAGCAAAGTGCTTTTAAGAAACATACCTCTGGCCTAGAGCCAACACGTCTTTTTCTTTTTTTTTTTTCTTTCTATTTTTTTGGTTTTGCCAGTTGAAGCTGACAGATATCTATAGCAAACAGTTAACATATATAAACATGTCAGCTGTAAAACAAATACACTTTGAAAGAAAACAGAGAGCTGGAGTGGTTCATGCTGCAAGACAATGTTGGTGCAATTAGCAGGCGCAGGGTGTGGGGTCTTCAGGGCACGTTTGGCAGATCTATCCAAGGTAGAAGTACCTTTCTTCTTCACTCTGTCAAGTCCTGTGTGGATGGCATGGAAAAAAGACAGGCCCCTGGTGTCACAGGCACCATCTGGTGCAGATGAAAAGAAGGCATAAGCAGTTTTTGATGCTGAGGAGGTGTGCATGAGAGACAGCTGCAGGCACGCGTCTCAGGGATACATTTTGCAGGTCAAATAAGCTAAATCATCACTGAATTGCAGCCTCTTAGAGGCTGGATCCTGCAAAGCTCCTGCTGCATGCTGAGCCCTGCTCCCTCTGCTCCAGGGAGGCTTTCCTCTGCTGCTTATTGTAGTGTGGCACTTAATGTGATTGTAAATGCACAGGACTGAATTAATTAGAGATAGGAAAGAAAACCAGTTAGGAAAAACAATTAGCAGTGTGGGCTGATGCAGTGCACTGTGGGCAGGCTCACAGCACCCCACCAGTGAGGAGTCACCTCAGCACCAGAGTCACCTATAAGGTGATAGGATGTTGACCACAGAGGGATGGATACACAAGGTTGGGGCAAAACCCAAAGAGTGATGATCAGAGAGGGAGTGAAGGGTGTCTCACTTGAATCTGCTCCCTGCCCTGCTGAAGGACACATCCCCTCACTGAGCACTGCCTTTTACTGGGGCAAAGGTGTTCATGAGCCCAGGCTCATAATTTTTGGCATTGCTGTTATCAGACTGAATAAGGAAAATAACCATTTTAGCCTGCCTGTCAAGGAAGTGAGTGGGACTGGCATCCTTCAAGAGTAGTTCAGGGTGGGCTTTGGTGTCCAAGATGCCATGAGATGAGTCCAGCCTCTGCTGAGCTTATGTCCAGAAGTTCTCCTTCTTGGTGGGCCCTATAAAGCAGTCTAGCATAGACCAGACACCAGGGTGGCTCCAGGCCATCAAACTCTAACAATAGGTTAAGAATAGACTAAACAGATAATTAAACAGATTAATTCAGTTCTCAGACAGACCAGGAGTGCAATTAAATGGACTCAGATTCCCCAGGCTGGGAAAGACACCACTGAAGGGGATATGATAGAGATCGCAAGACTGGAAAATATGAATAGAAAATGACTGTTTGCTGTCTCTTCTAATACAAGAGCCAGAGGACATCAGATGAAACTAGTTAGTGGCAAGTTCAGAAAAAAAAAATGAAACAAAAGAAGAGCCATTTTCCCCAGGGTGTAGTTAAGAGGGGGAGCTCTTTGCCATAGGGCTACCACATACAATCATGGAAGGAAAATCATTTAAAGGCTATTGAAGCCAGAAATGCCTCCCCGGGCTCAGGCCTGAGCTGAGGCTGGCAGGGTTTGGTGAGTGCAGTGCAGGACATCACTGGGCACTGTCCCTGCTCACATCTCAGCATCCATGGGGGGCACAGGCCAGGTCTGCCTTGGATGGAGGGTCAGCTTAGGACCAGCCTCTGTGTCCCACTGAAACAGCCCGAAATTCACATCCCAAATTGCAGCCCAAAAGGTTGTCACCAGCACAGATGCTGCCTGTAGTTGGAGGGGAAGACACACACCTCAGAGTCCTTTGCACAGTCCAGCCAGCAGTACCTGAGCATCCTGGAAGCTGAATCTTCTCAAAAAAATTAAATCTGGGCTGAGGAGGGGCTTCATCTTTCTGATGTCTCCCAGGGACACAGATGAAACCTTTCTTCTTTTGTGACAGGAAGAAAAGAGGGATTAACAGCAGTGATGGGTGAAATTCAAACACTTTGCAGGTTTCGTTCAATTTGGGCAAGTCTAAAACAGATCTGGAACGGAATTTAAGCAGTACACAGATTTCAGAAAATGTCTTCCATCAAAGCAATTTCCCACATCTCAGCTTGCTTTTATTTAATGCAGAAATAAATAAGGAAGAGAGCAAATGTTTTTGACTGCAAGACGTGATTCACCAATAAGAAAATATTTTGCAGAAAAATAATTTTCAATTACTTTTTAATTTTTACCAGAAAGGTAAAAAAAATTGCTTTTGAAAAGGTAAAAATGGCTTTTGAAAAGCCATTTTAAAATGAGTTAGATTTTTAATTCCCTTGCTTCATTCTTTCCTTCCTTCCTTCCTCCCTTCCTTCCTTTCTAATTCACATTTTTATGCTCATTATTCCCTCACCCTACTCCATCTACTGCTGAAAAAAATGAAAAAAAAATTCTGAACCCTTAGAGAAAACCAATGTTCACTTAAACCTACTGGAAAAAAAATAAAGGAAAGAATTTTAAAATGTGAAACTGCATGGAAAACAAAGCTTCTTTTTAAATGTCTTTTCACCTGAAATATGGGGTGGGGCGGGGGAAGTGCATGCAAAAATACTTTGAAAAGTGGGATGCCTCTCCTTTTGCCTTCCCCACTGCAGGCACAGGAGATTTGATAGGTCTCACCCAGCTCATGGAGGGGCAACTGAGATGTCACCTGCTAAAGGATAATATTAGAGATGCCACAGTCCCTGGTTAGATCTGCTTTTACAGACACACAGGAAGTTTGCAGCAGAAAGGGGATTAAGAACAAGCCTTAAATGAGTGACCTCTCCCACCCCCAAAGCAGCCCCTCTCATTTCTTTTTCTTTCCCAACAGAAAACACACGCTGCCGATGGGAGCAGCGAGAGGGAAGGTGACCCCTGAGACCACTGAGCTGTTCTGGGCAGATGAAGCAGACAGTGCCATGCAAAGCAGAATCAGCATTGTGATTTTCTTTTCTTTACTTTTTTTTTTTTTTTTTTTTTTTTTTTTTTTTTTTTGTGGCTCCTCAAATACTTTCAGCAATAAAAGTGCACCTGATTTCCACGCAGCTCCAGTCTGGCATGGGACCTGCTAATGCCCCCAGCAGCTCAGAGAGTCCCCATGCCACAGGTGTCTCCTTTTCTGGTGCCCTTTTCTGTTCCCCTCCTGCACAGCAGTCCCCTGATCTGATCCTGGGGCCAAATCCTGAGCCAGCACATGCAGAGGTGCTGTCGACTGGCACTGGCTGAAGATTAGTGTCCTGAGATTAGCTGCTAACTGTACAGCTCTGGTTTCAGGGTGGGATTTTCCACTATACATATATGTGTAACAGAACAGGAGATACTGCATGGATGGCTTTATCCCCCTCCATGATGTAACATAAACAGGTTCAGTCATTTATTTCAATTCCAGAGAAAATCACTCTCCAAATAATAAAAACATCCAGAGAAGCTTTCTGCCAGTTCAGCAAAGCAGCATGCTGTGAGGGCTACTTGCACTAAGCTGCTTGAGAGGAGGCTTCAACCCCAAGGCAAGCATCTGTGGAAGTTTTATGAGAGCCTAGACCAAGAGAAAAGCCAGCAGTGGACATCTGTGAGCTTCTTTTGGGCCAAGCACAAGAGATCCCAGTATGTATAGTATGAGGAAGGATTTCTGGATGTCATGGGCTTCATAACTAGAGGTGAGAAAGCCCTCACAACTCCCTCAGCTGGAACATAACTGCCTGAGGTTTCTGACTATTCCACGTTTATTCTTTTGTGTGAAATCCCCTTAAAGAACAAAATAAAGGGATGGTCAATTTATAGACAGATGAACTCAGCATGATTTCCAATAACCTGCCTGGATCTGAATGCCTTAAGCCTCAGCAATCCTGGACTGGTAATGGCAGTTTGCACTGGCCATTTGACACCTGCAATAAAGCAGGGCACTGTTTGGAATTGCATCTCAACTGCTCACAGATGTCCCTGTCTTCACAAAATCATAGAATCATAGAATGGTTTGCATTGTAAGGGACCTTAAAGGTCATTTTGTTCCAACTCCCTGCCATGGGCAGGGGCACCTTTCCCTGGACCACTGATAACTCCAGGAGATCATACAGCCTCTGGGGTGTGGGCAGCCACAGGCCTGTTCCTGAATATGTATGGGTTGTTGTTGGATTTTTTTCAGGAAGATATTGGTTTGTTTTTCTCTCAGGGCAATTCCATTGCCTTTTAGGACTGAGCTCTGAGACTCAGAGGTCAGAATCTCACTTGGGGCCACCAGCATAATAATTTGTCCATGAGCTTGTGGGTGACACTGACAATGTGCTGTAAGAGACTGGGATGGTTCAGAAAGCTGAGGGGTGAGTGCTAGAGAGAAGAGGGACATGTGGCTGTGTGGGATCTCTGGGGCCACTAAGCATGATAGCTTGGGCTGCTGAGGGGCCATCATTCCTAAGAAACCCTGGAGAAACCCAGCTGACATCCTCTCCCCGGCGCCGATCACTGTGCCTGGACTCAAAATATAAATTGGGCTAGGACAAGAACACAAACCGTGCTGTGCTCCTGTTTACTTTACAAGCATAGATGTGACCAGCATGTCTCACCACAGCCCTGAACTCCAGTTCAGCTGAGCTGGAGACTGAGACAGCTGTGGAGAGGAAATGAGCTTGCACGGGTGTTCTGCTGCTGGTGTCCCCTTTCAGCTGAAATTAATGTCAATGGTTGTTGATGCTACAGGTCATTTCCTGTCTCTCCTGTGAAATCTGGAACTTCAGTGGATTTCCCAATGGTAAAGAGAGGTCTGGCCAGCTTTCCAGCCAGCTTTTCAGGCTTAGAAGCATTCTTGTGTGCACTGGAGAATAATTATGAAGCAGAATGTAACCCATGTCCCACAGAAGTTCACAGCAGAGACTGACAGAGGTAGGAAAACAAGCTGCTGTTTGTGTGGGGCTCTTTCTGCACAGCAAGTAGCAAATGTCATCTACAGATAGGCAACCAGATATACAGCAAAGCTCTGTTAGCTGCAAATCTTAATGCCAGGGATCATAAACCCAGATTGCTGGCAGAGTTGTTCCAATGCCACTTCCTTAGAGGCTGGGCTTTGTCCCCTGGGTTATCTTCCAAAGCTGTTCAGGCACCATGGACACAGTCACCACCACCACCACCACAAGGTGAGCCATGCCTTCAGTTTGTGGGTGTCAGCTCTGGTTTTGAAGAACACATTTTGTCTCAGTGCAAGCAGCAGAACAGTGTGACCACAGAAGAATTCATGGGTATCTTGGCTTCTTTTTGTAGTCAAGTACCTATTTTCTGTGACTCCTCATTCAAAACATGTGGGCAGCTGAACCAGCTCAACTGGGCAGCTTCAATCCTTTGAAGCATCAGCTGTCACCCTGGGATCTCCAAATTCTGCACTCAGGAGTTAATCCAAGTTCTCATGAGACAGCTGGGATGCTGGGAGCTCTCTGTATGAGTCCCCAGAGTTGCACTGAGGTTTTCTGCTGGTGTGGCATGCTAAGTTGTAGTTTTGGGGTAGGAAGACCAAAGGTTGCATCCCAGCACCACCTTAAATGTGGAGTGGCCTCTCACTGAGCATGTGAGCAGCTATGGAGCTGCTCCCTGCCTGAAGGCTTGGCTAGTCCAGATGTATGGCAACCTTTGCTCAGTTCAACTTCCATGATTTTGCTCCATGCAAATTTGAGGCATGTTCTCACCCCTTTTCTATCTGTTGCCTTCTTCCTCTCCTTTTTCATAAAATTTCCTCTGTGTTAGGGGAAAGTGCCTGTGGGTTCATTTGGAAATACAACCCAAGGGCACTTAACTGAGGCAAGATCAATCCTGTGGCTCACAGACTTGCTGGGGAGAAGTTTTGTGGTTTCTGCTCTGAACATTTTCTCTCGTATCTCCAGAGGAGCCCATTTCTCACAGGTTTCTGTGAAGAAGGCCTCTGAGAGCAGCTGGCTAAGTTTGGTTCCTAAATTCAGATGGAGTGAAAACTGCTGCCCTGCAGATGTCACAGGGAGTTCAGTTTGCCTGGGACAGGGAGGCACTTGTGAAAGCGCAACCCTTTCTGCTGAATTCTTTGTTTGCTGTGCCATGGCCCGACAATGAAGGCTGAGATCTCTCTGTGCCAGGCACCACATAAAAAACAGAGGGAGAAACTTTTCTCACCCCTGAGTTTGCAGTCTAAACAAATGAATACTGCAGAAGAGTGAGCAGAGTTTGGCTTGCAAATATTATGTTAGCTCCCTGATTTCTTCATGGATGGCTGGGAGGCAGATGTATTGCTTTCTTTGAATGGTTTGGAGGGGTACCCGTGCGAGCCTGGAAGTGGAACAGGATCTTGTCTTCATGGCAAATTTGGCATGGGGAGATGTTCCCAATTAAATTTGGGCATAATCATATGAGCAATTGCAATCCTAGCAGAAGGATTTCAAACTGAATCGGTATAATTTGCTGTATACAAAGAATTGTGTGCATTTGAAAGTGCTTTTATTCCAGAATTAGGGCATCCCTGTGTGGAGTTTTTAAGGGAGAACTATTCTTTCTTAAATCTATCCCTTCCCTTAATCTAAATGAACTTCCCTGGATAGAAAAGTGTGTGTGTGTGTGTGTATGTAACAGAAGGGGCCAGGGGAAAAGCAGGAAGGGATTAGTTGAAAGGAAAAACAAAGGAAGGGGCAGAGATTTGAAGGGGGGGAGATAAACCGACAGTGAGAGGGAAGGAAAATGAAGAGCAGCTGGAGGAACGAGCCCTCTGGACCAGGACCTGAGCAGGGGGGATCTCCCAGCACAGACAGGGCCAGGCAGCCTCCCATGCCAGGCAGGGAGCAAGGACTGTGGGGGCCCCATCAGGATTTGCAGCATAGAGCCCCCAGCTTCTGGAGAGACCATTTGCTGCAGAGCTCAGCTCTGGAGCTGTTGTTTGTTTCCTTCAAGGAAAGGAAGTGTTTGCACTGAAGGAAAATGGTTTTTCCATAAAAGTTGCAAGGAACCCCAGCATATTTAATGCACTAATGCAAGTTGTTGCTTATTATAAATTGTTGCTCATCACACTTCTGTAATCAAAGGCAGTGAGGCCAAAAACTTCTTAAAGCTTAAGTTACTGAAAAATTAAAAAAAAAAGAAAAGAAAAAAACAAAGGCAGACTGAAAGAAACAAGGACCATTTTCTTATTTGTTAAGCCAAGTTGATCATTACTACTAAATGGGGCAGGAGAGAGGAAATTCTTCCCATTTTGCCCACAACAAGCTGACAATGCCATTTACAGCCTGTATCTCATGAACAAGAGCCATCCTTCCCTCAGCAATGTTGTGTCATGGGCCTTTCATGGAGGGGTGATTATATCACCTGAACAAACAGGCTTCTGTGCAAATAAACAATACTTCTTGCCAGACTGAATTTCTTATGAGCAGGAATTTGGTTTGGTGTGATGCAAAAGCACAGCCAAAGTTCAGTTAATTTAAATCTCCTCTCTTTTAGTTTGAAACCATTTCCCCTTGTCCCGTCACCACCTGCCTATGCAAAGAATCACTCTCCCTCTTTTCTGTAAGCCTCCTTCAACTACTGGAATGCCTCAAGGGGGCAGGGAGGTCTCCCAGTATTTAAGGTATATATAGGGTTTTCATTTCTTTAAGTGTAAAGTAGTTGAGGAAAATCTCAGAGGTTGTTGTGATTCCCTGTACAGTTTGACTGGAAGGAGGGCTGGTACTTTAGACCTGTTCCAGGAATGCAGTTCCTCCTTGTTGGTGCTGCACATCCATGATCAGGACTCAATCCCAGGGCCACAGGAGCTGTTCCAGATGTTGAACTTTGCTTTCCAGGTACAGAAGGTTTGTATTCCTCTATGGAGTGGTTCCTACTCCTGCACTGTCAGGTAGCTCACGGTCTCCTGGAGCTCCTAATTCTTGTTATGTGCAACCATTCAGACGAGGCTCTTTGAACTTGATCTTGTACTTGGCAAAGCTGGGGCTGCTCCAGCTCTCCTGCAGGCTTCCTGTGTGGCATTTGGAAATGTGTTTATCCATCCAACACTTCAGTTCTCCCCACCGGAAAAAAAAATGGGAGTAGTGTTCTTATCTCCCAGGGGACTGGGAGGTGAAATTGTTACGGGCTGGGAAATGCTGAATCTGAGGGGCAGTGAGGTACAGAGATGTCCTCTTGGTCTGCCTGCGATTAAAGTGATTTGCATGGAGTCAGATGCTCTTGTCAGCCCAATAAAAAAGCAGATGTGTGAGATGTGCAGCTACGTAATTTAATGTTACTTTTTACCCTGCCTGCATTTTTCTTTGTGTAAAATTATGACCTTTTAAATATCAAATGGACTATATATTATTACAGAACAGTTGCTCGGTTTTGTAAGGGTAACAAATATGTTTTCCATTATATTCTCCAGGTGCATTCTATAAAAGGGGCGTTTATGGTAGAATCATATATATTTCAATAAAGGCTTAGTAGTTTTATGTCAGGGAGAGGTAGCTCTGAAACCAAAACCATGCATTTCAACTTCACTGAGATTGGTTTTTTGTTTGAAATAACGTAAACTCTCAAATGGAATAAAACATATTGGGTATTACACAAGGTTTAGAGAGAGTCACTTAGGAGTTAGGGCTGAAACAAAAAATATTGATAATTTAGATAGGATTAGGGAAAGTTGGAGAACTTAATAAAACCCCACAAAAGTAGGGAGAGAGTTACATAATACTACAAAACCTGGAAATTGATATCCATAGCCTTCACTTTTACTATTTGGAATCCTACTTGGGAAAATGGTTAATTAAAGCTAAGCCATTGAAATGGTAATTTACAGCCTTGTTTGGAGCAGAAGCCTGGAACAGTGAATTCTGGAACAAGGCTGTGCATCACAGAGTTTCAGCTCAAAACTGCTGCATAGACATTGCTGGAAAAGCTCTGCCTCTGCTGTCTTGTGCCTATTAATCAGTATCTCTGTGTATACACAACGGTTTGAACCATTTTACAAATATTTGTCATTTGTAGGAGGAGATGTTGCCAAGACCTATCTTGATACTGCAACCATAAATAAAGAGTCTCAACACAGAGCTCTGGATTTAAAACAAACTGCTTGAAGAAGGTGAGGACAAACATTTTTTATGAAACATGAACAAGCCTTCGATCTTAAGTCAAACATAGAAGGAGTCTTTGATATTGAAAAATCTAAAGGACAAGTGGAGATTTAGGGTTCTATCCATCTTCTGTGACTCCTGCAAGTGTTTTCCACTCTCAGAGATTTATTCAAGTGTGTTTCATCATTTTATTAAATCTGCCTCATCCTCAGTATTCCAGAGATTTCCAGGAGAACATTAAAAAAGTGTTTTACTTCTGTCAGGGGGTGTTTTGTTCTCAGATCCTCTCCCAGCCGGGGAAACAATTGAAACTGCCTTTTTCCGGGTAAATATTTTTAGAAGTCATATCCATTACTTATTGAGAGCATCCCCAGCAGGTAAGACCAAAAATATTCCTTTTCAGAGAGAATGCAAACTCCTACAAATCTGAGTAAGAAACTCCCACTAGCAAAGAGCAGACTTGAAGCTTTTCCTGTGCATCAATTATTTCACTTGCATTTGCTGGGTGCTCCTTGCATTTTCCCCTGCAGCTCCTGGAAGGGGCTGTTGTCAGACATGAGAGAGCTCCCGAGGTGTGGTCAGGCACAATGAAAGTCTCTGGTCCATTGATGGACAGACTCTTCAGGATGACCAAACCAGTCAGTAGACAGCATCAGTCTTGAAATAACTCAAGGTACTCTCTTAGACTCCTGCCAAGCAGGAGATGAGGTGACCACAGCAGTCACCACCTTACACAATTACCTCACCCTGGAGAATAAAAGGCAGTGTCCCTACTGTTTATAAACCAGAGCCAATCCTGGCACATCTGCACTGTCTGTAAGGAACAGATCCTGAAATAAATCATTCCCTCAGTCACACTGAGCTTTTTTTTTTAATTATTATTATGAAAAGTGTTGAGATCCTCTCCAAACAGGAGCCCAGGAGCAAGCCACAATGGATTTTGTGGCAGGGAGAGCAGAGACCTGGAGGCAAACAAAACCAAGGGCATAAAAATATATATTTTTTAACACAACTGGGCTACATACTGCCTTCTGATCCTGCTCTGTGCTCATTTTCTCTGCTGATTTCACTCTCTGCTGAACTGAGCACTGGCTTTCGGAGTAGTTTGTTATTCCACATCTGCAGAAATATTGCACAATGTTAAATTTCAGCAGCCTTGAGCCAGCATGTCCTTTGTGTGCGTGGTGTGTTCTGCTGGCCTTGAACCGTGACAGTAAATAATGAAGTTCTGTTGACTCAGTGTTTATTCCTGATAAATCTCAGCACCCCCCCATGCTTTTTTTCATGCTGAATACCTAAATGTGTTCCCAAACCCTTTAGCCAAGTCACATCCAAACAAAACGTCTCTTTGCTGTTACAGTTGCCCCAGTTCTCTGTGTATTTCTATGAGAGCAGCCACAAGTTTTTATCATTGCAAAAGGTAGGACAACTGCTCTGTTGGGTATATTTCAGTGCTGGACACAAACCTATGTGTCTCATCCTTGCCTTTTTCTTGATTTCCTCAAATACTGTTAAAATTGGCAGAACTTTCACTTCAAATCTAGGGAAGTTACACCATCCAGTTCCTACTGAATTCACCTTCTGTGTAGCTCTGAGTGATGAAAAAGGGCATTTTAGCATAAAAATCTATATTGCTAGATGATGAGGGAGGTCTTTGAAAGGGAGAGGCTGTCAAAGTTCCTGTGCTGCCTTGGGGCAGCTGGGGGGGACTGCACAACAGCAGGGCTGGAGGTGGAGGACCAGGGAGGAACAGCTGGAGCTCACACTGGTGTAACTGGGACCAGTCTGGCCACCAGCAACCATTGAGACACAGGAACAGGGAAGTTCACATCTTATCTAAAGGATAAAAATAAGGATGAAAAGCCTTTTCTGGATTTTAGGCTCAATGCTGGAGGCGACTTGGTCTGCTGGGGCTGCTTTGAAACTGTGACTTGAATAAGAAATAAGAACAGTCTGATCAGGACTGATTCAAATGTCTACACTATTTGACCCAGACCAGCATTTTCTTCTGGGATCACCCCAAGTTAGGCAGAGAATGGATTAATTCTGATTCTCCATGCTCCTCATCAGCCTTTAGTAGTTGAATTCTTCTCTTTCAATCTGCCCCAAAGATTTCCAGCTATGAGCAGACATACTTCTGCAAGATGTTTCAGCTTTGACCAAGCCTTCTTTCTGTGAGCAGAGGAGAGGGATCATTACAGCCAGCTCTGGCTGCAGTTTTTGACTCCCCACAGGACAGATGCTGATACCCTTTCCCCATGTTCTCTACCACCCTTGCAAAAATCAGGGTATGAATCAAGCCTGTGCTATTTTGGACTCACTCCATTGCCTGAAATAGTCAGAACTATCAAAATTTTTTGAGTTCTTTTCCTTCTCTTCTTCCCATGAAAAAGCTTGTTCCTCCCCTAAAATATGGGAGAAGATTCTGAGTCCAGCACAGATTTGCCTGGCTGTGATTTATATCAAGTGCTGCACATGCACTTTTTAAAGTAGGTTTAAAAATGACTTTCCCTAATAGAGATTAAATATTGATTACTTAAGTAATAGCTCTGTCTGCGATAGGAAATAGATGTGTGGCAACCTCCACACATCAGTCACTCGCATTATCTGAGGAAATAGCATACCAGATGAAATACAGGAATCTTGCAAATTCTCTTCTTAAGCCATCCTCTTCTTCGACATAGATGCATATAAATATGTGCACATTGATTTTTATACAGATTTATATATATGTGTATAACTCCTTTGAGTTTCCTGGAAATCTCGCTAGCTCCTCACTTTTCATTTCCCTTCCTCCTGCTTACTTAGCATTTTAATAGTGATGTTAGTGCACCTTTCCCTCATGGCTTGTCATAATATGTGTCCTCATTGATCTTGAAAATGGGTGAGCCTGTGACATGGAGAAGTGGGGCTTGCCCCTTGCTGTGCTGGTGGCATGATGTGAGCCTGTCCCCGGCCAGTGGCAGTGCTGTGTCAGCAGTGTGGCAATGCCACCAGTGCCAGGTCATGCCAGGAAGGGGAGGGACAGAGAGTGTGTGCTGTGATATGACCACAGTGACCAGAGACAAATAGTCCTGGGGTGCAGCAGTGAGCCTTGTGGACGTGTCTGCTTTGTGGCATTGAGGAGCTGGAAAGAAGCCACTGAAGAGCTGGAAAGAAGCACCTCATCTTGGAGGGCAGGATGAAGACTCTTTCCTTCACCCTTCCACTCCATTCTTCAATTTGTGCCAGCCTGATCCAGTGAGTGGCATCCCTGCCCATGGCAGGAGGGCTGGAACTAGATGATTTTTGGCATCCCCTTCAACCTAATTCTGTCTGTGATTCTAGGTGTGACAATTCTTACTGTGTGACATGCACCCTGGGCGGGCTTCTACCTTTACTGCCACTCTGAGCCCAGACCCCAAAGTCACTGATCATTCACAGCCTGGATGCCAGTGGGCAGAACGGGACCTTTGCCTCTTGTTTGCCACTGAGCTGCCTGGGTCATAGCCTTGGCTGCTATCAGCTCTGTGGCACCCAGAGCTCCTCCTGAGCTCATGTCCTTGCAGCATTGCCAACACCAGTGCCTGACTTTATCAGGAGACTCCTCTGCCAAATTGTATTGCAGCACTTGGGTTATCTACTCAATTTGCTGGGAAAAGATAGCAATTTTCCCTGACCTTGCCCTCCTGAGATAGCATCAAAGCAAGGTTAGATGTTAGATAAAGCCCAGGGACATGTGAGTCCCTGCCTGCAGAGTGCACAGCATCTTTGGAGCATGTGAATGTGGCACAGAAACTGAAGAAATGTCTGTAAGAGCAGCATCTGTCCAATTACTCTGTTCAGATTTCCTGAATCAGGGCAAGACAACTCCTTTTCACTTCTGTAGGACATCTCCTTTGACTATTGCTGCAGCCAGAGTGCAACATGATCTTAAACTCCTCAAATCAGATTTTTCTGTTGCAGATGTTTTATTGGAAGTTTTCCTCATTTAGACAGAGGGGTGCAGAAGACAACTGCCACCCTCATTTCTGCAGAGATCCCACTTTGGGTTTCCAAGGCCTAACACCACTTTTCTGAGGCCAAGGAGTTGGTCATTATTGATACCCATTGCTGACTCTCTCCAAGGCTTCTCATGCTCATCTTCCTACCAAAGAGTTGGGGATCCATTTCCAGAAGCTCATTAATAATTAACTCATCTGCATCATTCCCAAAGAGATTACTATTTTCATGCTGTCCTGCAGGCAAATAAGCCGTAACAAGAAAATCATTCTAAATAAAACAAACACAGCAGGAGGCTTCCAAAGGTAAAACATCTGCTTGGTACCTGGCTCCCTTTCATCTTCTACAGGAATGGAGCCTCCGGCTGGCACAAATCCACAGGCAGGCAACAGTGTGAGCATCCTGCCAGGAGACACTGAATTGCACTCAAATTGTGCAAGCCAGGCCACTGGGCTGAAAATCCTTCATTGTGCTGCCAAATGCTTTGGCCTGAGCTGGGGTAGTAAAGTGGTCCTTTTTAGCACTTGTCAAAAACAATCTATCTGGCAGCAAGGAGCTCAAAGCAGCTCTGAAATAGGAGTTAAGTTTCAGCAAGACCCTCTAAGTTTACGTGAGACCCAGACTACAGGAGGAGTTTGTCAAGGCCATACAGCAAGTACATGTGGTTGCATCAGAAAAGCTCTTTCTTAGCACTGCCATACTTGGGGGGGGAAAGAGACAGAGGGAGAAAACATGGAATATAGTGAAGTATGCAATCAGCTCGGGGTTAAAATTATCCTTCTGCTTTCAGTGCCTGTGACTGTACCTTCAAAATTCTCAGAGTGGCCAGAACTCCTAAAACATCACGTTGGCCTTTGTTTTGGCTGGCATGTTTGAGACAATTTTTTGAGGCTCTGGCTATGAGGATGGAATGGGACTATGGCAGCGTCTACTAACTCAAGGACATTTTATATCACCAAAGGTCATTAATCTCATGGTGCAAGCTCCCACAAAGCAGAGGAGAGCGTGCCTCTGTCCTGCAGGCATCCTACAGACCCCATGTGGGGGACTCACTGAGGCCATGAAAGGATGAATCACCACAGGGGCTGCAAAATAACGCAAAAATCCATGTAAGCACAAACTTGTACATAATGAGTGTGTTTTCAAAAGCCAGGCACAGGAGTGTGAGCTGAAGATGAAATAACAGCCTTTCAGCTCAGTATGTCTGCGCATATGTTGACTTGCTGTGACTGTAGCAGTTTGATGTGGCACCGTTTGTGCCAGTGCGCATTTATGTCTAGGAAATGTTTATTTTTTCACACCCCTCAGAGCCCTTGCAGGCCCCTTAAGAGAGCTCTGAGTGTGTAAAACGACCACGTTTGGAGCACCCACAGCATGTGCTGAGGGCACTGGTGTTTGATGGTCTGCAGGAAAATGTCACTGCACCAAACAGGCACCAGGCAGTAGTGGTCCAAGAGATCCTCCTTTTGTTATCTGATGCTCTAAAGCATGTGATAAACACCTCCAACTGAACTTTGAGCCACACTAGCAGGAGAAAGGAACTTCTCACTGGTCAGTATGTCTGAAAACTGATGTTTCATTAACATATTAGGTCTGTCCTAGCTCATTAAAAACATCAATTCATCTTCATTTTACTAACCCCTCTGTGGCATTACATCTGGGTTATGAATCAGTCATCTGATCTGCCCATTTCCCTGCTTTTAATATTTCAAAACCACCATTAAAAAGTAATATAACCAGAAATTTCAATCTCAGATAATTATCAGTATCTATTAATTGCTTTTCAGCTGGCATATTGTGTGCCAGGTGAAACATTAATAAAAGAGACATTTCATGAAATGTCCTAAAAAGTGTGCTCACTGGGGAAAATCTTGATATTTTCAACAGGTCTCAAACATCAGGTTTATTGGCTGTTTCAAGTACTAGTTATAATACTGAGTTTTAAATTTCATTTATGTTTTTAATTAAAAAAGACAGTTCTGTGGAAAGCATGGATTATTGTGAAAAGGTTCTTAGAAAAGTAGAAAAGCAGATATTCTATTAAGGGAAATAGATTAATTGCAGTGTTTTTAATATATCCCTTTATCCTTGCAGCAACTACTAAATGCTGTTGGAACTGATGAAAATTTTTTTAAAAAATAATTGTATTGTTCATATTTTTAATTGGAATTTAGTAAGACTGAAAACATTGCTGGAAGAGGAAGTTCAGCACGAGAAGGAAACTGAGTTTTCTTTGTACTTTAAAGTGCACTCAAACAGTATCAAACACAAGGAAGCACAAACCATAAGGAGTGAACAGAAGTTTGACTTTTTAGAAGTATGGAAATTAATCAGGAGGAGGAAAACTGAAATTGTGACCAATCTGCAATTGCTGAAAATGCTTTTTTATTCTGATGTGTGTGCATCAGATGCCCTGATTCTCCTCTCCTTGACACAGTTGTAAATTGGAAGTGAGTTTTGTGGGAGTTCGCCTGTTACAGCCTGAGAACGAGACTCAGAGACCCGAACAGATTGCAACAAATAGATCCTCTCACATGTACACTGGTAGAAATTTTCTAAATGCGCTGAGTTTTGAAGCAATCTGTATTATCAGAAGCCTGGATTTGTGTTATCTAATTAGGTCCTCTCACACACTGAGGACCTGCTCAGCCCTGGGCACCTCTCTGAGGGTCACCCAGTGACAATTGCTCAAACTGGTTAGGAGCCAGTGCAACAAATCAGTTGCACTGCAAGAAGACAGTGAGGGCTCAGCTGAAAACAGCAAAATAAAAGATGGATCGAGGATTTATCAGTCCCACAGAGAGCAGGTTTGGCCTCAAGGAAATATTGTGAGATGGAGAGATCCTGTCTGAAGGCAGCAGTCCCGTCTTCATTTATGTTCTACTGAGAGTTTGGCCATTCTACATGTTGATTTTGGGGCCAGAACTCTGATGGCAATGCTCTACTCTTTAAATCATGGCTGTGACGAGTAGGAGCAGATTAGAGGCATCAGGATTTGGCCCTTTGTAGATTAATAAAGGCACGCTGAATGGGAATTTTGTCTTTGTGATTTTCTTGGAAGTGGACGAATAAAGTGCTTTGATCTAGAAAGGGGAGTGTGAAAGGTCACTGGCTAAGCATGTGTGCTGAAATGCCCTGAGCCATCCAACATGATTAGCATAAATTAGAATCTGACTGCCCAGCTTTATTCATCTTTATTGATGTCTATATAGTTGCAAAGGCAGAGGGACTCTAACAATCCCAGCCAGCACAGAGAACCAATTGGGGCATGCAAAAATCCATAAAATGTTTAGTATTTTCAAGTGGAAGCAAATATATGAGTATTATTAATGCACAAGCTCCATAATTTTAAAGCTTGGGTTTTGCTTGGACCTGGATCCAGACCTTTGGAAGCTTATCTGAAGTTCCAAAATTACTTGTGCTCGCAAAATTGCAGCCAAGTTTTGTGAGTTTATCATGAGATTTTTTTTTCCATTGTTTCTAGCCCTGGCTGAATCAGTGACAGTTGTTATCAATGCCCAGCTGCAGACCTATCAATATAATATGTGCACATTCCCTCAGGCAAACTGACACACTGACTACAGCCCTGAGAAACCAGAAGCTGTGTAAAATTGGACAAAACCAGCTTATACCATCATCAAAATTTCTGCTTCAAGGTCACTTTGGGAAGCAAAGACCTGTAAGTCCCTCCCCAAAATAAAAAAGCCCTTAGATGTGTAGATTTGTGACAGCAGGAAGAGGTAGATTCAGTTTTGTACTTGCTCAGAGCATCCATCTCAGTCCACCAACCACTCATACAAAATCCTCCATCACCTCTCCTATCTCTGTATCTTTTTTGACACCAAGCCACCAGGATTTCATGGTTCCATCCCCAGAAACACAGGCCATAGGGCTGAGAGATCCCCAACGTGTTACTCAAGCTGACAACTGTCATTTCACCCCCTTGGAAAATGAAGTTTTCCTCTTCTGAAAATATTGCACAAGCAATAAGAGAGATTCTTTCATTTCTGACTACTTGATTATCTCTCTTGGACGAACAGTAGGTGATATTTAGGGTTCAGTGATTTGCAGAAAAATGCGGTCTTTGAAAGCAAAACATAAACAGAACAACATCCAAATTACATGCTTCTGTTAAGGAAGTTCTTATGGTCAAGGCTCAGCTATGAAAAAAACATGTCCCAAATGACAATCCCTAAGCCAGAAATCTCAAGGTCAAGCCCATCATTTTGATCACTTACTCTGACCTCCTAAGAAACAAACCTTAACAAGCAATTCCTGCCTGAAGTCTGTAATGCTTGGCATATATCCTCTGGAAAAAGCTGTGATTCTGAGTTGAGGATCCCAAATGCTGGCAGATTCCAACATTTATGTTGGCATTTTCTTCTAATGGCTAATAATTGTCATTGCTCAGAATGTAGTTTCTGTAGTTGTACAATTAGGGAGCAAATGTTGTCACTGCTGTAAAGAGCTTGACACAAGAACACAGTTAACTTGTAGCTGCCGGTTCTTCAATCATGATTTTCCTTTTCCCACTGGAGAAATTTTTCCTAAATGGACAATGAAATAACATAGTTATTCTAGGTGCCGAATAGAACCTGAACCAAGTATTGCAATGGGCTTTTGTTTCTAAAAGTAAAGAAAAAAAATTATATTTACAACGCATGCCTTTTGTTTCTCTTTAAACTGGAAACACAGTATGTAATTTTCAAGAACCACAGTGCCTCTATTTTTTCCGACCACAAATTAACCATAGTTCAGTGCAGTGAAATGCAGTAAGACTGATGGAATGCTCTGCCTAAGGGATGACTTACCCCTAACAAAAATTATGCTTTGCTTCCTATTTGTTGTGTTCAATAATATTGCCTCTCTAAATACTTTTGGTTCAGTACTGACACCAAATGAAGAGGAAAGCCTCCAGAATGTACAGACGTGCAGGATTATGTTTCGTTTGTCTTTGTTCGTTGTCCTAATTCAAACCAGCCACCCAACCGCTGACTTATGACTCGAGGAGACAGATTGTGGGGCTTTTTTCAAATGTATTTCACAAAACCACCCAGACTCAAAGGGCAACTTTCTGTCCTCAGCTACACCCCTGCAAGAGCAGCAAAGTTTGTAAGTTTGCACATGTGCAACAGAGCGGTTTGCAAAAAAACCCTGCACATTGCCTTTTCATTTTATTATGTTTGAAAATACAAATTATTTACTCCAGGCACACCTGACCAGTTTTTGCAAGGGGCCAATAAACAAAATATAGATACTTTGTACGTCTACCAGTAGATGGGTGGATTTTGTTGGCCCTGATTAGAAATCTACGCTTTGAGGACTTGTTTCCTCTCCTAGTTTCTTTAGTGTCAAAATTTTCTCATTAAACATGGAGAAGGGCAATAAAATTCAGCTTTTCTCCTACACCCTCCACCCTAAATTGTATATATGCAATGAGAAATAGTTCAAAATTCTTTCCAGATGTTAATTAAAATCTCAATATCCATTAGAATTAGCCCTTGGTACATATTTATACCCATAGCAGATGAATGTATGAGAACACGATACTAACAAAGTACTGAAAAAAAATCCATATTCTCCACCAGAAGATCTGCCCCAATTCCCTTGGCAGAATTAGTGGCTGAGTGCATCACATGCCTGCCATGTTTCTGAAGGCTGGTGTGAACCTGTAATTCTGCTGCATGTAAATAGCTCCCCCGAGATTATTGGGAGTATTCAAGCAGGCAAATGTGGTGCACACTGGGTGGCAGGATCAGGCCAGCAGTTAGCACATCCCTCACAGTTACAGTGACTTTTCTTCAGATTTAGCAACTGTGATTGCTACAGAACTTCCATTAAATTTTCTCACTTGCATCCCAAAAGAACAGAGACTTAATATTACAGTAACCATCATTAGGAAGGACTTAAGAAAACTAAGTACTATTATGTGCAATGCCCCATCACTGGCAAAAAGAATGGTGCATATTATCATTTTATCACTGCCTGGTTTTAGCCACTTTATTTAAAATTTGATTGAAACTCTAATAAGGATTTGCTCTATAAATCCTTACCTGCTCGAGTCTCCACTAAGTTAGAACAGTGAGCTTTTTTCCCTTAAACTGTAAAGAATGAAAGTTTGCAGGGAAATATTTTAGCTGTCAGCAATAGATCTGAAGAAGGAATTAAAATTCAAGAACTCTTGTGAGGAATTTATCTAATGTTTATCATCTGAAAGGAGGAATCCAGTCTAAACTTGTTGTCTCAGATGCCTCAGTGTCCAGAAGATGAACAATTCCATCTCAAAAAAACTGTCAAATTAAGTGAAATAATTACTCCCAGAAATGCACCCTTTTTTTATTCCCTGCAGAAAGCTCCAAAATGAACAGATAGGATGAGGCATCTAAGTTTTAGATGGCCAGCATCCAGCTAAGGTAACCTTCTGCTCAGTGTCCATTCAGTATCTCAGGCCTTTCCTGGATTTTTGATCACAGAGGCAGCTCTAACAGCAAACATTGCAGTTTGAATCAATAGCGTGGCCTGGCATGCTGGGATGAGCTGTGCTGATACAGATCTTGCTGTATACATGTTGTACATCTGTACCCACAGTCAAGATCCCAAGTGCTGTCTCAGCCTGTCTCCTTGATTAGCCTGAGTAAAATATATGTTTTTGTGATGAAATCCAGACTAACCTCTGTTCGATATTCCACTTCCATTGTAATCCCAAAGATTCAGGCTGATCTTGCTCCCAGACAGCACATTTTGATAATGCCTCAGCTGCAGAGCTGGCCCATTCCCAAGTGGAAACACAGTGGTTCTGGTTGAGTTGTGTCTGGAGTGTTGGATTCATCCTGATTATAAGTCAGAGGAGACTCCTGTTCTTGATTCTCTCTTCTGCGTGAATAGCGGCTGAAATCCCTCTAACAGGTAACATAATATCAGGAAGTCTTCCATAAAACTTCAGGAGAATCTCAGTGTAAAGCTGAACTCTAAAATTCACACGGATCTCAATCCTGGTGCCAGCCCTCAGCTCTCAGGCAGCAATTGTACACAGTCAGAACACCACGTGGTCCTCAGAAAAATTCACTGAGTTACTGTTGTGACATTTTCTTTAGATGCTGGGCCACTGCCCTGCAAAAATATGGAGTCCCTGCCCCATCTGACAATATTTACTGGTGTACCTTGGTTTACATACCCATGCAGAATGGAGTGTTACTCTTTCCCACCAGCCTGGCTCCATTCCCCAGATACCTGTGTTTCTGAAATGCAAGAAGTTGGCATGGCCTCTGTGTTCCTATTCCTTCATATTTGAGTTTTTCTCTGTATCCACCAGGACTATAAACGTTTATTTTAATTTTTTTTAATGCTTATGCCAAGCTCAAATTAGGACAGAAGTGTTCACTTGCACTGGGAAAAATGGATGTGAACCCTACCCTGTGCAAGGAGTTTCACAGATATCCATGTCCTGACCCTGCACTAATCTGGGTCAAACCAGATTGATCTGACAGAGTGTCATGGACTGGACAAGATATGCCTAGAAATAAGCAAAAAAACAGGTGAAAATACAGTGATATTTTACTCCAAACACTTTCTAAGCAATGAGGGATTGGTGGTTCCTGAACCCAGTGCAAGTCCTCTGGCATTTCATAGTCTTCTTTGCCACGGCGCTGCCCAGTAAAATATTGATCAGTGTCTTGAAAAAAAAAATCAATTCCCAATGTCCTCTGATACTGCAGAACTTAACAACCCACAAATGATGGACCACCTCAGCCTGCTTCAAACATGTTCCAGGTGGTTTTGGGTGGTCCACTTGTGGGAGGGGATGGATGACAAACAATAGTTTCCTCCTCTTCTCCATCACAATTTTGACATCATATCCACTGACTGTTTTGTCTTTTTTTTTTACTCTGGGTGAAGAGTCCTATTCTGATCACCCTTTGCATAGGCACTCATCCAGACTTCTGACAATATCTATTGCCCTCTCTGTATCTTCTCCAGCTCTGCTGCAGTTTTTTTTCTGAGGCAGGAAAACCAGCACTGTGTAAAAGTGCTGGCACACTGTGGATTGATCAAGGAAAAATAATATTTGCTTTTCTGTCCACTATTCCTTCTATAATAATCAAGTATTGAACGGATGTTTCTCATTGAGCTAGCTCTTACAACCCCAGATATCAAATCTGCGTCATAAGTGAGCTTTGACATCACAGAATATATGGTGTGAGCCTGTACATAGCAGCCCAGACTACACAGGGTTATTTAAGAATGGAAGATGTGAAATTACCCTTAATTGCCCTCCATGAGTGCTACTGACAGCTGCAGCCTTTTGCTCTGAAGTACAATCAAAGCAAACCTGCTCTGAGAGAAATATTCTCCCTGGTCAGACGTGGAGGAGAGACTGAAAAGTATTGGAGTCTCCTCTGCTGCCTTGTACCTGCACGACTTTCACCTGCAGATGTGCTGTGATGGATCCATACAGTGGCTGCTGAGCCCTGGGAAGCAACCTCAGTCCTGACACCCACACACAGCTCTGGGCCCCACAGGCCAGAGACAAGAGGGCATAGCTCAGGACAACCAGCTATGTGGGATAGAATCTCTCAAAACCTAAAGGCCACATTAACACATCAGTTGTGGAGGAAAGACAAGCAGAGGTCTGGGTGCAAGGTCCAATGCCTCACAGGTCAGATTTGTTGGGGCACTGTACTGGAGAGAGCTGCCTGCCATCTCTCCCAGGGGTGTTCATGCCCCTCTTCTGCAGTCAGGTCCTACACAACCCATAACTCCCTTTATTCCCCTCTCTGTGCTGCAGTCTCACTCTTTTTAAGTTCTTCCATGAACTCGCTGCTTTAACCAGGAGCCCCAGCAGGCTCCTGCATCACACTTCTGTTCTGCTGAGGGAGGGAGGTGGGAACTGGGAGGAGAACAACAGAGCAGTGCTCCTCTGTTTTTCCTGGATGTCTTTCATTCACCCTCAGCTGAGTTTTCTCCCCATTCAGAATAACTAGCATTCTTTAGGGCACATTTCTCCTCACAAATCTCGAGGAGGCGGAAGCGCTGCAGAGCTGCCGCTTCACTGACGAGTGCGTTATTCCAAGGCTGAGATCTCATTACAATTCCCTTACTACAGCAACACATTTTTTCCTCTCCTTTTTGAAACCTCAAATGTTGTTATGGCGTCAATGGTAAAGAAGTTTCGGCTTGCTTGGATTTCAGTCTCCTGGCCTGGGATGGAGGGGAAACATTATTTCTCTAAATGCATGAACCCTTGTGCACACACACGCTTGCACGCTCCTAGACCCCAATCTTGCAATAGGATCTGCTCAAGCACTGCCTTCTGCCCGTCTGGAGTTGTGCTGAAGGTAAATCTAGCACATCTGACAGATCGGGCTCTTTTAATGTGATGCGTTGGTAATGTTGCTACTGGTGTGATCCAGGAAAACAGCAACGTGGATCAAACCCAGCCAGGCAACTGTCCCAGTGCTGTGGCAAAGAAGATAAAGTTAATAGAGAGCCAAGTGATGCTGCAGGGACCCTGTACATATCCAGGTCTCTAGTTTCAGGCTAGTGGGGCAAAATGTGGTTTGTGCTCCCCACTGCAAGGCAGAAGTGGTAGGTGGTGGAAACCCAGAGCTGTTGCTGCTGCAGCTTTGGGCAAACATTCCCCCATGGCACAGGGCACCGAAAAGCACCTGCTGGCACCCTTCCTCAGCCCCCTGGGCTTCTGCTCTCTGCATGTGGAGGATGGGAGGGAGCTGTGGGGCACAGAAATTGGTACTGAATTTTGGGAGAGATTGTGGTGCTGCTGCTGTTGTCTCGTTGGGCTCAGTTTTGTGCCCTGCCTACACACCCTGGCCACCTTCCATGGTGACTGAAAGGACCTGTCCCATCTCACAAGACCAGTACAAAAACCCAGCCCTCCTTGATGACTTCCTCAGCACCCAAGGCACTTGGTGCTGTCTCTGTCACCAAAGCATCTGGTCACCTTCTAGTCTTCAACACATTATTTCCTTCAGCAGCCCAGGGATAGGATGGTCTATTTATCACACTTGAAAACAAGGCATGGAGCACAGCCAGACTGCAAATGTTTAGGTGCCTGAAGATGCAGATATGCATCTGGTGGAATTGTGAAGCATGTGGAGGCACTTCCCTAGCACTGAGCTTGAGCCAGGTCCCACAGTGGGTCTGGGCTATATGCAGGAGGAATTGGACAGAGTTTATAACAGACTCTGTTGATGAGACTGTCAACCCCCCCATACACTCCAGGAACAGCTTGTTTCCCACCAGTGAAAATTGTTATTCTCGCGCTGTTGTTTCACAAGTTCTGTTTCCAGCAATGCCTGATCACAGATAAGAGAAATGCAATCTCAATATGTACATCTTGGGCTTTGTTTATCCAGGACCAGCTAGGCACCATGGTGGCAAGAACGACATTTCACTTCTTTCTCCACAGCTTCTTCATTTTCTTTCAGATTTGAGTTCACAACAACACTGCCAACCACTGGAATGGGGATAGGATAATTCCCTGATCTGGAATCAGTTTCAGCCTTGCCACATGGACAGGTACTGATATGATTCAAAAATGAATCTGCATTTCTTGCAGTTTCCACTCTGCTAGTGGCTTCCTGCAGGCTTTTGGAATTGCCTAACACCTTTCACAAAAACAGTAACTGAGCCCAGCACTTCCATCTCAGCTTCAAAGCAGCTGGGATGCCTTGACAGAGCAGAGGGGTGAAGGAGGTGGCTGGGAGTTGTCCTCTCCACGACTGCCAAAACAATGATAATCTCACCAGAGGATTCAGTGGTGTGGCATTAAACCTGTGACTGAGAAAGAGACCTTTGCTACCAACAATTCTGGAGCCCTAAATATGAGTACTTGCAGAAGGAGCATTTCTGAATCTCAATCAGAATTACCTTTTTGCAAATTAAATAAACAAGAATTACTGGACTCAGGTTCCCCCACTCTAAATAACAAAGGTTCAGGAGATTGGCTGGAGCCTACAGAGAGGGGTGACTGTTTGGATCAGATCTGGATTTCATCCCACACAGGTCAAACAGATTCTGTAGATGAAGGAAAGATGAACAGAAATCTTGTCTTTTGAGCTAATTTTCACTGTTCCTGGGAGCCTCACAGTTGGATATAACACTCCAAAGTAATAACTGGTGGAGTGGTCCTTGCAAGGATGGGAACTCTTTGGTGAATTAGAAGTCATCTACATGACTTGCAAAAATCTGGATATTATTTTCTGCCAGTGCCAACCTGAGATGTAATAACTCAGACACAGGATGGCAAGCCAAAGTTAAAATAAACCTGTGAGGCTGATGTAAACTGTCATCCAGCATGGCCAAGCAGCCTCTGTGTCCTCCTCCCCACCACAAAAATTAACCTGATTAAAGGCAGCACAGTGCAAAGCAAGAGAGTTAAGTTGCAATTCCCTTGGAAGAAAGGCTGGATAGGAATTGTTTAACCCAGCCCCTTGACCTGATTTCTAACAACAGGAGGCAGAAACCAGTGAAAGCTGATATGTCTTTTATCACAAAAAACAGGGGCTCATTTTTACCTCTCTGATTTAAGTGTTGCAAACCAGAGGAGGTGGGAAGAGAGCAGCCTTTGTTCAGTTGCAGGTTGCATAAGTCAGCCACAGTGAGCCACAGGTGCCTCCCTGGGACCAAAGCATGGTGGTGACACTGGGGTGGAGGTCCTTACCCCATGCCCCCCATCCCTACAAGGGCAGCATCCCCCCAGCCTGGCTGTGTTTTTCTGGTCCTTTATTGTATGATCTCTTTGGTCAAGGGCCATGTTCTTGGTTCCTTGTCCTGTGACTGCTCCAGGACCTCCTTTAGTGGTGATGGGAGAAGAACCTGGGAGAGACCCAAGCCACCAAAACTTCTCCCAGACACCCACCTCTGTGACAAAGCTTGCATTTAGCCTGGAACTAAACCTTGAACCCCTTGGGAAGTTACAATGGTCCTCAGAGGTCAGGACATCCCTTCTCAAAACCCAACCCTCTGACTGAGCAGAGCAGGCTAAAAGCAGGCCTGAGAAAGGGAGGAAAAAAGTGAAGACCTCCAGAGCAAAGCCTTATTTTTGAGGGTTACTGAGTGGTATTCCCTCTTGTCCTCTTTTTAAATTGATGCCAAAATTCTCTTATTTAAATCTTTTCTGCCAGGCTTATGCCTTGACATTGGTCTGCCATGCCTGGCCATCTGCTTTGTCTGACCTCCTGCCATGCAGGGCATCCCTCTCCAAGCAAAGAAATCTATCTCTGCTGTCCTGCCAGGCACATTTTCATAAATTCAGCACACGGGGAGAGAGTATCTCCTTACACCATGCAAAATACCTGAGAAGCCTGCGAGCCTCAAGGGGCATCACACAGGGCGGAGGAGAGAGAGCTTGGTTTCCCCAGCTGAATCTCAGAACTAATCCCCGGAGTAAAAAAAAAACCTTCCGTAGTCCTCCTGAGGACTGTTGTTGGCAAACTTTGCACAAACAAGACTCCAGCAGACACTGCCACAAGGGTCCTCAGTGTTTCCCTCGGCCCGTGTCTCTTGCGGAGGAGCGATGCGATATTTGAATGTGAATGGCGGGCGCTTGCTGGCCGAGAAATGGGCATTAATCACCCCTGAAGCGCTGCTCCGGCAGCTCCCGGGCTCTCTGCAGAGCTGCTCAAGAGCAAGGAGGGGAAAGCGGACTCAGAAGCCAGCCCTTGGCACGGCAGAGGTGATCAAGGCATGGCGAAATGGCTGCAGCAATCAGCCCAGGGGAATTAGGTTCATAGGATCTCTAAGACCCTTAGGAATCCTCTCTTTCCTATTATTGCTTGTGACAGAGTTGATAAAGCACCCCAGAAAAACCACCAGGCAGTCATTAGCAGATGTCAATCTTTCTAATCTTGGTTTTGGCCTTGAATGATGGAGCCCAGGTTGGCCATGGAGTACAAATCAAGAACACGTGAGTTTTGGGAAGAACTAAATCCAGGCAGCAAGCCGAGTCGGAGGAATAATAACTCTTAGCCAAACTGACGTGTATCAGACCTGGCTTCCACAGCACAGCCTCAAACTGGATTTCTAGTAAATATAAATCAGTGCAGCTCCACTTAAATATGGGGTTCTACATACCAGATAAAGCTAGCCAGGATGTCAGAGGCAGCTTAGTGCTTCTGCCACCAAAGATGGATTTTAAATCCTGCTGGGAAAAGCAGGCATCCACCTGATAGTCAGATACCCAAAACTCCTTGTTGGTAAAGCCCTCTGGGTCTTGGAGACCAGTTCACTTCCAGGCCTCTTTCTCCTGAGTTTTCATCATATGGCCCACTTCAGGGAGGGCCACTGGTCTCCTGTCTCTGCCTCTCTGCTGTGGTCACACTGTGGTTTGCCAGTGGCTTTCATTTGGTCTTCCTGACAGACACCACAGCATTTTGGTTTTTAAAAAACTCAGCTAAGCTCATATGCATCAATGAAAATATGCAGGTGAATTAAGAGCTTGAAGTGTTTCATCAGTTCATTATGAAATGTTACTAACCCTCCTTTAAAAATAGGTATCTTGTGTCAGATAAGGAAGCCCAATTCCTACCAGAGGAGGTTTTTATTACAGGCAGACTTAAAGCATAAGTCTTTAATAAGGCTGCATACAGCTAGGACTAATACAGTCATGTCTCAATGGAGCTGCTTCCCAGATGCTGACATATCAGACAACTTCTTCTTTGGCTCAGAGATCCTATCCAAGTAGTAAAAGTGCTTCCACATGTTCATTATGTAGTGCAGGGTTGCTGTGTAGTTATTAATGTATTTGCTGTGCAGAGCAGAGACCCTGGCCTGCCTAAAACATGGGTCTCCCCTCACTGCTCAGTGTCTGTCCCCAGCAGCATGGCCTCTGATGTGGAGAGAGAAAAGACACACTTTTCTACCCCATGAAATGAGTCAGATTCTTAAATCAGTTCCAATCATTTTGTAATCCTTAGATTTAGGGCATACAATATTCTAAGTTAAGCAGAAAGGGTCTACAAAGTTTAAAGACAATAAATCAGAAGACAGGAAAAAAGTACTAAAAAAAATCAAAATAAAAGGCAGTATAGGACTTGAAATAGCCATTTGATGGTGCTGAACAGAGTGGGTTTAGTGACAGTTTGATGGAAAGAAGTATTAAGGAAGAATCTGCATCGAAACTCACTACTCTGTGTTTGTTTTTTTCCTTCAGGTGCTGAAATTTTCAGCAGAAACGTGGCAGTAACTCACCAGCAAATGTACCTTGTACACTGGTGATAACTCAGTCCCAGCTTATGGCTGGCTGGGCTTTGTTCATGGCTTGTGATAAAAAACTGATAGGAAAGCTGACCTCAATTTTCAATTCCTGTTTCTGATTGCAACTTCCTTCATCAGCCCGGACAAGCCTGGTAACCTCTGCTCCCCAGTTTCCTCCTAAGCCATGCACCTGTGGCAATAATGGAGTTTTAATGCAGACACTGCTGCACCAAGGTGAAATATGAGCTAGAGAGGTGACAAAAGCATGGTCTGAGCCCAGTAAGGCTTTTCCACATAAAATGTGTGGAGTACCTGCAGTGCTGGTGTGACCTCTTGTCTCTCAGCCGTGGATTTGGCTGGGGAGATGGGACACCACTCCCTGGGAGGCTGGATCTACTCCTGATGGTTTGCGTAGCCTCTGCTCAAACAGTGACAGCTAAGAGGGGGGAAAAGGCAGGTACAGAGGAGCCATGTAAAAAATAAACAAATCGAAGGTCTGAAGCCCTGTGATAGAGAGCAGGATTTGCATGGAGGTGTGTTTGCCAGACAGGCTCACCCTGTTCCCATCATGTTTATTTGCAAAGTAAAGGTTAAGCCATTGAAATAACAGCCTGATGTAGAGTGCCCCAAAATCAGTGGGGAGACTCCCACAGTGATCAGCAGTATTTGGCTGAAGTCATAAAAATGTCATGCTCACAGTGACATTTTACTTCTCTATTTTACAGCATTTCCCAGACAGGAATGGTGTCCATCCTTCACACACCACTGGATGAGAGAGGGAAAGTTGTACATGGCTAAACAAAGGAATTTGTTAGGAGGGCAGAGAAGTGTTGCAGGCTGACCCAATTTGTAACTTCAGGTCAACACAGTGTGTTAAGAGTCAATGAATAGCTTGGCTGGGAAAAAGAGAATTAAAAAATAGTTATTCAGATATATTAAAAATAAAATTTTCCTTTGAAAAAGGTCTTTAGATGAATACCTGTGTTTGCCTTACTTTAAAGGTTAAATATAATGTCAGGAAATTAACATTTAGTTTGGGGTTGGATTTTGAATCAGTTTGACTCTGCTTTGGATGAATTTCATCCAAATTTTTTTTCAAGTGTTTCATTTCACAGTGAAAACTACAAAGCCAGTTCTGTTTCAGGACAACTCCAACTTATATTTTCTGTTCTGAGCTTTTAGTTCTGTGGCCACACTAGAAAAGCAGCTATTCAGAACATCTTAATTATAGATGAAACCACAGCCATCTCAGTGCCAGTAATGAGGAGATAACTTCTTGGACCATACTAACTGGCAGTGCAGTAGGAAGCCAGTACTGTGAATTTCAAATTTATTTAACATTCTCTTATAAATCCATTTCTCCTGTTCCTCTGCTGTTTATCCAAACATCAATACAGTGGAATAGGAGCATCACAACAATACAGAACAGGACAGTGGAAGTTTTGGAAATACAACACACACAGCCCCTTCCAGGCAGAAAGCAAAACCCAAAGAAACACTGACAGAGCAGGTTTACAGGTACATTCTTACTTGGAAACTCCTAATATCTAACTACAGCCCCTCATTTCCCAGCCATCAACTGTTTCTTTCAGGGTTTATATTAACATGCTGATACACACACAAATCCTAGAAATGAAAAAAGATGCAATTGCCTTGCAAACTTTATAATCCTGTACTCATCCTCAGCCTCCCAGCATGTGTGCAAAGGTTTTCTGCACACAGCAATCAGAAGCACGAGCACATCGGGCACCTTCATTCAGAGCTGTCTCCTGGGTCTGTGGTGCTCCCTGTGAAGGCAGGACCCTGCCAAACCCTCCAGTGACAGAGCCCATAAAGGATCAGTCACTTGTCATCTGGCAAAGGCAGAACAGGTTTTCAGCTCTGTTTTTCCATATAAAAATAGCCGTGTTTTGAGAAAAATAAAAGATAAGCACGCTGACGTGGGGAATGTGAGAACAGACTCTTTGGTATCTCCATTGCATTCATGGATGCTCAAGACACATGCTGGGACAGGATGACAGCACAGGGCTGCAGCAGTGGCCTGATTTTTTTAGTAGCTTCATTTGTAATCAGAAAAGGTATTATAGAATGAGATATTTATTCAACTGTGAAACTACTGCCATATAAAAACACTGACAGATCTATGTAGTGTTAAATTTCATTTCTTTTGTGTAGGTTTGTGGATATGTTGAACATGACTCTTGTCATCCACAATCATTAGAGCAGTAAAGTCTGGATGCACAATGTGTTTTGGAAGAGATATGATCCTTTAGGCTCAGGAAGGTCTAATTACCAAGCTGAGAAGGACATTTTTTCCACAGCAGGTCAGTCCACAATTGCTTTCTTTAGGAGCAGTCAGTGCTGGTTGCATTGGACCCGATGGCCAGATGCCCTGACCACTGGGCTGGCACAGCCAGGTCTGGTTCAGTCTGGCAGTGTTCCCACTGCATATGCTCAGCTCCTCTGGAGCAGAGTATCCCTTTTAATAAATTTTTTTCTAAACATTTTATTGTGGGAATTTCTTTGGGGGCAGTATTATTCTTTGGACTTTGCGGGAAAACAAAAAAAAACCCACCCACCCTTCTGGCTGATTTTTCAAAGTTTATTAAGAACATAATTGGAATCCTTCTATACTGAAAAATATTTCACCATATAATGGTGTGCAGAATAAGGATAAAGGCAAATTTAATCACGGCTTTTATTATTCTGTTTTCCTGAGTAGGGTAATTTCCCATCATCCTGAGTGGCTTGAACAGCCACAAGCTCGAAATAGTGATGATGGAATTTCCTGGGAACAAATTAATGTGGAGGCACTGGGATATTACAGTAATACTGTGGTAGAGGAATGTGCCTTTTACCACACGCCTCCTTGGTATTGATGCATATTTTGGCTGACACCAAGTGTCACTTGCAAAATGTGCACCATGTTGTGGCCCGTGTTTTTCTGGCCTCTCCCAGACCAGAGCAGGGGGCCCTATTTCATGTTAGTCACTCCTGATCGTGGTCCTGCAGCTCTTTCCCATGCAGGCAGAGCTCCCACTGATTTCCAGACGGGCATGTACAAGTTAGGGCTGCTGGATCCGTCCCTAACATAGTAAAAATAGACAGTTACTTGGTTGTTTTCATTAAAAGGAGAGGAAGGAGAACATTATATAACACGAGGGTTTTTGGTGGGGAGTGCTGGTTTATTTAAAAACTCCAGTGATAGCTGCTTTCCCTGACTGGAATTGGCTCTGCAGCAGGGCAGGAAAGCTGGGATCTTGCCATTGCTGGAGAGCAATGCTCTTTTCTTTATTAGCGGACAATAAGCCACATTCAAGACATGCTAAAGAGCTGGAAGACAAGCAGGCAAAGCAGAGAAATTCAAAGTGAGGGCTAGTGCTTGGGAGCCTGGTGTTTGCATTTGCCTGCAAGGGAGAGGCAGACACCACTGGAGATGCAGCAGCTCTTTGCCAGCGCTCTCAGTAATAGCAGGAATCTGGAGGCACCACTGGGGTAGTTTAAATGACACCTGTGCAAATTGCTGGCCTGTAGTAGGCAGAAATCCTGCAGGACTGGAGCAACTGGATGAGTGCAGCAGGCAGGGCACACCTGAGAGGAGATGGCATTTTTTAGGGCAGTGACAGAAATTTAAAGACCTTGCAGCAAGTGAAGAGAACAGATGCTGGAAATTCTGCCACTGGGAGTTTGGCCCCTATGCCATGTCAGGAAGAGGGATCTCAATGCTTGCAACCTCTGTCCTGGCTCTGGGCACCATCAGATGCCCCCTCATGGTCTCACCTGCCCAGAGGATATGGCCACAGCACTGCTGACAGTACATGAGCAGCTCGAAGGCTGCTGTCTTGTCCCTGGTAAGAGAAATTGCCTGAAGAGAATGAGAGCTGAACTTATCTACTACATCCCTAGACATTCTCCTGGCTGGCTCCTCTCCTGATCCATGTCTCCTTGGGAAAGTCACAGCTCTCCAAATACCTGGAGGAGGTTCCTCATCTGTGGACTCACAGCAGAGCTCTGTGTGCTGTGGGACACAGGAGCAGGTCTAAAGCATGGCCATGGAAGGGTGCTGGCACACCCTGAGCTGGCTGCAGGCCTCCCAAAGGATGTCAGCACTCTGATGGCAACATGCTGGGTGTCCTCAAAAGTCCTCAGAGCAAAGTATTTTGCATTGTGCATGCGTTGATCCCAAGCCCAGTTTTCCTATTGTTTTCAGCAAAATTTGTGTTGGGCCACAAGGCCCTGAATCAACATACTGTTGAGCTTGCCAAGTCAAGAGAACTAGAACACCTGACTAGGAAAATGCATTTTTTAAAAAATTATTCCCTGCCTGCAAAATTTACATGCAGAACTGGGTTTAGAAAGACAAAATGCTGTCACTTCCATGGGACTTCAGCAGGTCCTGATGTGCTTTGCAGAGCACCTGACTGTGGGCTGTAAAATTAGACCCACTTCTGTGTGAAATACAGAATATTCTCACTGTGAACAACAGGTTGTGTTCATTCCTTGAGCCAGTTTTATCACAATATTGGGGTTCACAACATGCAAAGGCAAGGGGAAGTATCAGAGTCTTGTGAAGGCCATCTGAAAAGCCCCGTTTCAGAACGATCACTAAATAAAAAAAACACAGCAACTTAAGAAAAAAAATGTATTTCAGCAGTGAGACATTCATTTTCAACATTGAGCCAAGGGGCATTTCTCACATGTAGTTTCAAATGAAAGAAAAAAAAGAGAATTGTTGGCACAGCCTTTCCTCCAGCGGTTCCAGAGGAGTAACTAAACAGGAGCCACTCGGAGCCGGCCCAGGGGAAAGCGTGTGCTGTGATCTTGGAGTAGGAAGGGTTGTGTGCCTGCCTGCTTGCCTCTGTATGTGTGTGCACATTGGGGTTTCTTCATTTTTTAATCATATTTGTGCATTATTTTCCTGTGTGTCCATGGCACCTTATTTCAATGAACAGTTTGAAAGGCATATGCTGTTGAGGAAAGGGGAGGGAAACTCTCCTGATCTTTTTTTCTCTTGTCTCAGTGAACATGCCATTTTTTGATGCTTTTCCTAGGGCTTCTGTGACCTGTGCTTTATACCACCTGGCTGGTTTAATTCATGAGCCCTCTATTAATATGACAGGCTCTGCAAAGGTGACTAAAATGTTAAGGAGACAGATGTCACCAATATCTCTCAAGGGTAAATACTTGAATTTTGCTCCCTTTTTGTGTATCTGGTCTCTATTCTGATCTTGGCACTGTGGCTGAACCACTGAGACTAATTCATTTTTATTTCTCCCTCAGATGCTCTGGATGAATGTTAATCATAATTTTAACTGTTCCCTGTGCTTTCCTCGAGTGTCAAAGCCTTTCTTTTCTGGCACTCCTGGTAGAGAAACCCCATCTTACACAAATGAGCAATGTAGCTGTAAGCATCCTTACAAGAAGTCACAGGGTATTTTCTACTACCACCAGGGCACAATTTGTCCTTCTGGCAAGAAAATAATTCTTTGCTAAGGGTATTTCTAGCTCCATGCTGAGTCAGCTCAGCATCTTGTTCTCACAGACATCTCACCTGGAAAAGTATCTCAGGATCTGATGTGTCTGTCCCAGTGACGATTTAAATGGAGGCTGGACTAAGCAGAAGTAGGTCTGGGGCAGATATAACCCAGGGAAGGGAGAAGGGTCCCAGTGACACAACTGGAGTGTTTAAACAGCAAATGGTCATCATCAGAGGGGCTGAGGAGAGGATGATGATCTCTGGGGTGGTCTCAGCAGTAGGAGATACCAACAAATAAACTCAAAATTCTGTGCTTAGAAAGCAGCAAAAGCAAGGAAATGAGTAAACCTCTTCTCTTCATTTCCTTGCAAGTTGCTCAGTGTTTCAGATCACAGTTAAACTGTCCAGATTGAGCCCGTGCAAGAAACCAGATGTCAAGCCCAGATCCAGCCACACTCTTGGCTCCAGGACACAATTCATATCTGAGTCCAAGCTGCACATCATGGGCCTGTTCTGGCCTGGGCACGCTGCACTTCTCCTCCCAGACAAAGCCCCATCTCTACACTGCCCACATCATATTTATCCTTAGGAGACCGAACCAGGAAGATTGTTTCATCTTTGGAAAAAACCTCTTTTGCAAACGGGCATTGTGCTGGTCTCATCTCTCCTTTCACACTCCTTCCCAAAGCAGTTACTTGTCTGCTGTAATTTACTCTTTAATGCAGCACTTTCCTATTCTGTGAGACAACAATCATGAAGCATTTAAATTCCAATTGAGTAGGGCTGGAGTGCAGAGGGGCTGCGGCTTGTGCAGCTCGGACAATGGGAACCTGAGACAGGGGACACCAGTTCAAGGCCCCCCAGGAAGGAAGGCTACAAGCTTCTCCCTCACATTCCCATCTCCCTAGAGATGTAAATCAAGAAAAAGAAGGGAGGGGAAGAGGAGGAGGGGGGTGTTTATAGAAAGAAAAGGGAAAATGGATTGAGTTGTGCTGAATTCTAAGACAAGGATCAGCTACACAAGAGAACTATTGAATAGCTGTGAAATCTGGAATTGAGCCATCAAAAAAGCTGCTGAGCTGCATGTGAATCAGGTTGATTGTTTTTGAGAAGCACCTGATTTTTTTNGCCTTGGAATTTGAACATGACTGCTGATGTGCTAAACTGCTTTTCCTTGAGATAGAGACATTTTAGGGACCGGGAAAGGAGGGAGGGTGGGGGAGCATCTCTCTGGATGTGAAGGCCGTGGTACCAGGACTGTGAGCTGACAGGTTCCCGACTGCTCTGGGGAATGGCATCGAGGAGTTCCCACTGCTGGCAGAGACCAAGCAGGAAAAGCAAAGAGCTGTAACTCCCTGGGACAAGGAGTTCCAAGGGCTGCTGGCTGCCCTGTAGCTGGGCTGCAAGCACATTTTGCCAGCTCTTCACCAGGTTAGTGCTCTCAGGAATTCACATTTCCTATCTTGTCTCCCAGGACAGAGACAGCACCTATTTCCTGCTGAATGGTCCCTGCTGGACCTTGGGAAAATGAATTGCAAAGCCCCAGTTTAATACTATACTTACCAGCACAGTGTCTGATTCTCTCATGTGCAGTGGGAGAGTTATAATTCCCTCTGCAGCATTCACTAGTGAGGAAAGCAAAGCAAGGGATACTAAGATGATGTTTTCCCAAAGAGAACTGTGATTCCAGAGTGGCCTAAAAAGGCACATTGAAAGAAAGAAAATGAATTAGCAGTGCTGCTTTGAAAAATCTAGCAGTTTGCCTAGGGTAATGGAACGAGTTGGGATTGCAAGAGTGAAACCTTGCCTTTCCTCATTTGGTATGTCTGAGAACCATCTCTATTCTAATTTTTTATTATTATTGTATTGCATTATTGTGTAATTTTATTGCATTAAAAATCATGTGAATAGCACCATGGTACTCTGCAAACAGAGAGCAACACAGAGCCACTGCTCCAAGGAGCCTTGTTAAACTGCTTCCAGATTTGACTCAAGAGACCTACACTCTATTACCTTATGCAGAAAATATCTACATTGTTTTATTGTTGTTTATTTACTGGGCACTGAGGGTAAGCACTGCGCTGGGAGAACTTGCACAGTCAGGGCAGTTTGATCAAACTGGAGCTCTTCTGCAATGGGATGGGCTCATGTGGCCTCCTCTTTCTTCCCTCTGTCATGGTACCCTAGCTCAGCCCAAGCCCACAACCTCTCTGCTCCTCCAGAAGCAGCTGACAAGACTCAGTTTCCCCCTAGGCCTTGGAGGGGTGTTTAGACCCTGTAGACCATCTCTGCCTGTAGACCACCCTTCTCCTGCCCGTGTTGGTCACACCAATGCTGAGAAGCCCCGGGTACCTTGGAGCAGCCCTGGGGCTGGTCTAAGTGCCACCTTTCCCCCACAAGAGCATTTGTCTCCTTAGAGCCTCTGTGGCATCCACACAGCAGGCCAGCTTTGGGACAAGCTTCAATAGCAGCTGGCTGCCACAGCAGCTCAAAGCCAGGGTGCTGCAGTGCTGGTGTCTGCAGTGACACTGGACACACCTAAATGAACCTGGCTCAGGTCTGGACACTGGCAAGGCTTCATGGCAAGAGGGAGCCCAGCACACCCTGCTCATGCAGCCCCAACCCCAGGCACCAGATGGGAAAAGGCTCAGTCCTCAGGGGGTTATTTCTTTCCTTTCAATGGAGAGGACCCTCTCATGGCATGAAATATTCTCCTAGTAGGGGAGGAGGGAAGGAAAAGCCCCACCATCCCCTCTCAGCCCTCCATCTGCTTTTGTGCTCTTGATTCCTGGGCAGACCCGAGCACCCCAGCGCTGGTTACGTGCAAGGTGCTGCCCTGAGAAAAAGTTCCCACAATCACCAGCCCTCCATCCCCCTGGGTGAGGGGGCTCTGAAAGGTCCGTGCAGCCGTGACTCAGCTCCGGCGGGAGGTCAGGGGCAGCGGGAGGGCAGAGGGAGGGCAGAGGGAGGGCAGAGGGAGGGCAGGCTTTGTGCTCCGGCCACTGCTGCCCGCTGCAGACCCCGGCCATTCACACGGGGCCCGGCTCCGGGCCCCTTGAAGTTAATGAAAAGACTCTTGGGATGTCAGGGGGTTTGGGACTGAGCCCTCGGTGTGCAAAATTAGATCCGCATCCTCTTTAACTCAGCAGCACTGAGAGCTCTGGGAGCACCCAGAGACACCCGGGGTGAGCACTCTCAGATAGGTGCAGGAAGCATCTTTCCATGGCAGTTGCTAAAGCACCTCAGGTTTTTTTACTTCTTCTTCCTTTTTTTTTTTT